>JAQLOM010000001.1:5425493-5441610 GCA_030068315.1 Chrysichthys thysi
TACTTAATATTACTTGGAACATATTTATACTTCATATGAATACACTAAAAGTCAATTTAAGTATTAGTATACATTAAAGTACTTACATTTAAAACACTTATGTATTACTGAGACAGAAATATACTTATAATTAGTGTATCTGTAGTATATTTTTTGACTCAGAAATTTAGCACAAAAAATAAATATGTACTACATAAACCTACAGTACATTTTTAATACATTTATATATATATATATATATATATAATTTATTTTTTTTTACCAGGGCATTCATGCAGATATCTAATCAGCATCATCCATCATGCAGATACAGGTCAAAAGCTTCAGGTAATGTTTACATCAAACATCAGAACGAAGAAAAAGATTTTGATTATGGCTTTGATCGTGACATGGTGGTGGTTTCCGGAAAACACTGAGTGGAAAAAAAAACCCCACTGAGTGAGCGACAGTTCTGTGGGTGGAAATGCCTTGTTGATAAGAGAGGCCAGAACAAAATGACCAGCCTGGTCTCCGCTGACAGGAAGTCGTCTACAGTAACTAAAATACAAAAAATACTTTGCCATTGTGGTGAGCAGAAGAGCATCGTGGAGCGCACAACACATCAAACCATGAGGTGGATAAGCTATAATAGCAGAAGGCCACATCAGGTATCACTCCTGTCAGCCAAGAAAAAGCATCAGAGGCCAGGACAGACAGAGACTAACCCAAACCGGACATCTGAAGGCAGGAAAAACACCAGGTGATCTTCAACTGTCCAGCATGGTTTTCTGCTGCTGTAGCCTGTCCGCCTCAAGGTTCAATGTTTTGTTCATGCTGAAATGCTTTTCTGTATACATGTTCCTAATAAAATGGACAACAAGCATACATGGTTTAGTTTTGTTTTTTGTAGCTGAAATCAGCTCATCGGAGAGGAATGAATTTTCATAGATTTTCATCGATTTTTCTATTTCTTTTTTCCCAGGATGATTAGTAATGTGATGACACAGCGTGTAAAAATAAAAAAGCGCGGGGTGGGGGGAGGAATCGATGATGAAGACAGAATGTTCACGGACGAATGGACGGAGGATTACACATGTGTTTCTTCTCCTTGAATCGAATTCAGGATCGATATATTTCATCATTTAGCAGGCTGTGGAGTGACCCGATGAAACCAAACATAATGTTTCTAATTGTTTTTATTTTACACCCGTGAACTAATCACTAATAGATAAGCATTAAAACATAACTGCTGTCTTTATTCAGTCATGTTAGTGGCTGATCTGGACTTTTTTTTTTACACAAGGGATCGTTATGCAACTTGACCATCATGAATTTTTTGTTCAATTCTCTTGAAATAGATTTTTCACCAGAAACAACAGGCAAGGTGTGAGGGAGGGAGGGAGGGAGGGAGGGAGGGAGGGGAAACATAAAGGATGAGGAAAGCAGGCAGGCTGATGTAGCCTTGAGAACATTACAGGATGTTTCTATATAGTCTATTTTTAATACTCTTATCCAGTACCGACCTCATGCATGAACACAGTGTCCTTGTTCAAAGGGGCATTTAGCGAAGCAACAAGGCACAGAAGCCATCAAAGACATGAAGGTCAGCAACTACCGACAGGAAAATACACAAAATACAGTTCCACACATTCACACAGCCTCCCACACACTCACTCACACACACACACACACACATGCGCGTGCACACACACACACACACACACACACACACACACACACACACACACACACACGCGCGTGCACACACACACACATGCACAGATAGCAGTGGCTCGAAGAGAAATCTGACAGACAGGGCAAAAAAAACAAAACAAAAACAAAAAAACAATGCAGATATTCTTGCATCACTTGCAAATCCAGTTTAACAGCATGTCCACGATCCAGCACGACATATTACACCCTTATTAGAAAAGTTATGGCAAACTATTTTTAAAGCTTATTAGTTGCATTTCAGTGAGTGCTGACTTTTCGTGTGTTACATGGTTACTACAGTGTGCAACAGACCCGCACGCTTTGCAGCAAGCCAGAGCCCCGTATAACTGCAAAAATCAAAGAACCCTCAGAACAGAGAGGGTTTTTTCTCTTTTTAATGAAAATAATCCAGCAATATTTTGTCTATTTATTGGTGCCATAGAGCTTATTACTCTTGACCATTCTTCTAAAATTGCATTATTAATGACTTTTTAGGAATTCTTATAAAATAAGAACCTCAGCATATCACGAGGTCTAAGTTCACATTAATCGCACGCCTGTTTTTCATCATACTCTTTCAATTCGACTAGCCTGTAATCAGGCTAATACGCGCTAAGAAACCAACAATAAATATCAGAACATTTGCTAATGGTGGATTGTCATTCCCACAACTGGAACGAAACTCAAAGAGCGTGTTTTTGTGCTTCACAGACCCAGGATTAGTCTGCGAGCACGCCAAGCATCCTGCTAGCTCCTTTAATTGGTGTTTCAGAGCTTCCTGTACATGTCATGCTTACCACCATGATATTATAACAAGAAAATTAGCTTACACTAATGTAGTTTTGGAGATGTCATTGTTTTCATTTTTATACTCTGTCACTGCTGGGAAAACTATCTTTTTTTTTATATCTTTCTATAGTCATCCTATACACATCAGGTGCTAGACATGTTTGTTAACTGCTCTCCAGGGTGCAGGGTTTCCAGCAAACATGGAGCAGCGGTGTATTTTTTTTGGCTGTGTGTTTTCCAAGCACCTTTCCCTTTCTTTCTGCTATGAAAAGAGCTAATTTCCATGTCTGAGGTGAAGTGCTGGCCAAAATCCAGCCTCCGGTTTCTCTCAGATAACACGTTATTAAGCAAAAAAAATAATAATAAATTGGCAATTTCTCCAGTGTTATAAGACTTATACTGAAAAAAAATTCAAGCATAAAGAGTAATGAGATGCTTTAAATCAGCAATGAATCCACAATGAATTTGATAATGAGTCCACACACACACAGAGTGAGAGAAAGAGAGAGAGAGAGAGAGAGAGAGAGAGAGAGAGAGAGAGAGAGAGAGAGAGAGAGAGTACATCAGACTCTGATACACTCTGAATAATGCATGGGATGAGATTAACACAAACTGACTTCAATATGCTGCATGATGCAGGTCTTTTGAGCAAAATTGAACATCTGATACAACACACGTTGTTGTCCATTGAGCGACTCGCTCTTTCACACACACACACACACACACACACACACACACACACACACACACACACACACACACACACACGTAGACCTCCACCATACACAGACTCCTAGAGAGATTCCATCTAATCGCTGGCTGAGTGGTCACTCCGTATCTGGCCTGACAAAGGCTTTTTCCATCAACATCATGCCTGTCAAAGATCAACGTGAGAGAAAGGCATGGGCGGGGGAGAGGGTGTGAGCACGGACATTTTGCCATTCAACATCAGCGGGAAGATGAACAGAAGCGCCATTACTGGAAGGAGGTAGCGGAGGTGGAAGAAGGAGGAGGAGAAGATCCAAGCTGACAATTCTCCTCCGACATGAAAGAAAAGTTGGGCAAGAGACAGCATCCGGTTTGAACATGGAATCAGTTCAAGGGCAAAAAAAAAAAAGTCAAGAGCTCAGGACGTCCGTGATCAGACCCCTGATTATATCAAATGCGCTGTATTAAAAGACGAATGGCTGACAGAGTGGAGGCTTTGCTCTCATAAAGCCCAGTTTTACAGAAAGAATACAGAGTACAGCTAGCATAAGTCTAGTGCAAAGACTCGTGATGAATCGGGATACAAAGAAATATTACACCAGGGATTATATGGATAAGGGCATGTTAAATAACCACTAAACCAAAGTGGGGAAAAAACCCACTGATGGCTTCCTGTTACTGTATATACTGTAGATCGATATTTTTGGGTGTGCTAAATACTCATTTTTTTTAAATAATGTAAAACAACAAAAAGTTGAAAGGTCAAGGGGAGAGTGGGGGTGGCTGGGGGTGCTCAGGGTGCGACAGCTCCAATGTCTGTGTATTCGCAAAATAATGAAATGTTGTGTGTTTATGTTGAGATTTGAAGTGAAGTGAGCATGACCAAAAATGAAAGTTTGTTTTTATGAACCTTATCACTACCATCTCCGATATTCCATCCATCCATCCATTTTCTATGCTGCTTATCCATCGTGGGTGACAGGGGAATGGTTAAGACAGCTGCGGTATTAGAGTGAATGCCTCAGACCATACTATTATATGAAAATAATTCATTTTGCAATGCTAACAGCCCTCTTCCTTGTACGAAAATCTTCAGGATTGAGGCCATATATTTTGGACTATCTAAGTAACATGTCTTGTAACAAGCTACAAGGTATTATTATCTGATTTATTTCTGGAAAGAGAAACAGAGAGAGGCTGGTGAGGGGATGACTATAACGTAAATGATCTCAGGAACTATGGGATTTTTCTGTAGCAGTACATATGGTCCATCCAGATCTACTACGAGGGCATGGTTCTGTGATACGGTGGCCCAGAAGGACAAGATACCTAAAAAAATTTGTTAAAAAGGAAAGTCAGCTTTGAATACAACGAAATAAACTTTCAATAAAAAGAGTCAGCTGTAAAGTAGCCATGCTGACATTTTTTATTTAAAATTAACATCTTTTATTTAATATTTGCATTTTTTAATTTAAAGTCAACATCTTTCATTTAAAATAGACATTTTTTTTTTATTTAAAGGTGACCTCACAACCTTTTAAGTTGATTTCTTTTATATAAAGTTGGGGTGTATATATCTTGTACTGTGACGTCATATGAATAGCGTAATGAACGACAAACCAGGGGAGGCTCAGGGGGTTAAGATGTTGGACTACTGATTGGAAGGTCGGGAGTTCAAATCCAAGCACCGCCAAGCTGCCACTGTTGGGCCCTTGAGCAAGGCCCTTAACCTCAAATGCTCAGTTGTATGAATGAGATAAAAATATAAGTCGCTCTGGATAAGGGCATCTGCAAAATGACGGTAATGTAATGAATGTAATTTAAAAACCAGGCACGGAGTTTCTGTGGGTCCTCCAGCAACAGTTTGGCCCATCGCTAGTCCGTCTGTCCAAGCCTGAGGCAGAGCCTGAAGCCCACATCTCATCAAAACCTTTGTCTAACACACACACACAAACACACACAGGGACTGGCAATCGATCGAGCCAATCTTAAAAGCCTACAAAGCAGAATAACCTGATAATAATTGTTTATGTGTACAAGTGAGAGGCAGAGGGAGCTAATAGAGGCAGGCAACACTATAAATCAATCGATGATGTACTGACACCTTCTCCGTTCAAAGACATTCCATTTTCTTCACACATTACTGAACATCGGGTTGTTCCCAGGGGCGTTTAGCATGAACAACACCACCAGGCACTGACCTCAACACCCTTCAGGAGGAAAACTTCTCCACGAACCTTTCCACTGCCAAAAAGACCGTCCGATTCCTCCTGCTTCTCCTCCCTGTGAGTTTCTGCAGCTCCTCCACTTCTCTGTCACACAGCTAAGAGCAGCTCCATGTTGAGACGCGATCATCAGCCCCGACAGAGTCTTTTGTTCACGGTAAAGCCTTCAGTTCACTGGCAGTTTATGATTAAACAGGGTTTTTTTTGTTTTTTTTTCCCGCAGACACAATCATCACTTTCCAGTGCCAATAATAACAGGGCAAGAGGATTCATTTTTTTTATTGTCAGAAAGCATCTAAAATAACACTTCGCCATAGTTCTGTCATGATTGCTTGATTATTTTTTTGAGCCCTCAGAACAGCTTTCAGGAATAATGATATGCTAGGGCACTAGCCATTAACAGCAGCCCTGCTGGCTATATTGATTGCTGCTGGTGGAAAGACTGTGAAGTAAAATGTTTGCAGTCAATTACAGCGAAAATGACAGAGATAGAAATAGAGAATGGGTGCATGTGTTGGGAGGGCAAATTTAAACAGTTAAGAAAAAGAGTCATGTAATCAGCAAAGTATCGGCACCCATTAAGTGGGGACGACGCTATTGATTCAAATAAATACGATTCCAATTCTGCAAAGAAATTCAGAAAGAAAGTAGGTTTGGTTAAATCATGGGGCCGTCTCTCCACATTCTTGGTGGAAGATACAGTATATTAACACTCCTAAAGACCGAGTCTCTTTGGCTATGATTGTAGCCAAACTGAGATTACACACTTGTGCCCTGCTTCAAATCACAACACTAAATTCAAAACATGTTGTACATGCATTTACTCTCATTACAAGCTCACTACACCTTTTTTTTTTTTTTGCAGAGCACTTCACCATGCTTGACCTCTCAACACAAAAGCAATGACACTCTCGTGACATATGTTGGGAACAATGATGCCTGGCACACATGCCGACATTTGTAAATCAGTGATACCCAGATCCGTGACTAGGACAAAAACTGAAGAGCTTTTCTACACACTTCTCTATCACTCCCAGTAATCAGTATTGACTAGGTTCATTTGCCTGAAAGAAAGGCATACACTTGTCTAAAGGTCACCAGAGACTCTGCTAAATTATGTTTTCATTCCTGCAGCTGAGAGGGGGGAAGAAAGAGAACAATGAAAAGAGCAAGCCTTCTGAGAGTCTGTCGCAGAGTGGAAGGAGAGTTATGTTTAAGTTGTCTTTTAATCGATTTGATCTTATTGCACCTTTGTACTGTTGTTCATCTGTTTTAAAGAAAACTGCTTTTGCTGGATCTGTTCCTTGAAGAAATGTGAATAAGGCATCACCATCCTCGACAGAAACGCACTGTGGAGTCTGTGGAGTCCTTCCAGTTCCTGGGAACGACCATCTACCGGGATAT
Source organism: Chrysichthys thysi (assembly GCA_030068315.1). Taxonomy (NCBI): domain Eukaryota; kingdom Metazoa; phylum Chordata; class Actinopteri; order Siluriformes; family Claroteidae; genus Chrysichthys; species Chrysichthys thysi. The sequence goes on from JAQLOM010000001.1 coordinate 5,432,312, forward strand.
GAGGTAAGACAGAAGTAAGATCAGCTCCATCACTAAGAGACCCTAGTAAAGGATGTACAGTACTTCCTGCACCAGCTAAAGAAGTACAACCTGCCTCAGGAATTGATGGTGCACTTCGTAGAGTCGGTCATCAACACCTCCATCACAGTCAGCCCCCAAACATGACACCCACATACTGTAGTGCATCATCAGGTCTGCAGGTTTAAAGCTGCCCACGATCCTGGATCTCCGCCTCGCGTCTCCAGACCTAGGACGCATATACGGAAAATCGTGACCTGGTGGACCCATCACCTTTTCCAGCTCCTTCCCTCAGACAGGGACTTCAGCCAAATCAGGATTAAAACAGCCAGACTGCAGAAAAGCTTCTTCTCACATGTCATCACCAAACTCCACATCTTGTGTATGTTTCCATTGTTGCTGCCTCATTTTTATTGCATTTCCTTAATATTTATTTTAGCCTTATCTGCCGACTATCTCTAATCCACCAGCTGCGCTCAGCACCTGAAACAATTCCAACCAGCATATGCATGTGCAAAGTTTACAGGTATTAAAGTGTGTATGTGGGGGGGGGGGGGCTAGTGGTTGAGTGTGCACAAGTAGGAAAGGGTGCTACTGGTAGGAAAGGGTGCTAATATTTCTTGTAACTTATGTATATTGTGTAACCAAAAGCAAATTCTTTGTATGTGTAAGCAATACTTGGCTATTACACTACACTAAGTGGCTTTCGTTTATTATTCAGAGCCCCACACACATTATAATGCCAATGTCACTGCTATACACTCGTTAAAGTTATTTTTATTGTTGTGGAATGGCGGTGAAGGAAGAACCTGTTATCACCTATAGCAGCTATAAACAGTAAATAAATAAATAAATAATGCAGCTTGTCATGTTAATGAAAAAAGCCATCAGTCCTGAAGACTTTCCTATGTCAATGAAGATAAAAGTGTAGCTTTACCTCTAAAGGTTGGACCAGAGACTCGTTCCAATAATGCAAAATAAACTTCTCCCCACAAATCAACCCTTACGAATGTCTTAAGTGAGGTGTTACTATAGAAACAATAACGTTTTTTCACTGATTTGCCAACAATTACCATTTTTAATTTATGAATATCTACATACTAAACACCTTTATAAATATTTATAGAAAGATTTAATGTTATGAAAAGTCCACAAGGGAAGCTGGTGCCTGTTATCACTTATATTATTTCAGCCATGAAATGGCATTCATTTGGGCCACGTCACCACAAAATGGGTCCAGTGTGACATCTGTTCATTCTCTGATACAGCCAAATGAACTGGGAGTGCATGAAAAATGACCCACAACCACAGCAACACCAGCCAAGCATACTGTAGGTACTTGTGAGCTTGTGTATAAAGAACTAGGTGGATAGGGCTTTCCTTCAAATGCGTTACATGTAAAAGAGTTATGTGTAAAACAACCGATAAATATGACACCTATTTGGTCGCCATGTATTAAGTTCAATTTACACATCAGTTCACAGCTGATTTACTCCAAACATGATACTCTGTTGAGATGTTAACACCTTAAACATTTTTTTTGCTAATTCCCTGGATTGGCTGCACCAAATTTAACAATTATTTTAAAATGAATCAACTGTAGATTTAGATTATCCAGTGAAATAAATTTTCATTTTCCCCATCCGGACTCATTTCGTGGTGACATGCCCTCATTTACGGTTATATTTAATCTTGCGGAATGTCCATGAAAGCAATTTTCTTCCTGTTCTCACTTATAGCACTAATAGACACTCACTTTTCTGTTCTTCTTGAAGTATTAAGACAAAGAAAACGCAGCGTGTCATGCTACCTAGAACTCAAAAAGTTGACACTCCTGTCTTGAAGACTTTCCCTTAGAAAATGCAAACATTGAATCTCCTTCTAGAAACATTGCATAAATGTCTCCTGCCAAAAATCTTCACCATTAAATCAACCATTATATGCTTTTCTTTTTGTTAAATAACACACTTTTTGAATCCGTCCATTACAAGACTACGATTACGTGGGGTGTCCACCCATACTGGTCAGTGTGAATTACCTGTTACCATAGCAACAGTAATGTATTAAAATGAGCACGTTAATATAAATGCATTGGTTATGTTACGGGCGGAACTTTTTTTCAGAGTAGAAAATTAATCCACACCTTATGATTTGAGAATTCACCACCGCCGCTATATAAAGAAAACCAAGCGACACTTAGAACTAAGCAGCAATGTGGTGTAGTGAGTAACACCAGGAGTGGAGATGAAGTGGACTCCTTCTCCTCTCTCGGGGTCTGTTTGATCCTGCTGAATAGCTGTAACTGGGAGATATGTAGCACGACTTCTCTGAAGAACCCCAATAATTTTTCACAGGAAGTCTCAGCAAAGCGGAGAAAGAAGCAGGCAGAGCGAGAAACAGATATAATAAGATAGGCAGAAGTGCTATAAATAATCATGCGGATCCTGCCGAGGAGCTGTGTGCGTAAAGTCTGGTGGAAAAGGACACTCTAAATCACCCATGTCATCATCATTATATTATTTTTTTTTTCTCTCCCTATCTTAGCTTTCAGGAATAATAATACAATAATCTGCTTCAAACATTTACAGCATCCCCACAGGCCATACTGATTGATGTTTCTTGTTTGAAAGGATGAACAAAGTAAAACTAAGAGAAGGTTATTTATTAGAGCGGCCTGCCAAAAGTCATTAGCAAGAAATGGCCCAAAAATGGACCTGCTTTCCCAAGAGTGAGTTCAAAAGATGAGGATTAGGAAAAGTGAGAAAACAACAGGAATGTACTGATAAGATAATGGGGATAACAAGAGGTACAGAGGAGTATGAGGATAAAACGACTACCGGTAGTTGTAGTGTTAGGCTGACTCTTATAGCATCAAAAATATTGAGGCTTCTGGGTTCAGGCTTGATTATTCAAATCCTGACAGTGCCACAGTCACCTGGTCTCTCTCCTCTCTCAATCAGAGCAAGAGTAAGCGACCATATGCGTTTGGAGGTTAACGTATGTAGAAGACAGTGGATAGCGCTTAATGTGTCATGCTACCCTAAGCAGCAGTTTGAAAAGATGTGGAAGCTGGTACACATGTCCCTGAGGAAGAATGTGTTAGCCTTCACCCTCCCCGACTGGTAGCTGTCATGTGATGGTATGTCATGTTGGTAGTCGAATTGGCAAGATCAAGTCGGGGAGAAAACAGCAGAAAATCCAAAATAAGACAAGAACAATGGTAGACATTTAAGTGTTATCCAACCCATCTGTTGCACGCCTGATTGAATTAATCAGCTAATTAACAGCCCTTCCCAAGTGTACATGGGTGTTTTAAAGACTCTGAAATATTCAGTGAAAGATTAAGGTTGGTAAACCCTGGATTATTGGACAAAGGAGAAAGCATGAGAAATGAAGAAGTAAATCAATCATCATTCATTCATCTGCTTTTTTGAAGTCTACCCTGAGAATGCTGGCTGTGAGACGGGGATACCCCAATCCATCACAGAGCACCTTACACACAAATTCATATACACTGTAGAGGCAATTAACATTCGATCCACCTACTGACCTTTAAAGACTGGAGAACCTAGAGGAAACCCACACAGGGACACAGGGACAACTTATGAAACTGGGAGTAACCTGAACCCCTGATCCAACCAGGTACCCAAAGTATCAAGGCTTTTTTTTTTTTTTTTTAATGAAAAAAAGTTCTTACCGGCTGCACGTTTGCTGTCAGGTCCAGTAAAGCAGTAACTTTTTGGCCTGCAATGTATTATATCTCTTTCAAAAAGCAGTCAGGCCAGAAATGAAATGTACACAAGTCTCGTCTTCACCAAATATATTCACTCAGCTGGGATATGTTTGATGTACAAAGGTTGCTCTTTGGTTTTGCACGGGCGATTTAAGTCAAGAGTTTGCTTCTTTTTTTTTGGAATAGCTTTCATTTCTTTTGCCTAAATGGGCTGCTTTGACGAAAGCCTATTCTGTGTCTTCTTCGCGTGAACAATGGGCCAATGTTTTGTCACTTTTGTTCACAGTGAAATAAGAAACGTTCGGAGAGATGCACTCAGAAATTTTACTTCTTTCGGGGTTTTTTTATAATTAACATAATTGGAAAGCTGTTGGTTTCCTCAGACTGGGTTGTTCTCAGAAGCTAGATGAGCAGTGTTGATTATGCTGCCAGATTTCCAACACTGTTAATGTGAATTTATTATTCTTTTAGCACGTTCAGCTGCAGTTCTGATCGGTAGTTTTGCTAAAAACAAAATCTCAGTGTTTTCTGCAGTGTTTGCTAAAATAGAGAAAGAAAGAAAAGATAAAGATCGAAATGGTAGTGGAAGGAATAAGCGGTTTAAGATTCAAATAACCAAGAAAGCTGTAACAGAGTGTTCTAATGCAGGACGACACGATGGTCAGTGGACCGAAAGTGGGCCGAATGTGTGATAATGGCTGAGCACCAGATCCGGGCTGTAAGGAGGACGTGGAAGACATTTGAACGTGAGCCGTTGCACGGTCTCTACTGTCCCTGCTGCTGTATGAGGACGTGCATTGTCATGGCGCAGCAAGACTGTTCTGGACAGAATTTCTCTTCTTTTGCAGTGAATTGCAGGTTTAAGTTCATTTCACAGCAATGCATGGTATTTTGCACTGTTCACTGTTTGCCCATGTGCTTGAAAATGCACCAGAATAGAAACCTTCATGTCCTATAAGAACGCTAACATGATTTTCTTGTGGGACTTTTGGATTTCTCTTCGCTGAAGAAGACAGATGTCTCCACTCTATGCTTTGTCTTTTGCTCTCTGGGTTATCATGTAATTAAAAATTGCCTTGACTTTTTACCTTTTTCCCCCCTCATATTTAATATTTTGAAAAACAAGAATTAGAGTAAATAATGAAAATACAAACATACAGGTTAGTGCTGCTGCTTCACAGATCCTAGGTCCTGATTCGATCCTGAATTCAGGTTACTATCTGCATGGAGTGGCTCATGTTCTCTGTACGTCCTTATTGGTATCGTTTGGGTTCCCTTGTTTCCTCCCAGCTCTAATATAATGTCATTATATGGACTAGCTATGTGACCATAGACATAAATGAGTGCATGGTGTCCTGTGATGAACTGGAGGGTGTATTCCCACCGGGAACACTGACCAGGATAAAGTGCTTACTAAAGCTGAATAAAAAGACAACAAAAAAATCCTAAAAAATAAATGCATGAATAAAAATAATTCTTTAGCTGCTTTGTAACCAGATGTATTGTAGTTGCCAGATCGTTTTTAAATTGGTAAACTGTTCCATATTTAGCTGCACAAAAAAAAGGATTTATTTTACCGTCCTCCTAACACGTTTCACACGTCTGATCTGAGACGTGAGACTGCTCTCTTTCTTTCTTTCTTTCTCTCTCTCTCTCTCTCTCTCTCTCTCTCTCTCTCTCTCTCTCTCTCTCTCTCTCTCTCTCACCACATCCACTCAAATAATTCCCAGCCAGAGCCAACACTGCGTGCCCCTGTTGCATTTCCCAGCAGTGTGTACCATGCAGACAGGTGAAATAAGCACTTACTCAAAGTGTCTAGTTCCATTTTTCTAGCTGATGATTAGTGCTGGCAGGCCAACCGAATCTTTCAGTGTTCCACCTCAAAACAGACCACAACTGCACCATCGCCCAGCACGAAGCTGCAGGGACGTGAGAATGAAAAGGCAGAAGGAGCAGTAAGGGTGGTACAGGGTTTAAAAAAGGGGGCTGGTGAAAACAGTTCTGTCAAACATAATATGACAAAAAAAAAAAAAAAAAAGAAGGAGACAAGGAAGCGTCAGTGTAGAAATAAATGACTCCCTTGAATGTAAATGTGAAGAGTAAGGACACCCACTCCGGATACTGGCATGTGTCTCATTCTCTGTGATTTCCACCAAACAATGAAGCTCGCTGTTCTCAATTCTCCTCCTCTCTTTAGCAGGAATCCTCAGGACAAATCTTCACGTGGCAGAAGGGCGGTGCACTCATCCCCAGAGTTGGTGCCATGCTGCTCTTTACAAGCATTAAAAAAATTAATTCATTGTTTACTTGTCATTTGGCCACCCACTCTGCAAAGCAGGGACTGGGGCGAGCTGATTAACAGCACTGACTGAACGCACCACACTTCTCCAAATTAATCCCATCTGCAGGGGGCCCGACTACAGTCACCGCAAAGCTATTTATGCGTGTCATTACGAAGAGACGACTTGCTCCTATACAGTTAGAAGACCTTGCCCCGTGCAAAATACAAACTAACGGCTTTCGAACACATTGCTTAGTGGTCCCTAGCTGGTCTAGCATGCTGCACTACAGTATGATCAGGATTGTACATAAATAAGACCAATAAAAAAAAACATGTTAAAAAAGATCATTTGAATGAATGAATGAATGAATGAAGGAAGGAAGGAATGAATGATTGTATTCACCAAGTAGAGGGTGAGCAAGGAATTTCTTTTGTTGTGATGTCAGACATAGGACAGGACACCACAAGAACCATAATATACACTTACAACAGACTACACTAGAATACAATTCAGCCATACGTCCAACTATTATCTATACCACTAAGGGTATTAAGGGTCATGGGGAAGCTGGAGCCAATGCCAGCTGACTTTAGGTGAGCAGGCCTAACACAGAGATGAACAACCGTTCACACTTACAGTCACACCTATGGGCCTATTTAGAGTAACCAGGTGACCTAATCTGGATGTCATTGGGAGGAAACCAGAGAACCCGAGGGAAACCCACACAGACACGGGGAGAACATTCAACCACAGAAAGGCCCCAGTCAGCCACCAGGCTCAAACCCAGAACCTCCTTGATGTGACGCAACAGTGCTAACCACTGCACCACTGCACCGCACCACCCCAATACAATACAACACAATACAGTACAATACAATGCATTATATCTGTACAGGAAAGACGGTGCAAAAGGCTTAATGCAATATGAAGTAAGCTGGCTGTTCTTCAAATCTGGCCACCTGTATTAAAGCAAAAATCTTCCACGAACCATAACCTTTCTGTCTTCTACTCTGAGACACATCTACGCATTGTTTAAAAATGCATCCAGTGTCTCTCCCTGTCCATTCATTTTAAAACATTCTATTTTTGTCAAAACATACCTTTCTGACCTTTATATCTCTCTCTCTCGCTGAAAAGATGAGCTGCTTTCAGCTAAATATTTAACATAAGTGCATCTGCCTGAATATACTGCAAGCAAGAATCTACTACAGAAGCTGTGTCGGTACATGTTTAAAAAATAAACAGAGTCACTGAACTAGGGCTATTTTTTATACACCTCATGGTTCTGCTCTGCTGCAGAACTGCTCGAAACAGAATCGTGTCGTGTGTAATACAGCCTTGATCAAAACCGATTTCAAAGGACCTTTGAAAAGTTGCTGAATCAGACATCAGTCCTCAGTCAAGCAGGGATTTTACAGAGGGGAGACATTTAGTTCTATTGCTTCTGTCACTAACTGCGGACCTCCAACAAGGATAAATGCAAGAGCTCACTGTAGAATCGGGACCAAAAAAAAAAAAGGGAGACAGCTGGCGATCTGCAGGACACTTCAGTTCAGTTCAATTTTAAAGTGCTTTTAGCAATACATACTGTCACAAAGCAGCTGCAGAGAAATATGGATGTAGATCCTGACAGGCTCAACTGTGGAAGACAGAAGAGCTCCCTGAGATGACCTGAGGACGTAACCCTGAGTGGAACCATACAACTCTGGAAGCTGAGTGGAGACTTTGGGGGTTTTAGTTCGTTTTCCACAAACTTAAGTGTCACACAAAACAGGAAGTGTCTGCATCATCATCATCATCATCATGTTTAATCAGGTAAAAGTGCTGGGTAATGTTAATGCCATTTGACGAGCCAGCATCAACAAGTACAACATAAAAAGGTGCAACAGATTTCCCAGGAAAATCATGTCGAAGAAGGCTTTTGAAATTCAGTAATAATAATTGCAGAACAAAAATAATAAGAACAAAACATCAACATTCCAGATTACCCTCATTTAAAAAAGGCCAAACAAAAATATCACTGTAAGGATGTACAAGGGAGAATCAAAGGCAATTTTTAATTGCATGATAACTCAGAGAGCAAAAGACAACGCAGAGAAGAAAGTCAGTCCTCCCCCAAGAAAATCATGTTAATATTCTAATGGGACATGAAGGTTCCTGTTAAGGTGCATTTCCAAGCACACGGGCAAATATTGAACAGTGCAAAATACCATACATTGCTGTGAAATGAACTTAAACCTGCAATTCACAGCAAAAGATGAGGAATGCTGTCCAAAACAGTCTTGCTGCACCATGACAATGCACGTCCTCATACAGCAGCAGGGACAGTAGAGACAGTGGGTTCAAGTGTTGTCCACATCCTCCTTTACTGCCCAGATCTGGTGCCGAGCCATTATCACATCTTCAGTCCACTGAAGGAGGCACTGTGTGGTCACAGATTCACCTCTGATGATGAAGTAACGGAAGCGGGGCTCACCTGGTTTCGGGAGCATCCGAAAAACTTCTCTGCAGGAATCCAGAAGCTAGATGAACAATTCAACAAATGTGTCATCTTGCATGGGGACTATGTGGAAAAGTGATATGTTCAGTTTCTCACAGTTACTTCAATTAAAACCATTAAATGGATTTTGCCTTTACTTTTGGATTCTCCCTTATAATTAACGCATTAACACTCTCCTGACGTCATTCTTCATATGATCATATTGAGAAAACTCTTCTGTTCAGCACGTTGTTGCTATTAACCTTGAAGGTTTCTTTGATGTGAGTGAAACAGCACACCTTTCATCAGTACAAACAATAAACCAGATCACTCTTTGTTTGTTTGTTTTTTCAGAGCAATCGTAGAACGTTTGATTTAGCTCTTTTTGCGTTGGTTGCTGCCATGTGCTGTTAGCAGTGAACTCCTTGTAGTGAGTTTAACGTTTATGAACTCATAACATTTAAAGGGCATTATTAATGAGCATGAGGACGGCTAACATGAGAGTACAAAGCAGCGTCAGAGCACATGGTTAATCAAACTGTGTACAAAAGTGCCAACTTGACTCACAAGGAAAGTGTAGACCGTGACAAGCGCGGCGAAATGAAGCAAGTGGGCCTCAGTGCTTAGTGCTCGCAGAAGTGAAGTGCTCTGACATGTGACAGTTTATCTGAACACTTGCTTCACTGCTCCACACTCAGCAATAACTTTGAGTGTGTGTGTGTGATTGTGTGTGCGTGTGTGAGAGATTGTGTGTGTGTGTGTGCGTGTGTGTGTGTGTGTGATTGTG
>JAQLOM010000001.1:5478539-5490186 GCA_030068315.1 Chrysichthys thysi
CCGCAGTGAGTGAGAGAGAGAAGTTGTGATCACGTGAGGCTCAGCAGACGAAGCATATGCATACTACTCGTATTGCAAGACATCGCTCGCTAATCAAGTCAAAATTTATTAAAATTTCTTTCTTGTCTTGCAAAACACTCTCACACCAAGTTATTTGCAATCCAAGGTTCCACTGTGTGTGTATATATATATACACATATATATAAAATTTTAAAAGTAAAAATTTTTAATTGTTACTAAACTGGTGTGGTGGAAGTGGAATAAAACACTTTGGAAGGTGCTATTATTGGAACATTCTTGGAAAAGCAACGTTGGGATGGGACCAGAAACTCAAAGGACAGATGTTTGTACTATTAAATGTACAGTTTAGTAACTATTCTTCTGAAAGTGGTATATGTGGCCAAAAACATAATACGTACAGATGAGTACAGAAGTTTGTATCCCCCTTGAATTGTTGATGGACTATTACAGACTATACAAGATAAAACTTCAAAAGAAGGCTCCCTAGAAAGACGTTTTGCCAGACTTAAGATCTACAGAAGGTAGAAGGGGGTGCGAACCTTTGAGCTAACTTACTATTGACATCTTAATATACACTTAAAAAAAAAGAAGAACATCTGTAAAATATAACACACTAAATACGTCTTTGGTTATGGAGGTTAATTTGTCCTATGGGTATACAAACATTTGCACTCAGCTGCATGTCTAATACTCTTTTCAGAAGATGTAACACAGAGGTTTCTGAGAGAGAAAGAGAGAGAGAGAGAGTGTGCATAGGGATTGTGAGCAAGAGATATTTGGGGGGAAAAAGAAGGGACGAAAAAGTTAGAAAGAATCACAAAAAGCCAAGGGAAGGAGAAAAAAAAGAGAAGTTAATAAGGTGATGGAGCCGGGGCCGCCTGGCGCTCTCGTGTTGCTCTGCTGTGGAGTACGCGAGCGCTCGCCTCCTGCCAAAAATGTTCTCGAAGTGCTCGAAGCTGGTTCTACTTAGAGTCAAATTTCACTAAGCCACTACAGCGACCTTCTGAGGGAGAGAGGCAGAGAAAGGCAGAGCGAGATTTAAAGACAGCTTTGAAATGTTTGGAAGCTGCCATGACAGGTTTGTGCACTGCCAAGACTGAAGGCAAACTGTCATGTCTTTAACACTCGCATTAAGTGTTGAAAGGTCAAGTAGAGAGTACGCAGGGAAGGAACGAGCACACACGAGACAAGAGTGGGCTCTCAAACAAGACTGAAAAAGTCTGAAAACGTGTGCATCAGCGCAACAACGAGGTCTCTGCTCAAGGGCACCAGAGCGGGACACTGTTGTGGGTCAGCTTCATCATGCAGCCAATGCACCGAGCCACAAACAACAGAAATACACGTTGTATGAACACCCTTATACATGTATATGAGAAACATGGGAATTTTTATATATATATAATGTGTAAATGTGTTTTCATTTGTCTAATCAACACTGTTATCAGTCTCAAATCTGCTGAAGCATTCCACTGTGCAAAGTCTGGCTGTTGGAGATTTATGGTTAACTCGGTCACTCTTTTCCTGAAGCACAGCCACTGTTACTTATTAATGCTGCCTCTCCGTAAGAATGCGCAACACAGAAGGTTTCATCTAGAAAATAAAATTGACTCCAAACCCCAGTCTCACGCCGATATTAAGGAATTAGATTATCTGCTGAGCTCAGGCAGAGAAGAGGCTAAGTAGTTTTCGTCACAGTCAGTGTGTGTGTGTGGATAAATCCTCCCCGGCACCTCTGTCCATCTCCCTCACTTTGCGGTCAAAGGTTTCATACCGAGTTTGTTTATTGTTATTGTTGTGGCGCATTTATAGTTCCTGTTCCTGACCTCATCCTTCAGCGCCTTGCAGTTTACAAAACAGATGTTTTCTCTGCACACCAATTATCCCTGCTTCCTGTCTTAACATCCTATAAGTCCTGTGAGTATAAACTCAGGAATTACAGATTTCAAGAGCTTTAGGTGTCTTAGTATCCAACTGAATTAGTGTTCTGTTCCGGACCGAATAGTTAACATTATGGAATATAACGGGCAAGAGGTAACCTATAGACGGTTGGTGATTATCACAGGCACAGAACACAGAGGTCTTGTCTCGTCTCGTCCTGGAGGAGTTGAGTTTGTTTATATTAACCCACTTGGCTACTTACCAATGAAGTTATTCATTTGACACAGAACATTTATTGCAGAATATCTTCTAAAACAGTCCATAGCGACTACGTAGCCATGTCCTCAACTTGCCTATTTGGTGTTCCCATTTATGGCAAAGTGAACCAGGGAGAATTGAAATTCTTTTGAGATGTTGATCTTAACAGACGACGTTGAGCGACATAAGAGACACAGACATCAGCGTCCTGTATTTCAGAAAAAAACACACCTCAGACTACTGAGGAAATCAGAATCAAATATTCCCACAGTGATATACTAATAATAATGAACTAAGGAAGCTAAAACTAAAACAAAACCCCGAGTAGAATTCATGAACCTCCATTCACACATCTCCTACACACCAAAAACAAGTGATGTAGTGCTCCAATCAGGCACTTGGCCTCAAGTCCAAGTCATGATTATAATGACAGGAGACTTGCTCAGACTCACATTGCACATTGTTAATATCAAAAGAACTTTTAAGTCACCATGTTTCACTTTATCTGTGATATGAGGTTAGACTCAGACTTGCGTAACAATGGCCAAAAGTTCTTCAACAACTAATCATCACATGCATATTCGGTTTTTCCCCAAACTATTTCCACAAAGTTGAAAGCACACAATTGTATAGGATGTGTTTGTGTACTGTTACAGTTTCCCTTTACTGGAACAGCAGGGTCCAAACCTGTTCCAGCATGACAATGCCTTAATGTACAAAGTGAGCTCCATGAATGCATGGCTTGCCAAGGTTCGAGTGGTAGAATTCAAGAGGCCTGCACAGAGCCCTTAGCTCAACCCCATTCAACAGATTTGGGATAAACTGGATTGCTGACTACATACCTCTTCATCCAACATCAGTCCCTGACCTCTTTAATGCTCTTGTAGCTAAATGAGCACAAATCCCACAACCATGCTCCAAAATCAAGTGGAAAGCCTTCCCGGAAGAGTGGAGCTTATTATAACAGTAACAGAGCACCAAATCCGGAAAGGGATGTTCAACAATCACATATGGTCGTGATGGTCAGGTGTCCACAAACATTTGGCCTGCTTAGGCATTTCTTTTTGTACTCACTTCATCTATGACTTGAGACTCAGACTACTTTAATATGAGGGAGAATCAATAAGTAAAGGCAAAATACATTTAACAGCTTTAATAGAAGTAACTGTGTGAAACTGAACATATCGCTTTTCCACATAGTCCCCATGCAGGACGAGGCATCAAGTAATGTGGAAGATGTTCAAACCCAAGCAGTTGCACGGTCTCTACTGTCCCTGCTGCTGTATGAGGACGTGCATTGTGATGGTGCAGCAAGACTGGTTTGGACAGCATTCCTCTTCTTTTGCTGTGAATTGCAGGTTTAAGTTCATTTTTCAGCAATGTACAGTAATATGCACTGTTCACTGTTTTAACCATGCACTTGAAAATGCATCAGAATAGAAGCCTTCATGCCCCAAAAGAACGTTAACATGATTTTCTTGGGGGAGGACTGACTTTTGAATTTCTTGTTCTCTGAAAAAGACTGATGTCTCCCCTTCATGCTTTGTCTTTTGCATGACTTGAGAATCTACTCATGCTCACTTCTGTAAGACTCAGTTTGGGCTTCCCTATCAATTACTTCAGACTTGACTTGGACTCACATATTAGACTTGAGAGCTGATTTAGGTTCACTTCTGTAAGACTTGAAACCCTACTCAGACTCACAATTATCCGAGACTCAACTCCGACTCACTCATCTCTGACTTGAGACACCCCTCCTCAACACCCGAATCAGACTCATTTCTTAGCGAACTGACTCATAATGACTTAAGACTCGGGTGCTGACTCACTTTTATATGGCTTGACACTTGATTAAGACCCGCTTATTCTCTGACATGAGACTCAACTCAGATTGACTTATACACGTCTCGAGACCTGATTTGGACTCATTTATCTATGACTGACTCAACTTGGACCCGTTTATCTATGACCAGCGAGTCATCTTGGACTCATTTCTACACATGACTTAAGCTGTTTAAGCAAGAGCAATAAATATTTGTTTCTTGAATAATCAATAGCTTTGCCCAAACTGCGCGGCTGCAGTGTACTGCAATTTATCGTTCCCATCCCAGAAGCCTCGTTCTGGATATGATTTGATGTGGAAAAACATCTTTGGGGATTTTGGACTTGCCTGGGATGTAAGGGTGAGCTCATTTAGACACAACATAGACAAGGGTAAGCGACTTGTTTACAACACTAACATGTGACAGCGCCGCAGCGAAATCTTTGCCTTTGCAGGATAGACAGCTTGTGTGTATGTTCTTCCCCACACTTACAGTGTATTTGCACAATGTAAAATAGCCTTAATCAGCATCATGTGGAAAACAGTGGTGGTGGATTTCGTGTCAGGTCGTTGGAGAGGAACTCCAGAGGCGAGCGTGCCTCAGTCCTCTGTCTCTCATGCTGTCACGGGGAGATTATGTCATTTTAGTGTGTGCGTAGGCGCTCCTATGTCTGATGAATAGCGAGACAGCTTTGCGCCAACATCAACAGAGTCTCCATAGTGCACTCTCACAGCATGCTGAAGGCTAGACGGAGAAAAGGAAGAAAAGCATGGGGGGGAGAGTTCTGCATCTGCAGGAGAGAACAGAAACACACCATAAATAGAGACTGATAATAAACATTAGTTAAGGAGAAAAAAACAATTGCGTTGCAATATTTTACATTTCTGGTAAAAAAAAAAAAAAACTGCTCACAGTACTGAGTTTTATGTTGGTCAGTGTGTAGAATGAACGGAGCCCGCTTGCTAATCCAGCACAAAGGAGTTGCTTCACTGAGCTTTAACATGCTACTTAGTAATTTCTTGAAATCCGATATGTGCAGAAGGCATTCTTTAGCCTTTGAGTAGGTTATTTTTTTTAGTGTTGCTTCTCTAGTCACCATTTTGTTCTCCCATGATTGTGTGCTGAGCCTTCACATTTGATACCAGTACGAAGATTGATGTGTGTTATGTGTGGCATATGTCTCGCAGCATTATGCTTGGCATTAAGGTCAGAGTCTTCACTCTTCCAAACTTTTACTTTCAGACACCTGCAAGACATTAAACACACGTGCCTGTTTTTTGGTTTTTTTTTGCATTCTCCTCCAGTTGTGCTCATGGCTGAAAGTGGACATATTATTCAGTATAATGTGAACATTTCCATTTCGCTATGAACTCAAAGTCATCAAGTGTATGATTAGTTTAATCGGATGTTTCCACATGGGGTTAAAGCAAAATGAAGTCATAGGTTGGGAATGGCCTGGAGGCATTTGAACACAAGGCCATTATGCGGAAAGTTGCTGGTTCAAACCCTGGTCAACCTGACAGCGACAAATGAACTGGATACTGCGGGGGGACTGGTATAAAATATGACTGTCACAGGTTACTGAAAATTTCACCCCCCGGGCGAGACAAAAAAACCCCAAAACAACTAATTCCAGACTTCGTGAATTACCCCAGGCCCCAATTTTGCCTGCACAGCTGGCGAGCGCTCAGTTAAAAGCGGCGTTCCAAAGTTGTGTATGCGTTGCCGCAAAAACGAACCTAATTTCTATTGTATAATAAACGCTAAAATACAGCTGTAATGTTGGCAAGCTTGATATAAACCAAAAGTGCACACAGTAACAGGGAATGCGTGAGAGACATAAGACAGAAGGTGGTGGGGGAAGAAGAGAGGCTCGGCAAACTGAAAAATGCTGTGTTAGGTTGCATGGAGCTGCCTGCCAGGACGGAGACACACAAAGAAACCAGATAAAATATCCTCAGATGTATAAGATGGTCAGGAATGTTGATGAGGCATTGCGTGTCCGCAGAGCTGCCTGCACTGACGGGATATGTCTTGTCTGTCACAGGTAACCGAGAACATCATCTCCAGACAGACGTTACAAGGTGAGCATCAGATTATTGTATGGAGTCGTGTTCGTTCAGTCATGTTAAAGCTGATTACTGAATAGGTCCCAGCTTCCCTTTGGGCTTGGGTTTGTCATTCCTGTACTGATTTGATTCTTTCCTACGACAGAAGCAAGAACCATACCGCACAATTACAACACTACAGGGGTGAAGTTTGTAACCCAGAGACCTTCAGCACACCTTACACTCAGCCTACAAGGTGAGCCATGTCTGCTTTTGTTCAGAGTGAGGTTTTATACATTCAAAAGTACAAGCAGTGCAGTTGGGAGGGTTGGGAAAGGGGACTGTTTTCTACGTCTAATTCCAGCTTTTCCTTTTGCGTTGGATAGTAACTGAAATGTAGAAATAGATTATACACTATTTACCCTTGTACCCTGTTAACTACATTCAGGCAGCGTCTCATTTTCAATACCAAAAAATGGAAGAAAATCTAAACTCAATAGAGTTTTATTTCTCATTAACTGAAATATAAAGAACTCCTTATTTTCTGGGGATCGTGGTTGAGGACAATTTCCTAGTAATTGTTTTTCCACTATTAAGCTTCAGTTTATGTAAGTATAATGAAGATCAGCCCTGTTTTCCTTTGTTTAATGTTAAATGGGCAAACTGGGCTAAAGCCGAACGTTTTTGGGTAAACATTACACGTTTAGCTAGGTCAGCATAGACCAAGGACACCAATCTTCTAGGCTTACTAATAACAACCAAGAAATCATTTAAAAATTTAAACGCCTGCCGCTTTAGATGTATATGATGTATGCGAGTGAGCTTTAACTAACGGCCACCGAGAGCAATACAGTTGCTTAGCTAATGCTAAGGATTAAAAACCCCCAAGATTTCAAATGCATCTAATGGTCACTCTTGTTTTTGCTTTACATTTGTTTCCTTTCTGTTTCTATTCTTTATATATGAGAGAGAATCAGAAAAGTAAAGGCAATTTTTAAATTACGTGATACCCCGGAGAGCAAACGACAAAGCATGGAGTGGAGACATCTGTCTTCTCCACAGAAGAAGAAATTTAAAAGTCAGCCCTCCCCCAAGAAGGTCCTTTTCCAAATCCTTTCTGATCCTTTTCCAAAATCATGGGCAAACAGGGCAAACAGTGCAAAATACTGTACATTGCTGCAAAATGAACGTAAACCTGCAATTCATAACAAAAGAAGAGGAATGCTTGTCCAAGACAGTCTTGCTGCACCATGACAATGCACGTCCTCATCCAGCAGCAGGGACATAGAGACAGACGTCTCCCACGTCCTCCATTCAGCCCGGATCTGGTGCCGAGCCATCATCACATCTTCTCTCTTCTCTGCGGAAATACAGAAGCTAGTATTTCACATTGCAACAAATCACATTGCATGGGGACTATCTAAAAAAATATGTTAAAATTTCTCCCCCTTACTCCTATTAAAGTTGTTAAATGTACAGTGGAACGTCTGGTCATGAACTTAATTCGTTCCGAGACTCTGTTCATGACCCGATTTGTTCACGACCCGAATCAATTTTTCTCACTGAAATGAATGTAAATACAATGAATGTGTTTCAGCCTCAAAACATGTTTTTAAAGTGTATTATGGGTTTATGTGTGGCAATAAAACATAGAGTACAATTAAAATAACCTTAATTATAGAAAGATAAAACTAAATGAAATAAACAGATGATTTTAATGCACGTTATCTTTGCGGTGGATACGTTGTTGCTGGCGTAGGTGGACGGTGGCGGAGGAATATGGGGCGGTTCTCATGCTTTGCGAATATTTCAACTGTTATACGCTTAGGCTTCTTACTGTCACTACCATTTCCACTTTCCACTTTCTTGGGACCCATAATGAAGGCTTAAAGAGCAGAAATGCAGAGAAACACAACGAAAAAACACATTGAACACGTTCACACCACGAGTGCTTGACCTGAACTGAATGTTTGTTCCAGGAAGCGTGTGTGAAGCGGTGGCGGAGAGATATGGTGGTGATTCTCATGTTTTGCGATTATTTCTTTATTTATTTCAACTGTTATACACTTAGGCCTCTCACTCTCACTACCCTTTCCACTTTCTTGGGACCCATAATGAAGCTTATAGAGCAAAAATGCAGAGAAACACAATGGAAAAAAATGCTTTTTGAGTTTTATGAGTTTTAAGCACAGAAAAAAAAACCAAAGTTTGAACAATCCTTAATTATACAAAAACTTACTGCAAACAACCAAGAAAACTATCCTTTCATGAGTCAACTTCTGATGTTAAGGAAGTGAGGAGGAAGATGGGCGGGGAGGAGGTTACTGTACAGCCAATGAACGCACGTCTGACCGATTAAAGGGACATGCACGTCTTTGTTAAGTGCGCAATACACAAACAGAAAACGGGAAAACATTGGCGCGTACGAAGCGGAAGGGGAAAATGGCCGAGGCTGTTTGTTCGGCACCCGTTTGTGTGGTCGTGACCAGATGCAAAATTTTGGCAGATTTTGTGATCGGGAACCGATTTGTTCATCTTCGGAGGCGTTCGTGACCAGAGGTTCCACTGTATTTTTGCTTTACTTTTTGATTCGCCCTTGTAGCATTGTTCTGTATTATTCCTGTATTCAGACAATCTTTCAGTCTTAGACATATTTGCTTCAGAGTAAGAGGCTCTGAAATGCCACTCAGTGCAAAAAAAATCATGGCTCATCATATTTTAATGTTATGTACAATGCACTCTGGTTTTCACAGAAGTCTAATTGAAAAGTGAACGTCATTTCAGAAACAAGCATTCAATACCGAGAAGGCTTGAGTTTAGGTTACGATAATTCATGCAAATGTAGCATGGTTTGCACACAGTGGAAAACTAGCAGCAGCTGACTTAACCACAGTTCATTTATTTATTTTATATATTTTTTGTTGCATTCATTTGGTATTTTGTATGAGGACAAAATGAAACGTGTTTTTCTAGTAAAACATTTTTAAATCACCTCCAGATTTTCAGGATCGGAAGGTTTTATTTCGAAATCTCCACAGACGTACTCCCACCATGTGATCCAGACGGAGGAAAAGGTTTAAGGGTTGTGCCAGAATACTGCTTTCAGAATGCAGTTTTTTTTTTCCTCCCTCGTATGTTTCAGTTTTGAGCTGAAAACAGCAAATTTTCAGGTTTTCAAAATAGTCCGAAACGCTTAAGGATAAGACATTATTAAAAAGGCCATTTAAGGGGGGGGGGGAAACATCACACTTGTGAATTCATTGTTTCAAAGATTTCAACTATGTCTGTTGGTAGTAAATTTTATACGTTTATAAATACATTTTATTGCTTAATATATCAATTCAAAAAGCCTGGTCCTCGACCGATTTTATGTAAACCGGCTGATCTTTGTTAGCCAGCGTGTCACAAGCATAATGCTAGGCAAGCCAAAACGGCTGTTTTTCCACACCGTGAGTCACAAGCAGGATAATTAAACTGCGAAAGAGTTGATGCTGGGGTTTCACTTCCTCAAGTGTTTTCCTGTTTGATGGCAAAGATATGCCCTGATTTTACTTTAGAAAAAAAATATCTAATGTCGACCGGCAGTAAAAGATTGTTATCTACCATATATCTTATTAATCTCACTTACAGGCATGTATTAAATTCAGAACACTAAACATGCCACAACTCTGCAAATGTTTATATCACAGAGCTGGTGATGAAAGCGAACCGCTAATGTAGACATCTGCTGCTCATCTGCGCACTTCTTTCTGTGTCTGGAAGTGAAGAACGTTGCGAACCTTGGCATATAAGTCACGCACTTGGTCTTGCGTGATCTATTGATCTTTATTGAGGAATGCTGCTTGTTTTGTTTGGATAACCTCCCACCGTGTCTCCCACACACACGTTCTCCACACTCCTCACTCGTCCTGGATACTCTCCTGCTTCGTGTCAGCTTCAGATCCATACCTTCCTCTAAGCTCTAATCCTCTATATTCATCACTCTGCCTCGCTCAGCTCTGTCCTGTCCTCCTTACATCCCAGCGCACGTTTCCTTCGGTCTCTCTCGGTTACGCTTAAAGAACATGAGGAAATCTGTAACAGTTACATCATTTACGCTGAGCTGCAATATTTTCAGGAACACGGCGTCAAAGCGTCTTAAACGTCAGCCTGAGTCCACATGATTGTCTGGCGAAGTTTAAGAGAACTCCCTTAAGTCCGTTTTAAAGAAACATATGGTAACGTCGTCCGGGACATTAATGAAAAGTATCAGTCTAGATGATTAGTATAATTAGTGTCATATTAAACTAAACGTGTAAATGACTATATCCTGTATAGCACTTAGCACTGAGAAGGTGTACGGCAGGGCTCTAGGTCTGATATGTTATTGTTTCCATAGTAACAGACGTCCTGTGTGGCTGAAGATACGCAGACAGATGTAACCATTCACGTGGTGAAGTTTTCTCTAAAGAAATGATTATTTGGCATTTTTTAGAAGGAGTCCCCAGTGTCAGCATGTTTTAACACTCCGCATTATTAGGAAAGAGGGCTCTGTTTTGCTTATTGGCTTCAAGGGGAAGAAAAAAAAATGACACGAGTGAGGTATGTAACTATGTGAACATTTATACAAGCTTATACCAGGCATCATATGAGGTATTAGGGGGGCAGTGGTAGCTCAGGGGGTTAAGACGCTGGGCTACTGATCGGAAGGTCAGGAGTTCGAATCCAAGCACCACCAAGTTGCCACTGCTGGGTCCTTGAGCAAGGCCCTTAACCTGCAATTGCTCAGTTGTATAAATAAAATAAATGTAAGTCGCTCTGGATAAGAGCGTCTGCCAAATGACAATAATGTAATGTAATGTAATGTAATGTATTATGTATCCTGTCCTGCGAATACTAGATCCAGAAAGTCTGACCAATTGTTTTTGTATTTTAGAAGAAAAACAATTCATATTGGAGTTTTTCATATTTTGTTATCAACATATAATTATTGTAAAAACATCAAGTATGCTGGCATGGCGTGCACTCATCTCTCTCGCGTCTCTCTCCTCCAGGTGCCACTCCTCAGTATCCGAGTCCGCAGGCGGACCTTCACCAGTCGTGCCGCCACCCTGTGCGCTCCTGGGCCAATCAGAGTTTCGGCGCCCACCTGCACAACATGACACTGGCCAACGGGCGTCTTCGCGTGCCTCAGGACGGACGCTACTACCTGTACGCGCAGGTCTACTTCCGCTACCCGTCCCCCAGCGAGAGCGAGCAGAAGGCCACCAGCCACCAGCTGGTCCAGTGCGTCTACAAGAAAACATCCTACCTGAGACCCA
Source organism: Chrysichthys thysi (assembly GCA_030068315.1). Classification (NCBI taxonomy): domain Eukaryota; kingdom Metazoa; phylum Chordata; class Actinopteri; order Siluriformes; family Claroteidae; genus Chrysichthys; species Chrysichthys thysi. The sequence goes on from JAQLOM010000001.1 coordinate 5,489,868, forward strand.
TCCAGCTGCTGAAGGGTGTAGGCACCAAATGCTGGGCGCCTGACGCCGAATATGCCCTGCACTCTGTCTACCAGGGAGGTCTGTTCGAGCTGCGCGCTGGCGACGAGGTGTTCGTGTCCGTCTCCTCCCCCTCCATGGTGCATGCCGAGGACTCCTCCAGCTACTTCGGAGCTTTCCGGCTGGACCTGTGAGGGCGGATCAGAGACACTGCACCAAGGCTACGTTACTCAAGAGGCACTGGGAGGATTTTGTTATCTCTGTGCAGTCCCAGGAGACCGCGCACTCATTACATTGTTTTATTTCCTTTTAATAGATTGAG
>JAQLOM010000001.1:5502887-5514591 GCA_030068315.1 Chrysichthys thysi
CACACACACACACACACACACACACACACACACACACACACACACACACACACACACACACACACACACACGTACCCATTCTGTGTGACCAGGCACTGGCGTAGGCCGAGCTTGCGGAAGATGTCTACTGTGATGTCCATGGGTGTGTGGTCAGTGATGGCTAGTGGACTGAGGTCCATAATGCCGCGTAGATTGAGTGGAGGAGGGCCGCCATGAGGCTGAGCCGGCGTGTGTCCAGTAAAAAGGACCTCGGATGCTCCCACAATGCCCTCCTGGCACAGCCGTGCATTTTCTGGTCGAGAGGAGGCAGAAATGAGCGCGGAATGAAGATTCAGGTAAGCATAAAGAAATCCTTCCGCAGTCTTGACAATAAAGCTACTAGTAAAATATCACATACCGCAATAGTTGTAATATAAAGTAAACTAAAAATTCTATAGCACCTTTCTCCAGCGGACAAAAAAGTTTCATTGTAGATCAGCTACAACAACAAGAAACAAAGATATGCGTGTGTCAGCTGAATGCACGTGAAGATTCTTTTGCCCATCTCACCTATGGATATAACCAGGTCCCTCCGCAGCACAAAGCCCACCAGCCTCTGAGTCTCCTGGGAGACGACTATGGGGAAACCGCTGTATGACGTATCAGCCATCACAGCCTCCACCTGGTCCACGCTCATGCCGCTGTGCGTGAGGACGCAAAGTGGAGGATCGGAGCGCCGTGGACGCATTACATCCATGGCCAGGGTCTTGTGCTCAAACTCTTCCTTAGACTCCAGGAAAGGGTAGCCGTTCAGGCGGATGTGTGCCTCGTAGATGCCCTCTCTACCCAGTGCATCCGCCACCCACTTACTGGTCATGGTGGCCGCCATGAGGGGCACAATGTACTCCAGTCCTCCAGTTAGCTCGAACATGATGACCACCAGAGACACAGTCATGCGAGTTACACCACCTGTACAGACCGAGGATGAGAAGAGAAAGGGGGAAGAACGGGAATAAAGGGAAAATAGTATTAACCATGGGGCACCAGAGCAATGCAGATCCAGGTCCAGGGGGAATGGGGAAAAACATGTGACCTCATTGACTTTAATCATGTGTCGTGGTTGTTGGTACCAGATGGGTTTGTTTGAGTATTTCAGAAACAGTTGACAACTCAGATAATCACTCTTTTTACAACCACGGTGAGCTGAAACGCATCCAAGAACATACAACACATCAATCCTGGCTAAAACAGCAGAAGACCACATCAGGTTCCACTCCTGTCAAGCAAGAATGTGAATCTGAGGCTACAGTGGGCACAGGCATGGGGGACAAAAAAATATCCATTTGAATCTTCGTTTTAGCTTACTAATTGGATTTGAATGAACGACTCGATCCCATCGCCTAAACTATACTAAACTAAAGCTGTAGGCATCTCATTTCTGCCAATATATCATTACATTATCCTTAAAAATAGGATCAGGATCCAAATCTTGCATATTAGTCAGGGCCTGAAAGGTACAGGAAAAAAACCCCCAAAAAAACGAAAAGAACTGATGCTCGGAAATGATGGCTGAGTGCAAGACCCACTGAAAGCCTATGTGAAACAATTTTGCACGCCAACATTTTTGTCCCTGCCAAATTAACAAGCGCGTCAGGCTGGATGTGAAGTCCCACGCTGAAGTGTGTAATGTTTGTTCCTGTACTGTCACGGAAGACCAGCACTGAAAAACTAGTTCAGGCTGCGCATCAAAGAGCCGCAGCTACGCCATAACTACAACCGACCGCTTTATAAATCCAAAGAGCCGAGCAGGCATTTTCCTCATCAGATGGGCTTTCATACTTCGGTGACCTCCGTTTAACGTCTGTCACGCAGGCGGGCCTCCAGCACGGCTTACGAGTTGAAAGTGCTCGCCAGTTTGAAGGTTTACGAGCTGTGAAACTTGTGCTGTGGACTTATTGGGTTACAACTGGGCAACAATGAGCAACAGTGAGGATGAAACAAGCACTTGTAATTAAACCTATGAGTGGGCACATTCCCGTTAGCGGAAAGCAGATGAAATGGGGCGCCTGGTTGAATGACGTGTGGTAGACATACCCAGACATGCCGCAGCCCCGAGCATGGCGTAGAGGCCTGGCGTAATGCATTTGGTGCTGGATGAACAGCCTTTGAAGATGGACCAGTCATGGTGGTGGAAAGCCAGCTGCTCCATGCCGATGCCCAGCAGCCTGCCTGCTATTGCCCCTACTGCCATGCTGGGAATAAAGAGACCAGAGGGTACCTGCACAAAGGGAGCAGAAAACGGATGGAGCTGAGATTAGGGCTCGGTCGATTCGATGATATGTCAATAATGTGATGAATTACATTACAGGGTGAGTACCTATAATACATTTTTAGGGTATTAACACTGCCTTGTACAAGATTTTCTTGCCTCTTTTGTGACAAATAATTTCCTGTTGTAGACATTAAATAAAAGTGTTAGTGATGATCATTTTTTAGTTTTTCTTTTTAACAATACAGGTACTATTGTTTTGATGGCACCCTGCTAGCTAAACTACAGTCTTTACTGGATCATGTGTGATTGGCTATAATGTTTGGATTCACTGATGATCTTGCAGGGTCACTAAAAATAACATTAAACACAGGTGATTTTATCAAAAAAACAAGACGAGAAAAAGACTGACATACGTCTGCTATCCTGATCGCCTTACACCGAATGATCAGGATGACAGGAGCGTGCCCCAACACTACCAAACTCTCGTGACTTTATTCCCACACTGAAAATGCGTCTCCGAGAGTGAAATTGCTTGAAAAACATTTTAGTGTAAGACCAGCATAAAGGATTTCTGCCTTTAACATACTTGATCATTTGACCCATCAAGACATTTACCCAAATTATATAGAGATGCTTTTTTACACTTTTTCCTATTCTTTATACAGTGATTAATGTTAAGTAGAAAAGGAGCCGGTTTAACAAACACGTCTGTTAAAGGAAATCGGACTGACAAACACTGCTAGCTGCATTAATACCTTCATGCCAAACGTGACCACAGTGACCAGCGTCTTAAAGACCAGTGCTAGTGCTAGCTGCCAGATGGCCGTGTACACCCCGGGCCCAGCTGCCCGTTCAGACAGGTCATTGCTGAAGTTAACAGCGTGACTTATGTTCGCATTTATTGCTCCGTCCTTCCCTTGAGAGATATAGTCACAGAGTTGGGAGGAGTCCAGCAGGCTGCAATCATTGAATAGCTCTGAGATGAGATGGCTGCCGCTCATGCGTGTGTAGTCGTTGGGAAAGGCCAGCACTGCTGTCGCCAGAGCCACCAGTACCACCTCCAAGACGGGGTAGTGGCCCAGACGCGTGTTCTTCCGCCGCCTACACCACGCCATGTTGGCACGGATGAAAAACGCCCCCCAAAGGCCCCCGAAAATACCAAGCAGGACAAAAGGGAAGAGCTCCAGCAGGTGCCATGGGTTGTGGAACTCCACGTAGAAGAGGACCAGTCGACTGTTGCCGAAGGGGTTGATGGAGCGTAGGGTGAAGGCAGCCACCAGAGCAGCGAAGAATGAACGCCACAGAGTCTTTAAGGGGAAGTAATAGCTGACCTGGTCCCAGGGAAGAGAAATACAGGAAAGACTCAATATGATGTTAAAGCTGGAACTGGTCAAAACATAAAAATGATGTACACTAAAATGATAAGGAATTATAAAGTCATGGTATGCTGAAGTCAACTCCAGGCATATTCGCACCCTTTAAGAGAATGAGCTGAATTTATAATGTCTAAAACAACCAAACTCTGTAAAGACTCTATTAATAGAGCACATATACTTTTTTTTAAGATTTGTTGAAAGTACAAATGGAACTGTGTGTCCCCATCAGCAAAAAGAAATGATAATAAAACATAGTTGCTTATCGAGAAGGTGGTGCTGTCTAGAAAATTTTGCGAACACTGACAAGATGATGAAGTCTACCAAGTACCAGGACAGAGGATTAAGTGCTGGCCGTAGATGAACCTCGCGATAAAATAACGATCCTGATCATGCATCAAAATCAGCACAAATATGACTACAGAACCACAAACGTTAGTGTTGCGAGTTAGCAATGGTTATCTCGGTCTCTGGATTTGAACGCTCGGAAAACAAAAACTACTCATGTGTGCAACCCTGAAAATGTTTGAATCCTTTTATAACCTGGTTAAATATTACACAGAGACACTCAGTGCTGTTATTCTCTCTAGGGGAGGCTTCACCAAATATTAAATATCAAAGTGTTTTTTGTAGGGCACACCTGAAGAACCTGTTCATAATAAAACCCTAGAATGTCATTTTTAATATTTTGTATACTGAGAACATTATAAAATCACATATACAGTGAACCCCCGCAATATTGCGGGTTCAGTGCATCGCAGATTTTCAAATTTTTATTCTGCCGAATTTTTTGGCTTTCACGGGACTCTGGAATATAAAATATAAAATATAATTTAAAAAAAAAGCTAATTCAAACATTAAAAGGACATTTAAATTGAAATAAAACAGTATGCATTGTATTTCATCAGCGGATGAATACACAGTGGCGGTGTACGCTACTTCCGCTTGAGCTAGTAAACAGGCTGTAAACAGGAAGTGACCTCACCAGCAGTACATACGCATGTCGATTTTATATGTTGTAAAAATTATGTATGTTTAAGAGTGTAGAAAGTGTTTAAGAGCATAGGACATGTTTATAAGAGTGAAGAAAAGGTTCATAAGAGATTGGAAATGGTTTATAAAGCCTTAATATACAGTGTATACAAATAATAAAAACAAAATGTGACGGTGCTACTTCGCAGATTTCACCTGTCGTGGGGGGGGGTGCTGAAATGTAACCCCTTCGATAGGCGGGGGTTCACTGTAACGATATTCAGCCTGTTTGTGGGATGCTTTGAGTCATTTGAAGCTTTTTTTTTTTTTATTCTATTGGCAAAAATGTTGCTTATTCCTACATATAAATGCTTAAAATTGGGGGGGGGGGGTATTTTCTATGCTTTAGTAAAATAAATACATATAATACTCATGTATCTGGCTAATTTACACCTTTTATTTATTTTATTTGTTTATTATAAACACTGTATACAATGTCCCGTGTGTTTGAGGTCAAAATAGCAAAGGGTGCCAATAATTATGGAGTTGACGTTCCAGATCACTGATGTACACAGAGAGGCGTGAAATGGCAGTGTAGCATTACATCAATACGTTTGAAAATATTCACTGCTTTATCTCAGACCTCTTCCAGACTGAAGAGCACTCCTCCTATCGGCGCTCCAAACGCTACAGACACGCCCACAGCGGAGGCTGCCGACAACACCTGAGACAATCCAGCGGAATGATTGCAAAAACACACACACACACACACACACACACACACATTCATTAGCATGCCACCACATACAAAAAACAACTCATACACATAATTAGCCCTAATTTATCATCTCATCTACAGGCTAATTACACATGAACACATCAACATCCTGTTTAATTAAGGCACGTCCATTAAACACGGCTTTCATTCCCATCTCACATTCCAGTGTAAATGGAGCTAATTTAAGCAGCAGAGCGTAGCTATCTGCCTGCTCAGTAATCCGGCAACTTTTCCCGTGTTCTCTTACTGCCGTGTCTGGAGCAAATCTCTTTATATTATATTACTGTTTCTTGGCTTAAGACACAAAGGGTCCTGTCTTCCTCCTCATCCGTTCCCAAATCTCTCCCCATCCACTTTCTCCTTATCTTGTCATGCTTTTACTGCAATCTCCCACCCCCTTTTCCCCCCTTATCTTTCCATCACTCCTCTCCATTTCCCACTCCTTCCGGCCATGGCCCTGTGTCTCCTACCTCCCTCCTCTTGGCCTCGTTCTTCCGGTACTTGGTGAAAAGGTGGCAGAAGATGTTTCCGCAGCAGCAGGCGACGTGCACCAGCGGGCCCTCTTTCCCCAGACTGAGGCCTGAAGACACGGCCAGCACCAGAGTGATGGTTTTTATCACTAGAGTCCACTTTCCCAAGTAGCCCCGGATTATAAACCCACTTAGGATGGTCTTTATCTGAAAGCGAGAGAGACGCAGCTTTAACACCGACCCTATTTCAATACGCTGAGTGAGGAAAAAGTCAACACCGGAGAGACTAATGAATACGCGTCCTGGGAAACGCATGATCGTCAACAACCTCTAATCCATTAATCCACTCAGAATGAACTGCGAAAGGGAGGAACTAAAATTTGTGCATTCCCTGGATCATCATTTGTGTCACCGTGTCTTGCTCTTGGCAGGAACCAAATACTGAAAAGGCCTTTTGAGGAAATGCACCACTTTGAGCTTTCTGATCTCAGCTAAGACGGAGGAGAGATTTCATAAATCTTAAAGACGTTTTTGGTTTTAAATAAACCTTTATTCCATGAGATTTTTTTTTAATCTCACGAAGGGGGACGGCATTTGGGACTTCTGCACAAAATCAGGGTTTTTTCCCCCTGTATGTGTGCGAGTCTATAGTATGCAAATAATGACAGATTAACATCTGCAAACAGTTTGCTCGATTTCTTTAATAAAAAAAAAAAGTGGTAGAGGATACACACACACACACACTTCACAAACACCCATGAGATTTTTCTTTTATGCTCCTAAAACAAGTCACAGCTGCTTTACACAATGGACTGAGCTCTTTTAAAACACACACACACACACACACACACACACACACACACACACACACACACACACACACACACTTTAACCATACGGCCTAATTACCCCTAGTAATAATGGCATATACACATACTGAGAGAGAACACACACATGCTTTGTGTGCATGTGCATCAGTGGGTGAGCCAGTCGGACACACAGGCGTCTTCTTACCTCAGGGATTCCTGAGCCGCAGGCGTACGGGGCGAAGGCTCTGACGAGGACCACAGCCAGGTAAGAGAAAAGCAGAGCCCAGGTCACATACATCAGATAGCTCACCACATAGGCACTCGCCCCCTAGTGCACACACACGGAACATCACCAGCTCTTACTGCATAATGTGTGTACACACACGTAAAAGCTTCAATCTCATGTAACGCTGGATAAAGCATGCAGAATCTATGACTAAATACACAAAGGGTTAAATCTCTGACTATTTTTGGTCAAACAGAGGGGCCCTACTTCAACATGAAAAATATCCGCATAAAAGCTGTTTTACTCGACTTCTATAGACATCAAAGGGTAGAAGGTCATCAAGATAGGCTCTCACGTCTCGGGGGTAGTGTGGTGGAGCGTCATCATGCTTTAAAATATGGGCACAGATAATGACTGTTGAAGTGCGCATACATTTTTTTTGGATCCCCTCTATATAGAAAGGTGACGACTCCAGTGATCGGATGGATGCTTTACTGTAAAGTCAGATCAGATGCATAGTAATAAGAATCTCAGTGGAATTGATTTTACATTGCTTTAGCTCATATCCAGTCTGACCTTTCAGACAAGCAAGTAAAATGGAGCACTGCTTTCACGTTACCAGTTGTACTCGTTTCCTGTTGCGGTTTTGAGCTCTGCACCACTAGAGGGGGTGATAACCCCCACGCATCCGAAACCGGATCTGAACACTGACTCACCAACACAACAAAACGTCTGTGTGTGAGGGATTAAAATAGAATCTAGTCAAATAAAATCAATCAATAAATAAAATGTGCCTACTCCTCTGTGTTAGAAAACAGCTTGTCTGCATTTGTGTGTTAATCGATTCAGTTCAAGTCACGCACCTCGTTGACTCCCACCGTGAGCTCGGCCCAGCTCTTCCAGTACGGACACTTGTCTCTCTCCTGGAAAGTGGTCTCTTTGGAGTTCCAGCAGCAGTGCTCGTGGTTGAACCAGAAGCCGTTCAGACACACACCCTCTTTCAGGTCTGTTAGCCAGTGAGCGGCGATGTCTATACCTCCAGCTAATGCTCCTGCAGAGAGAGAAAGAGAGAGAGGATAAGCAAGGAAAGCATTAATAGCCAATAATAAAAGTATCATTGTAATTAGACTGGAGTGGGCCGCATAGCTACAATGTTAAAATGTCAAAATATCAGATGGAAACGGCATAAAATTCTAACAATGACCGCCGAAAGACTATTTTATTCTAGATTTTTCCCTGATTTTCTCCCTATTTCAGTCATGGCCAAATTCCCTCCACCAGACGGCTCTCCCCATCACAGGACAGGTACCAGTAGAAGGCAGTGACGTGCTTCCTCTGACCCACGTGATGTCAGCATCTTTTCGAACTGTGGCTCATGGTTAGCAGTGTCCACTCATCTCCTCATACATGAGCTCACAGATACCCCTAACTGACTAGTGTCATTGTAATGGACAGGACAGGGGGATTATGCCACCCCTCCATCCTGAGGTCACAGGACAATTTTGCTCTCTCGAGCTCCCTGGTTTCACGTGTGGCCGATCTATCATCTGGATTTAAACTTGTGATCTCTGGGTGTAAGGTTTTCTTTTGCGCCACGTGGAAGCCCTGAAAGACTATATTAACTTAAATCGAAATCAAACAAATGGATAGTCTAGCCTAAACCTAGTGTATCCTCAGCAACAGATTTTGCATTTTTTATTTGAACAATCATGTACAGTCGATACTCTCATCTACAGACATTGTGTTAACAGATATCGGATGCAACGGACAAAATCCGGTGGTCTGAATACATAATCCATTAGCCAGAGTCCAGTAGTTCAGTAATTGTCCGCTACGCGGCTGTGGCGTGCGTGCTACTAGTTGTTTACAAGCGTCAGTTGAGCTGTGGTCGTTGTGAAGCTATACTGTTTTTTCGGCGATTATTTGGTGTTCTTCACCTCAATGTTTTCTCGATGTACTTACCTATTTATGTTGGTTGTTACACTGCTTGTCATGTATACAGTACTTGGGTAGCACTTTTATGGACCTTAGGGGTGTTTTTGCTTTTGGATTATGACACTAAAACACTTCACATCATCGGACAATTCAAGCCAACGGACGACCTCTCCCCCCAAGGAGTCCGTTAATGCGAGGATCGACTGTAAACTACAATCTAGTCCAGCATCAGTGCAAAACAGCAAATGTTCCTAAATCCTAATAAAATCTCAGCAGATTGACTCCAAACTTTAGGCTATTTGAACCAATTCTGGTCTTCTTGCTCTAATGTGAACGTTATACCTACTTCGTTTTTTTCTGCAGGATAACTGAACATGGCGTTAATTTATGCTTGACAGACACTCTATAAGCAGGTATTTATAGTTAGTGCCCGCCATCATGCGCAGCGGTGCAGTGCAAAGGCTGTACTCACTAGAAATTCATCAATCCGACAGAGGGAAGTGTCGTCATTGCCGAAACCGGCTCTAAACTGTGGGTCAGTTTCAGATCAAATTTCATTTTCAGATCCAGTCCTCTGATTTTAAGCTGAGGAAAGCTGTAATGTTAGCTGACATCACACAGATCTTACATGTAAACACAGGACACAAAAGATTCTTATAGCCTGTTGCCATCTAGCTGTGTGACGTTTTGCATAACTTGACTGCAGGAGCTTGTAGCGTGTTAGAAAGAGGATGTCAGCACTAGATCATTATCTGTTATTGCTCAATACCAAGAACAGAAAAAAGTGCTAGTTTCATAATATACTGAAAAAGAAGAAAATGGAGCTGCTATACATCTTTACTAGTAGCGGTTTTGTGCAATTTTGTAACTACTTTCAATTATCTTTTATCCAAAACTCAAAATGTCAAACAGTATTTGAAAATCCCTCTTCTATATAGTATACTTGATATAGTGTCCACAGCATGTAGGTTATTTTCTAGTCTTTTGTATTTGATTGACACCTGAATTTTTGTCTGTAGGTCTGAGTGGACTGAAGTAACTGTGTAGAGCGGTGAAAAATACAGACACCGAAGATTTCAGTATACAATTTCAATTTATTATAAACCGACATACTCTACACCGAACAACAAACTAACCACTAGAAAGTGATGTAACCCAGGCAAAAAGTAAGGCGGCGGCATGTGTGGCGAGACGTCACTAACCAGACATGAGGCCGATGAGGAGCATGAGAAGCCAGCCAGAGAACGCATCACCCACACTTAAGAAAAGATCCAGTAAAGACTGCCTCTTCTTCTTGCTGATCTAAAAGAGACCGAGAGAGACAGAGGGAGAGTGAGTGGGTGTCTTGGTTAATAACCACTGAGATCACATGTAACTCTGGCCTAGGTTGTGTCCTGCACTCTCACCTCTCTGTGACGGTCTCGATCCTTGGATTTCTCCCTCACCCAGTCGATGGTGTTGAAATCATCGTACGTTCCCACGCCGTGCAACCCGTCGTCCAACAGATCCAGCAGCTTAGCAGTGCCGTTCTGTCCTCGGCCTCCGGTACTGAAACCTGAAGGGGAGCGGGAATAAAGCATTTTATTTAATATACAATGCTATATTAATGAAAACCATACTTCTTACTCAAGAGGAACTGGTCAGTTTGCAACAGACCCAATAAAGGAACTGTGCATGTACAGATCGCCAGAAATATGTTAACAACAGTGTGAGACAGTTTAAATCAACGTCATGCTACCAGGAAGTGTGTATGTAAGGGAAAATCCCAACATTCATCTAACCCAAATTTGGATGAATAACAAGGACAGAGCAAGCAATGGCCAAGCAGCAAGAAGGCAAGAGATTATTATCATGTGAACTTTCTGAAAACGGGGACAGAAATCAATACAACTGAATGAAGATCCACTTAAACGTGCTGTTGTCTAAAGCCAGGGCTTGAAAACTGACCAGGCTGCCAAGGTTACAATCTTATTTGTCACCATGATCATACACTAAATCAAATAAAGAGCATGTGGCCTTGCAGAACTAAACAAAGGTACACACACAAGCTTATTGAATAAAGGCTTTAAGACATGCCAAAAAAAAAAACTTCAATCAAACAAGTAGAGCAGGCTCAGTCATGGACAGAAGGAGTGACTTTAATGGCATGAAAGCAATAGATTTAATAACACTGGCTTAAAATGTTTATCGTGAAGATCACCTGCATATCACTAGATATTCTATAAATCTCCAGGACAGACTGATTCAAACTGCTTTTTCAAAGCATTTCTAATCCAGACACAAAATGAAAATGCTTTAAACATCCATTAAAGTTGCCCGATTTATTTATTTATTAATTTTTTCTGATGATTATTCTTATTATTTTCTTGGTTGTTTCTGTTAAACTACTCGAAAAATGCCATGCAATACAGGAAGGATAGAAATAGAAGAAACCGACATGCTTGCAAGTTTCCCTTGATTAAGAAGGGCATATTTATAAGAGTATGCAGATTGTACACACCACCTCAAATTCCTCTTGAAAACTGTTCTTGTAGCCAAATCCATTTGCATATCGATACCTGATTGTCTCTTATATTTTATGATGTAGTAACACTTGCCTGTGTTCAGTACTGTGCTTTCCGATAATATTTCATGAGAACATTACACCTGCTACTTAAAAGAACGCAGAAATACCAACACTTTGACAAACCTGCACAGACTAGTGAATTCCAAAACATGAGTTTTAATACAATACAAATTTATATCCCAAATGTTCCTCATCATGGGCGGCACGGTGGCTTAGCGGTTAGCACCGTCACCTCACATCGAGAAGCTCCTGGGTTCGAGCCCCGGGTTCGGCACAGGTGCCTTTCTGTGCGGAGTTTGCATGTTCTCCCCGTGTTCGCGTGGG
>JAQLOM010000001.1:5575521-5586492 GCA_030068315.1 Chrysichthys thysi
TGCTAGATGTTCTCCCAGCTGAAACTTTTTAAACTTTCTTGCTTTTTCAGCCATTTGTTTCCCCCGTGCCAACTTTTCTGGGACCTGTAGCAGGCATCAAATTTGAAATGAGCTCATTTAGTGGATAAAGGTGTACAATCTCTCAGTTTGAACATTTGTTATGCTATCCGTGTTCTGTTGTGAATAAAATACTGGCTCATGTAATATGAAAGTCTTTTAGTTTTCATTTTATTCACCTTTAAAGAATTAGCCAAAGTGATCTTCACATCAAGAACAAAACGATGAAATAAAAGGCTCATACGAGAAATATATTTTTTTCACTTCCATTTTATTATTTTTTTTTAATGATGTGAAAAGTACAACCAAAAAAGTTTGAGAGCAAAAACCAAGATGACAGTAACGTGAGCCAAAGGGGGACTGTATTCCCCCGGTTGCGTCTTTTTGACTGCGACAATCAGGAACGCGACAGACATCCTGTTCCGTTTAAACGCCACGCTTTGCCTGGCCTCCGAGGCACGTGGATTAAAACTCGGGTTTAAACCTCCTTGACCAGAGATCCCAGGAAGTCTAAACTGTGTAGTGATAACATTGGAGTGTACTGTATCTTCACATACACTGTTGTGTGTGTGTGTGTGTGTGTGCGCGCGTGCATGTGTGGCTCTCAACTTTTCCGAGGCTGTGCTATTCCCTACACAACATGCCTTCTGGATCACTAGGTTGTGTAAAGCCCAAGCCCATCCAGTAGAGGGCACCACAGAGGAGTCGTCACCTTAAAGCGCTCAGCAGGCACAGTGTGTATAAACCACATCATCTACTGCGGTGTCAAAGCTGCGACTGGGTTGTTCATTTTTATCACTTCCCACACCCTCTCTCTCCCTCGCTCAGAAACAGCGGTGGTTTTTTGGGGGGGTCAGAGGCACTGATGCATGTTTGGATATCGGGTCTGAGTAAAATTAGCAATCTGGGTCTGGCCGGTTTCTAACTGCATGTCTGTGTGTGAGGCTGTTCCTGATGCAGCCATCCCTTTGGCCTCCATAAGCACAGAGCACAGAGAGGTGAAGACCCATCCTTTAACTAACGTGGCTGCATCCTTTCGTCTCTCTCCACAGAGTCCGCTCTCAGACGATGCAACAGTTCTCCCAATTTATGTCTACGGTTGCATACTAACTACACGTGTACAAACATACATACACACGCACACACACAAAATAAACGTCATCCAGATCATGACTCCCATCACAGATCAACTTTCTTATCTTCTTGTTTGGCATAAGTATCAAATTTTATCCTGTCTTCCCTCTCATAGCATAGCCCTGCCATTATTTTCTCGACTGGATTCTCGTTTACTTGAAGAAAAGAAAAAAAAAAGCATAAGAAACATCTGTTGTTCCACGAACAAAAACAAAAATGCTCAAGTTTTTTTTCGAATTCAAGGCACAATGTCTTTCCTCCCCCCCACACACACAACCTTAATCTTAAAGTACCTCAGCCTCAACTGTCAGTCACATGAGAGGCTCCACCCACAACCCCCAATCTCTTGGCTAGCTCCTCCCCTCACCTCTAACACTGTTTCAGAGATGCATCTGTTTGGGAATGTGACCAATCCCACACCAGTGAAGAAAAACAAACAAAAAAACGAAACGACGACGACAACAGTGACGAACAAAAAGAAAACCGTTTCTCCAAAAATAAAAACATATAGTCACGTCCTGTGTTCAGTTACGTCAGATTTTTCGAAGCATATCCACCAGCTCTTTTTTGGCAAGCTTCTCTTACATAAGCACTAAGTACTGATAGATAGGATAAACATACACTGTTAAAGTGTTTAAGTAGATGCGTTTGTCATTTTTTTTTTTATATCTTTTTCTCCTCAATCTCATATGAATTCAAGATTTTTAGTCGATTTTCACTCGTCTTTTTAAAGGTTTACGTAAATGCAAGCAGGAACAGATCGCTGTAGTGTCTTGCTCTAGACGACAATGGTCTTGAGTGGTGAGCTGACGTTGTGTGTTTTCCATTTAGGAAACGCCGTTCACCAGGGTCAGAGCCTCACCGGAGGATGCCACACCATTGCTAGGGGAACGCTTGGACGGGGTATGCTCTTCCTTCTTCACACTAGTCCCATTCTCCTGTTGAGGAAACCAACAAGTTGATTGGTAGGATGGCCATACTTGACATACTTAAAACTTTCACTTTGGATTTTTGCACCTCAGCTTCATAAAAGGGAAACCAAACACTAATTTTATTGGGTATTTTTAATAAAAAAACAACACAAACAAACACCCCCCCCCCCCCCAAATTGTTCAATTACAAAAAAAAAAAGAAATCGAACTACAGCAATCTTATTCCAAGCAGCAGTTATTCTGAGCCAAGCTAAGCCCTCAGGCATTAACTACCTTAGGGTGGGAGGCATGTTGTATTTCTTCTTTCTTCACTGGAAAGTTCTGTCGGCTCTGAGATTCTGCACGAGAGATGAAGTCGGCCACGGTAACTGCAGATGGCAAAAATTGAAATAAATAAATATAGAAATAAATAACGCATCAAACCTCTCAGGCAGGTTGTGATTTGGCAGTTCCCCTTATGTCCATACGCCCTTAATTCTAAACAAAGTCTAATTATGTCTAGAGTCTGCATAGTCACACTGCAACACTGCAGCTGAATCAAAACCTTTTCTGAATTTCAGATGATTCCTCAAAACTTTTATTTGTTTACGTATTTTAAAACATTTCTCTCACCTGGCTGTCTGTCACGGCTGGCAGAGCCCCCCTCGGGTCGGGTGGCACGATTACGGCGCCGGCGGCTTCTGTTGCGCCTCTGGGGTTTGCCTTCGTCGTCTGAAAAGCAACAAGAGAGCACGTTAAGGTCGCAAGTACTGCATGATTTAAAGGACCCATCTTGCAATGATTGGAGCACTCCAGGCTACGCCAGCGTTCATCTTACCCAGTCCATTCTCACTAGTAGCAGCCTGGCCATCTGACTCATTGGCGGCGTCGATCACACTGGGCTCCTGGTCGTTACGGCGACGGCGGGAACGTCTACGGCGGTCGTTGCCTCCCATGCTCTCGCTGGCATCAGTGTCTCCGCCCACATCGCCTTCACCCTCCAGCAGAGAGTAGGGGTTACTGTCAGGGTCCTTTAGCACTGATGAGAGAGATTACACACATACACACAAACTCTTTGTTAACAACACACACACACACACACACACACACACACACACACACACACACACACACACACACACACACACACACACACAACAACTGCACCCAAAGGCACCATTACCCCACAACAGTCATACAACTGAATGAGTAGGGTACCTGAGCTGATTGTGTTCGAGCTGCGGGATCCTGGGCCTCCACGGCCTCTACCTGTACTGGTTCCCCGGCCTCGGCCTCCTCTTCGGGAGCCCCTCTCTTCAGCGCCCACTCCCCGGGGCCTAGGATCCCGCTCAGCCATATCCTCCGACTCCGATGCATTGGACATCTCAGAGTTTGTTCCTGTCAGGACCAAACGCCAGAATTCACCAGGTTTACTAGAACAAACCTGAACACTAAATGTACTGTTTAACATGCACTTCAGGAGTACCCAATGAATTACAAAGGTCGAGTTGCACCTGATCAGAATTAAACCGCATAAAGATGAAGGTGGTAAACACACTAACCGATTTAAACCAGTGTGCACATCATCAGGAGTCTGTAGACACAACTTGGCCATATGCAGCGTATGTATGTCAGCATCTAACTGATTCACAATTTATCTAGCCAACTTTTGTACAGACTGATAAAAACTACGTTAAACAAGGTTTCTTAAGTGGTGATCTGATTTGCAGATTATAGATTACACAGTAATCCGGTACATCGGTAAATGTCGTGATGAATATCCTATCAGAATACAAGCCAGACACTGAAAGGATAACAATGCAGAACAACCAGGTTTTTGTATACAGGGTACGCCGAGGAGCACTTTGGCTTCATGAATTTTCAAAGAAGAAAATACAGGAAAAATGTTTACTTTATTAAAGATTTAATACCCCCCTTCCTGCCCATCGCCAAATTGTGTTGTTCAGCGTACACTATAATACTCGCTTTGGAAATATTTAATCCATCCATCAACACCCCCAACACATGCATAAAGATTTGATCTAATGGGAACCAAATTTCTGATTTAAAATTTCTTTTTTTTTTTTTTTTTTTTTACCCTTTTACATATTTCAAACTTTTCTGTCCTTATCTGCAAAATCTACAAAGCAACAGTGGAAGATGTAATGTACAGCTCACCATAACCCGAGTATGCGTTGTTGGATTTGCGCCCCCGGCCTCGTCCGCCGTACGTGCGTGAGGTCTGTAGAGAGTTGCTGCTCTCATCAGTCTGGTATCCCCTCTCACGATCACTGGCTCCAGGTGCACCGGAGCGGTTTGGGGCTGCGCGGTAACCAACACCGATCTGGCGAAGCTGCTCATCAATCTGCAGCCGCTCCAGACGCAACTGTTCAACCTCCTACCGGGGAAGAAAACACAGACGAACAAGATCGATCAGTGAAACCTAAGTCATTAAGACGCACAATACAAAGGTAAGTTCATAAGATTACCTGTACCTATACAGTGAACCCCCGCCTATCACGGACTTGCGTTCTGGCACCCCCCGCGACAGGTGAAATCCGTGAAGAAGCTTCGTCACATTTATTTCATCATTTATATATTTTTATGGCTTTATAAACCATTTCCACTTATTAACCTTTCCCACACTCTTATAAACACGTCCTATGCTCTTAAACACTTTGTACACTCTTAAACATACGTTATTTAAAAAAATAATAATTCTACATGCGTACTTACTGCCGGTGAGGTCACTTCCTGTTTACAGCCTGTTTACTAGCTCAAGCGGAAGTGGTGTACACCGCCACTGTGTATTCATCCGCTGATGAAATACAGTGTATACTGTTTTATTTCGATTTAAATGTTCTTTTAATGTTTGAATTAACATTTTTTTTAATTATATTTTATATTCCAGAGTCCTGCGAAAGCCAAAAAATTAAAATCCGCGATGCATTGAACCCGCGATAGGTGAACCGCGATATTGCAGGGGTTCATTGTATATCTATACCTACAAATAAATAAATAAATAACAAAGTCTCTAATGTGAATTATGTAGGTATGGGGAAGACCAACATGAAGAATGGCACATGTAGGTAAAGCTAAACTACAAAGACAGCAGTCAGTACGTTCTAGTAAGGGGAAGTGTGTGAGAGAGAGGATGTCACAGCAGTGTGTGACAGCTGCGTTGTTGAACAACAGCTGAAGGGTGGTACACCGAGGGCTAGTGCAGGGACCGAGGGGCTATTCTGGGAAGCACAGGGCCATGTAGCTTGTAATCCATCCTCCAACATACCCTAACCTCCTAAAGTGTCCCCATGGCACTGCCCTAATGGTTATCTTTAGCTGTTGGCAGTTAAAACAGCAGCGTGATCAGCAGTTTTCCATGAGGGAGCACATCAGGTGACCAGTCTAGATTGAGCCGCCATCTCCCGCTTTGCAGTGAGCTTAACATGGCCGCCGGGCATTTCTGCAGGTAACCCAAGCTGTACGCCTGTGTAATATGAAAATTGACCTATCATCTAGCAGTTTATCTTGGATACAAAAAAAACCCCAACTAAAAACGACTTGAAGCACTTTACAGCATCATAAGGTGCGTTTGAGTTCAACTGCACCTCGCCTTGACTGTCAGCAAGCTTAGGCGGTTGCAGTCACGGGAAGAGATGAAAAGACAGCCGTTAATTTGAATAGGTTCTTTGCTTAACGCGGTGCTCTTGGCAATGAGAACATTGTCATGCAGATACTTATGAGTGCAGATTTATTTAAAAAAAAAAAAATAGATAAAAAAATACTGAGGGCAAAAACAAAAACAGAAAAAACAGTGAGTTATAAAAAAAAAAAAAAAAAAAAAAAGTCACGCTTTCCCCTGAACAGATGAGCATTCCTGCTCAAGTCCTAATGTCGCAAGACATGTTTGATTACAAAAAAAAAGCAAAAAATTTGTAAAAAAAAAAACGATTGTAACCCTATTATATTAATTATACTACTATTAATAGACATCATAATACCTGGAAATTTTTTTTAAAGACATTTACTGTAGTTGCCAGTGGAGCTCACAAATCAAGACTGAAACGCCATCACCGAGACGACTCGGAGCTTGTGCAATAAGCAGGGAGCAATTGGCTCTAAAAACTGAAGTTTCCTTGCTGAGAAAGATTATCTTCTCATCATCACCATGGTGTACGGGTAGTGCTAACAATTCGGGGGGAAAAAGCTCCAACTGGTGTACTTTGTACCACGCCCAGGTGGTGACTGAGCTGTACTAATTCAAACGCATGCATACAAGTATCCGTGGCTGTTGGCTAACCTGCAGGTAGGCCACATGGTACTCCAGCAAAGCCTGGGCATTACTGATGTTTTCTTTGGTTCCTACAAAGGTGAAGGGAACCATGCCCTGAAAGACGGGAAGACAAAACACGTGCATTGTAACTTACAGTACACTTTGTGAAATCAAATAAACAAAACACACAAAGATCAAGGATCGGTGTGTAGCACGTAGTTGAGACTGAAAGTCCATCAGGACTACTGAAATAAGGTGCGAGGTGTGTTGGTACACCATCAGGTTTACCTCCTCTCTCGGCAGCTTTTTGTCATTGTCTCCTTCAATCCGAACACGCACCACACCAGACTTGTCTACAATCTCCTGGATGATTTTGCCACTTTTCCCAATAACTTTGCCTGCAAGGGGAGGTTCGGAGAGCTTTAAAATGTGACCAGTATTTTACACAAGCAGCTACAAGAATTTCAGACTTTTATTTAGTGGGCATTTGAACCTTGCACTTATAGCAGCAATGTCCTAATACATATGGCTACAGTGATAAAAGCAAGAGAAGACTATTTAAACAGCCACACATTAAAAAAAAATAAAATTTCAACCCACTGAGAACATGATCATCGGTAAAATCCATGCTATGTATGGAATGCAGCACTGCTGGAAAATCATTCAGACCTCAGCAAAATAACCTGATAGGGACCCACCTCTGAAGTGTGTCTTTGGTGACTGACCTACATGCTAATATCTGTACTTGCTAAGCCTACTCCTAAACCTATGACGGAGTATTAGGGCCACACGTGGAGGAAAAAAAAATTTGCCATGACAAGATTAAAGTCGACATGTCGTCAATAAACTTGAAATTTCGAGAATACAATTGAAATTAGATGTCGACTTTAATCTCGACATTCAAAATTAGTTTGTAGAGAGCGCCTCCACTCCACAGCTGCAGTCTCAGACATGCATGATGTGAACGCAGGTGTAACCATCGATATCCCTGCATCTGCCCATTTCTAGCTATTTCAGTTTGCAAGAATGTGGCCACTTCTTCCAAGTTTGTATGATTTCTCCTTTTGAACAAACAAAGTTTTCGGCACAACCTTCTCAGTGTCCTTACACTGATGATCACACTGTGGTTCTGCGCTAAAACAGCCAGGATTTTTTTATCGCTAAACCTGATGCTGAAGTACAATTTGACCAAATCATCCACACGAGGCATGTTGAGTCGTCGGCCGATTGATCGGCCTTGAGTTCAACTTTATTCTTGACATTTTGAGTTTAATGTCGACTTTAATCTAGTCATGGCAAAAATATTTCTTTTCTTCATGTGTGGCCGTAATACCCAGTCATATAAACTACTCTTAAAATCAACTTTTGTTATTTTCCCCCAATTCAAGATGGCAGCCATGCCACAATCAGCTAAAGAGTCTCAGTGTTCCATGAAGCAAACTCACCTACAAGATTCCTGGGTACCTGGAAGGAGTCTTCTTTAAACTCTAGATATACTCTAGCCTGTTTCACAGCTTCTGGGGTCTGACACAGCAAGAGAGTAGAGGAGAGAACAGGAGATTAATTTAAGACACATTGAGAGCGTACGAGAGTGAAGTCGTAGGTATTCGTTTGTCCTTAAGGTATGCTAATTTTATTACCCAGAACTGTTTGATCAATTCCCGGTTTACAGCATAGCTTTAGGCATGGTACGTTACACCACATTAAAATAAAATAAAATAAAATAAAATAAAATACCGGTGCATGTGCTACCTCCATAAAGCTGTGCCAAAACAACTGCAGTTCCCTGTTCATTTCCCTCAAACACGCACCTCTCCATAGATCCTGAAGGTGCAGCTCTCCTCCTCAAGCTCAATGGCGGTGACACCAGGAACCTTACGCGCCTGCTGGATGTTGGCACCGTGGGAGCCGATGGCCAAACCCATCAGGTCCTCACGCACCCGTACCTCCTCCTGATAGGCTGACGCCAGCTGTTTACTTGTCTGAAGCACACACAAAGCAGCACAGACAGACATTAGCGTCTGACTATTTTCTTGCTCCCTGCCACAGCACTGTTATGATCTCTGCAGCACGGTTACTAAATTTCATGCCTCTTTGCACTCTGATCTTTGCTGTCTTCTTGTCTTCTCTAACAGCTCATCTCTAACTAGCAATTACTAAACGACGTCCTCGAGGAGTCGAGTTCTATGTCTGCAGATAAGAAATCACTAGTTCCTGGGACTCCATGGGAAAACTTGGTATTACTGGTATCATGTATGTGGAAAAGTTTAAATTCAATGTAGCGTCGGAGGTTGAATGTATGCACGTGTGAGTGTGTGCATGCACCTCCAGGTGTTTGGTGGCCTCCTCGTTGCGGGACATGAGCATGAGCTTGGTGCGAATGCTGCGAAAGTGCATGTCACTCAGGAGCGAGGCACGCTTCACTGTGGAGTCGTTCGTGGACTGTGGAAACAGCGGTTCCTGTCCCATTATGGTGCACTCAGGGAAAGAAATTACTACAAGGAAAGAATACTGAAGGAGAGAAACGTACTCACCAGCACAACCAGTTCATGCGCTGAAGCGTTGTAGAAGACGCAGTTGGCTCCGATTGCTTTCCTGAAGTCTTTGTGGATGTTGTCAGTTAAACAGCTGCCAGATTCAATCAGAAGATTAGATGAAAAATGTCACAGTCGCGTTAAGCTCCTTCTACCCGCCTCCCCTCTTCCCTGACCATCATTTACCATAAATATACGTGTTGTGTGAGCCTGTCTGCATATTTTTTTGGCTAAAGCTTTTAACAGACTTATGAGATGCTTGAAATTAATAATTCAATAAATTTTTTTATGAAAATTTGAGTAGCATCTGAAGAGTCACATTAGTCGTGACAGCTCGAGCATGTACAAAGGCATCACACTCACATTTCTCTGAGGTCCTCGGGCACAGCAATGGTGGTTTTGTAGAAGGAGTTGCGAGTAGAAGGGCTGTTCGGGTTAACGGGCCGGATTCTTTCTGATGTGACGATTTCGTTGTATGTGGCGTCACATGCAGCATACTCGATCACATAGAACTGAAAGCACAAAGACCAACCTGTGAGATCTTTTACCAACCTGTCGTCTATATGGTTTATTTATCATACAGGGGGTCCTCAATTTACGCCGGAGTTCCGCTCTTATGGCTCGACGTATACAAGATTTTCGCCATTAGTCGGAACTCACCCTGTACAACGCTGCATGATGTTAAAAACAGCCTAATACAGCACCTAATACAGAACCCGGATCTCCAACTTGGTAATGAAACGTAAAAAGAAAACCAATTGCGCTGATTGGCTGACGTGGCGAGGGACTAGGTTCTGATTGGCCCTTACGTTTGTGCTCAGGGTTTGTATGAACTCTGTCAGGTTTGGTTAAGAGGTCGATCCTGAGCGCCGCATTCATTTAAATATCAATGGCGAATGTAAACAAAGCCTCTTTCTAAGACTTTTTAATAACTTTATGGGAGATAGTGACTGACGTAACCACGAAAACGCTGTAGGTCGATGACACTGTAAAATGAGGACTCCCTGTATACGTCACAGATTAAAACCACATGAAACCAGTTAAGTAAAACAAGTTACTAGTAATTAAATAATAACTAAAAAAAACCTCCCATTAAATAAAATGTTAAATTAAAATTAAATGGCATATGTAAGTAAAAAAAAAAAAAAAAAAAAAAAAAAAAAAAAAGACATTCAAATACAACTAATTTAACTGAAGAATTTGTGCACGTGTTAAAAATTGATACTAAAACACTGGCAATGCAAAATGATTATTTTGAAATAGACAAAGAACAAGTCCTTGCACTAACAATGCACTCTCATACACACTGACCTCCAGCTAAAGAAGCTCAAAGACAGCATTGTGGTGTGCATTAAGCTTAGAAGAAAAAAAAAAAGTCATCAGTCTCCCAGTCGAGCATCGATCAGATTGATAAATGTACTAGCAGGCCATGTGCAGTCAGTGAATTCAGACTAGCAGTGGGAGGAGATTCACTCTGCCAAGCATTGGTTTGAGCAAATCAATCAGTTGAACATTAAATTTAATTAAAAATTCTTTGTACAACATATTTTACCAAAAAACTCTACCACAAAGTAGCATTAATGGAGCTTTAGGAATAGGTACAACACTGCAGCAAGTTAGACGCTCATGAACGCGTTGATCCAGGACCAGGACCATTTTCCCCTAATCACATCATCTGTAATCAGAAGCAGGATCAAAAGAGCCATTTACACAAACACACCAAGTCCAAGTGTGATGTACTACTGTGCTGGTGATGGAGTGGAGGAGACTGCCACAGCAGCTTGTGCTTCATATTAAACCAGAAGATTGTTAATTGCTACACATTTCCCAATGTGCTGCCTTAACTGAATTAGACAGCCTACATATACGTGTGCGTTCGCGCACGAGAGAGCTAGCCAAGGTGCTAGCAAGAGGATTCGAGAGCAGTTGTGAAGGAAGCCAAGCGTTTTGCTCTATGCGGTATTTTCACCAGGGTGTTGCTGCAGTGTATGTGTACACACACACACACACACACACACACACACACACACACACACACACACACACACACACACACACACAC
>JAQLOM010000001.1:5776806-5788713 GCA_030068315.1 Chrysichthys thysi
AACATGGGGAGAACATGCAAACTCCACACAGAAAGGCACCTGTGCCGAACCCGGGGCTCGAACCCAGGACCTTCTTGTTGGTGGAAAGTCCAGAAGAAAAGTTCTATGACTCCTTATTGGTGTATATGTTTAAATAATGAGCCGAATATTTGAATAGATGGATTATTCTCTACCAAGAGGGTCAGTTAATTAATTAATTATTTAATTAATTTCTTTATTTAACATTTATGGGGTCCCTGGCTGGAAAACGTTTATGAACCCATGCTTTACGAGACTCACATAGTGTTTTCATTCAAATCCATGACATTACAGGAAAAGCTTTATGTGGGATTTGGTGAAATCTACATTTCAAACACTTGTGTGCTTATCACCAGAATTTCCTAGCATCATTTTCTTTTCTTTTTCATTTTTGCCGACATTTCACTCATAAATGGCATATTGTATAGAGCAGAAAGACGAATTTAATGTTTTGCATGAATGCCTCACAGCTCTGCTATTTCTAACATACTCTGCTACTATAAATCAGACATCCTAAAATGTATCACTGAAACGTTTCTGGTAATGGATCAGCTTCTGTTCACACAAGAGACTCCCGGTTGAGAGGTTAAGGCAGGCACAGTGAAGAAGGTAGGATTCAATAACAAGAAAAAAGACACACTCTGTGGTCAGAAATCAAGCAAATCATCAACACTAAAAAGCATGCCAAAAAATAAGCTAGGGGACTATACTAGATTACAAACTGGGAAGTTCAAACTATACAACCTAACATTATATGAGAGAGAGAAATGCAATCTAGGAAATGGCAAGACTTCACTTCAACTCATCTGAGTTTTATTTGTATAGTGCTTCTGACAATAGACATAGTTACAAAGAAACATTACAGAAATTGATTTAGATCCCCAGTGAGCAAACCTGAGGCGAGGCAAGGAAAACTCTGAGATGATGATATGAGGAAGAAACCTTGAGAGGAACCAGACACAAATATGAACACAAATATCCTCTTTTGGGTGACAACAGACAGTGGAATTATAAATCTTTTATAAATCTTTTTTTTGTCCAATTGTACACAGATATCTCAAAAGTAAATAGACATCATCATTTTTGAAAATTAGTTCTAGAAGTTTCCTTCTTGCTGCTTTGCCATAGTATCCAAATTAGTGGAGATCCCTCACAGATGTATTCCATCTCACTTGGTGTTGCTCAGCCTTACAATAGGGATTTTTTTATTTTTACAACAATCTCCTTGACAGTCTGAAGACCCCTGTCTGAGGGCCCAGGTTGACCTGAGCGGGATGCTGTTGATTCTTTTCCTTTCATTTTGAATTGTACAATCACTCTGTTGACTGTGGACGAGTAATGCCGAGGTTTTGTGCAATCATAAGCTGGCTAAATCTCCCTCAGAGTGACCCACAATACTCCCTCTTTGAAAATCACACAACTCTTTTGTTTCTGGTATTCGTGGCATGGCTAATTGCTATAAATGCCTTGGACCTTCCCACACGGCATACACTCGTTTCAAACACTCCCAATAGTGGTGCATGCCGGAGGACTTGCACTGTTAATGATTATTTCCGGGTTTTCTTCCACTCCGTTGCTGGTGCATGAGCAAGGATTCGTGCCATGCTCGCCCATCACTTGGGCAGCAACATGTGTACTGAATTGGAACTCATCATTAGGTCTATAAATAGACTCACTGGTGCTTGCGAAGCATTAGTTGCATTTCCCCATGCTCTTGCCCAGCCTTGATATTCCCGTGTTTTGTTTTCTGTGTTTTTTTTATTATCTTCTTTCTGCTTTCTGGATTCTCGTGTTTTGCCTAGCCTCGCTTATGTCTGTTTGCTGCTCACCTGACCTTTTCCTGTTTTTTGACTCTGATCTTGCTTGTCGTTTTTGTACCTCTGCCCTGTATTCATAATAAATCCGTTTGGGATATTATCACTGTCTCCTGCCTGCACATGTGTCCACTTCAACCTCGCCACACACCTGACAATAAACAATTAATATGCTGTAATCTGAAATGGAAATAATAATATTTTAACAAGTTTGAAGCACCAGGTGGTGTCCGCATAGATAAAACATAATGAGGGGTGTCTATTGACTTTTGAGATGTCTTCGTATACAATAAAATTGAACAGTTTTAAGGGGATGTTCAGTATGAGCATTACGGTCTCTATGATTACAACAGCAGTTTTAAGGTACAAGTCTAGAGTGTCCAAGTGAGATCTCCACAGCAGAAAGGGTGAGTCTTGGGTGTAATTTGTTCTGGGGAAGTGCAATTTTAGGGCAACCATGTGATAATGAGTTATTACAGAACTGGTGTAGACAAGCTGTAGGTAAATAAGGCAATAATGAGCTATAAGTGGGAGTTCAAAAGTCCTGGAGATATAGTCTCATTCTGGAGATGGGGACCTGTGGTAGTGTGGTATGAAGCTATAAAATCAGAAGTGGAAATCCAGATCTACCCTTGACCAGTAAAAGTGCATATAAAAAGCAGCAAGGATGTGGCAAAAAAAAAAAAAATGGCAGTACTGACTGAAGTCAGGCGGAAAATGGCATGTTGAGTGCCACAATAAAGTCAAGATATTACTGCAGAACTGATATTCTGGTTTTACTGAGAGGGACATCAGCAGTGTTACAGGTCAGCGATCAGAATGCAGTTCAATTCAGATCTGGTCTATGGCGGAGGAGACAAGGGTCATTTTTTTAACAGCCCTTTAGCAGATTACAGACGCTCTACACGGATCACAGAACGTCCTCTAATCCCTGCTTCCAGCTGTGTGTGTGTGTGTGTGTGTGTGTGTGTGTGAGAGTGTGTGTGTGTGTGTGCATGTACACTCCAGCTGTTGCAATTAAAGTGTTTCAGTGTTGGGATAACGCGGATCCCATCTGTTGTGCTGTCACTCAGAAGAATAGCATGACCTGAGAATGCCTGTTTTAAGCAAAGTTCATTTGGGTTTTTAGCCACACTGGGAAAGAAGGAAGGGAAAAAATGAGCAGCGTGTTTCAGCTAGCTAAGGAATTGAGGATACTAAGCCAGATAAGAGGAATTTTGTGAACAACAGGATGAAAGAGAAAGAAACAAGAAACAATAGATTCAAAGGCACTGAACAGATACTCACATTGATTATTTTTTTTAACCACAGCTGTTTCCATAGTGTAAGTGTGTTCACATGTTGTCCAAAGAAGATGTGGATGAGAGGCTGCTTTTCAACCGCAAACAAGACTCCTACCAGTCTACAGAGCAGTTTATTACTGTAACATGAATCAATGTACATTATGTAAAAGAAAGGAAAGGTACACTGAGTTTTTCTCCTATTATCTGGTATATATACTAAAATTCAACAATCATAAACATGTTTAAAATTAGTTTATAGCCTGGTTGTTGACAGTCTATAGATGGCTGCTTGACTATTTGAAGAACATCTGCATTGATCCCTCCCATTAGCAGAGGTCATGATCTCCAGAATTTGAGTAAAACCTTTTGCTGACCACTTCTGTTTCACTTCCTGATTCTATCACGTGCAATTTCAACCGTTTGTGCATAACTTTGTGAAGTCTTTCCATTCATCTGGCATAAATTCTGAGCCATGTTTTCAGATAGCTCAATGCTGTGGTTGACCCTCTGTCTGTACTCTTGGACTGATCTTTGGACTGTCGACGGTCATTTCACCTGTGTGTTTTGCCCATTGCCTGTTTCACCATGCTGAGTTCTAAATTGCACTATCAATCCTGCAAAGTACCAATGCACATGGATCTTAACTCTCCTCCCGAGTCTGGTCTGTTACAGAAGACCTCATCTTCTACTGTAGGTCCAGAGGAGGTCTGGGGATTTCCAATTATCAGTTGCTTCATGAGGTCATCTTCTTTGGGGCCATCAACTAAAGCAGATCTCTGACACCATAGAGGAGCTGATGTGAATCTGTGACAGCAGTGCAATTGCTGAAACAAGGAAATCTGCCGGTGATCATGTTCTCAGTTCCCCTCACTGCAAATCATGGCTGGAATGAGCCATCCCTGAAAACTGCATTCTGCTGTGGACTAAATCATGACCTCCAGCCTGTAAGCTTGTAAGGATGATCATACACCTGTAAGCCTGGCATAGGAGTTGAAGCAAGAACTTGAAGCAAAAGGAGATAGGTCATGCTAAACTGTTGGCAGAGGGAAAAAAATGGATGGATTCTGTCTGTAATGTGAGGAAAAGGTCATTTTCCTGCTGAATGTGAATCATGTCTCCAAAGAACATCTTCTACCTGGGTGAACGCTCATGTCACTGCTCTACTTGAGAGATGCAAATGTACTTTTCTTGTCAGTTTGCCGACATTTCATAATAAATGCCTCTGCACATGGATCCTAACTCTTTTCCTGGATCTGGTCTGTATCGGGAAGCATACAAAATGATAATTAACCTTATACTGTATAGATATTTTAATGTTTTCTATCATAAATACATGGTTTGCCGAGGTTAATGTGGAAGAATTTGAACGACCTGCGCCGAGCCCTGAATTCAACCCCACTGAACACCAATGGGTGGAATTGGAATGCTGACTGCACCAGACCTTCATACTCAATGTACTTGAGTACAATGTAATCTCACTAATGTACTTGGGGCTGAATGGCAAGTCCCAAGAAGCCCTCTCCAAAATCTAGTGGAAACACTGACCCAAAGAGTGAAGAAATAAGGTGGGGAGCTACCTCCATGATTTTGGGTTGAGCACATATGGGTGTGTTGATCAAGTGTCTACAGGCTTTTGGCCATATGGTGGGCTGCTATCATGAGTGAACAAAGACACCTACATTTGTAATGAATATTTATTCACATAGACTTTTTTTTTTATTGTAGACCAATGTTTACTAATTGTTTAGGACCACATTGGCCAAGAATGCATGCCCTTATAAAGCCGTTAGCAACAACACTGCTTATGCTAATAGGTTAAGCACACAGCATTAGCATGCAGTTTGCACACTTGTATGAATTGCAGATGGCATTTCACAGAAGCACATTAATGATGGACATTTAAAACAAAAGCATTTTCAGCTCCTTTGTAGTAAATTAAATATACTAACTGCTTGACATGAGCCTCATATTACACATTGTTTCAGGGAAGAATCTTAATATTTTT
This sequence comes from Chrysichthys thysi, assembly GCA_030068315.1. Lineage (NCBI taxonomy): Eukaryota > Metazoa > Chordata > Actinopteri > Siluriformes > Claroteidae > Chrysichthys > Chrysichthys thysi. Next base: position 5,781,927 of record JAQLOM010000001.1, read on the forward strand.
GCAAAGTAATCAGAGTAGTAAAATTTTTTGAAATATTGTCAAAGCAATTTTTTGGTTTAGTAAGACCTAATAAGTGTATACTGGATCATTTTGGACTGTTTTAATGATGGTTAATGGTAAATTAATCTCATGGGCCAGTGATTTACTGTATCACATACAAATGTAATTTCTTTAATATCACATTGGTATCAATAAAGAGGCCATTTATCTTTAAGGATAAACAAGATTAATTTGCATATTAAAGTTTCTTGTGTTATTTCTTTAAGTCGGCAAATCCCTTTTCAGATTTTGAATTGGTTAATGTCACTAGAGCAAAGGATAATTGTTAGGGTATCAAAACAAAACTGCAGAAGCTAAAGTCAGTCTGCTTATGAAATGCCCGGTGAGTTTTTCCCTTCAGTGCTGATGATATAGTAATAACCTATCAGAGTGGAACAGATATTAGTCCCGACATCAGATTTATGATACCATCACTGTTCTTCCAACATGACCAGCTACATCCTTGCTACCTCCTAGGCAGCAACAATACGTCTTTGATTTGCCATCGAATCCTTTGGCGTATACTGCATTTCTGCAGCGGTCAATACACCCTTTACCACAACAGTTCAGCTTGAATAAACTTCACAAGCCAAATTCAGGAAAGAAAATAAAAACAGGGACAGAAGAAAAACATTTTCTGTCCTTCCTTGAACCCATCTGCTCATCTCATATGTTCCGTTTTTAAAAACCCCAGCCATTAGCTCTTCCGTAGGAAGCGTTTAAAATTTTGATTTATTCCTTTATTTTTAATTAAAGTGAATCTAAAAGCATTATATAAAAGCTTAATTTTGGCACAAGCTTAGTGAGAATAGGCTTTTCAGGCAGCGATTAAAAAGAGACGCAGTGTGTACATGCAGATGAGCGCTTGTCGACGGATGAATGTCAAAAATAAATAGGCTGCCCGCTGAGAGTAAGAGTGGGTGGACAAAGACGGGTGTATGGATAACTGGCCACAAGCAGAGAGAACATGATGACCTCTATATATCGGTTATTAAACATCAGCTAGCCAAAAAGAAGATCTAATTTATTTAGCTTTGGGATCATGCCAGGGAGATGAAACGATCTTCAGAAGTAACTTGGCGCCAGCTATATAATGTAAGGCCAGACCGCGTCAATTCATCACTGCTTTAAACTGGAGGGTTGGAAAGTGAATGCACAGGGTTGGTAAGTATGAGAGTTGGACTAAATACATGAGTCCTTTGGATGGGAAGTGTTCTGATGTCACTAAATAAGCAGGAAGAAGAAGAAGAAGACCTCATTTCAATTAAAGCTGTTGAAGAAGTGAAAGTCAACAGAAGAGAAACCGTGAGCAGGAAGGATCACACCTGAGAAAGAAAAGCAAAGCGATGACGTCCAGGAAGAATCACTGAAGGTTTAAGCCAAACCCTCCCACGTGAGCATTTAAGTTGAGAAGCCGAGGTCTCTGCGGCAGAGCACTCCAACCAATCGGATGGCAGAACATTAAACAATGGCACTGTTGTCCTATCGCCGTGGAACAGATTGAGATTAGCTGCCTGTGATCCAAAAGAGCGCGAGAGAGAAACAAAAAAGAGAACGAGGCCAGGGATTTTTGAATAGTGCAATATTTCACTGGTTCACACTCCAATGAAGATGGAGAGGCTGACTCTGAACAAAGCTGTTCATGGATACAGCCAGCTCTCAGCATCTCTTCTTCCAGCTGAATCAGGCAATTTGAGTGAAAACAAACAGAAACCCGGCTTGCTCTCAGTAACCATTGATCACAGGGATGTTCTAGAGTGCAAACAAAACGCGATCCCCTCATGACTACAAGTTCAGCTTGGGAGAAGACATAAGGTCCAGTTTAGCAAGTGGTGGAACGTAGTGTGGCCTCATATCTGTAGCTAAGGGACAAAGTTCGGCCAATTTTCTGCGAACTGAGCTGACACGTTTATCTTTATTCCTGTGAAAGGACGTAGGCCTAGCAGCAGTAGACCGGAAAAATATGCCAGACAGACATAACAAATATTTCAAGCCAACAGGCAGTGTTTAAACAGTGCAAGAAGAATAAATGTCAGCTCGTTCTGTCTCTAGTGTTCAGGGAGTGTAGACTGTAGCAAGTGGGGGAAAATGTATCCTTTAAATGTTAAAGGATGGTTATCAGTCTCGCAGCATACTCCTGTAGAGAATTCTGGAAAGTACTCGATTTTATTGCTGTGGTGCCTTTTGTAGGTAAAAAAAAAAAAAAAAAGCTCACACTGTCGTACAATTTAAATGACTTAAATGATCACAAACTGTCTTCCACGCAAATCTCCCTCAGTAATCATTTAAACAGAGCCAAGTTTACATTTAAACTCCAGTGAATCTGGTGCTGCACAGCTGGACTTTTAGACCATAGAACACACGGCAGTAGATGTGATGATGACCTATATTTTCATACATGTTACTTTGTTCAAACCAGTGTGTGTGTGTGTGTGTGTGTGTGTGTGTGTGTGTGTGTGTGTGTGTGTGCATGTGCATGTGTGTCTGTCCTGCATGTTAACATGTAACACTACATGAACCCTAACCCTAACCTCGACCCTTCAGGCACTGAGGCACGTAGCTATGAACTTACATCACAAAGTGACATGCAACCATACATGTAACACAGTGTTCATGTTGTGTTTTTTTTCTGAGCCAGGGGACGAGATTTTCCTTGTAATGTATGTCTAAAATGGTTAATCTCGCTTCCATGTTCACGGCTCTGTGTCTAAGCGTGAAAACCCTTTTTCTCGGGTTGTGCATAATCTATAGCCTAGAGAGCAGAGTGTATAACATATCCGACAGATTTAGGGGGTCTTTTTTAATCTCTGTTGACTGGTTCTTTATGTTGGTCCTGTGCCCTGGGGTTCTGTAATAAAATGCATATAATAGTCATGTCTGCTTGTGAGTCATGGTTTCTTCTATGCAGTAATTTTTAAGATGCCTCTCCACTGCAGTAAATCACACCCAAGCATACAAAGGGGCTGATGTATCAAACAGCATGGAGCCAGGATCAATTTCTCACTCTTGTATCCTAAAGAATGGGATGGCATTAAAAGTCTGACTGTGACCTTTTAATCGTGTCTAATCTGCTCCACTCAGTGCTGTGCTCATTTTAATGGAAATGAGAAGAAGACGTTCATTTCCTGAAGATATGTTTTGATTTTGTTTTTTATTGTTGGACATTTGAAGGCGGAAGAAAAATGTCTACGTTCAGATGAGAAGAAGGGAGGAGAAAATGGTTTGGAGATGCAGCACTGCTATCTGGACCCACTGATTGTTTGAATAAATCAGGAATGGAGGACGGCGACGTTGGTTTTCCTGTTATTCTGGCTGGATTTCGGAGTGGAGGTCAGGGAGAAGACGGTCAGTCAAAATGCCAGTCTTTCCGTGTAAATAAAGCGCGCAGACTGTATTTATGACGACTCTATGGCCTTATCAAGCTGATATGCCAGATTGAAGTGGCTGGGGAAGTTATTTCAGCGGAGGTCAGAGAAGTCATCAAATCGAGGGGAGGCTTTCAGCTGCTGCTAGAACAAGGTCTCAGGCATGTGCTACCTGCCCATCTGTCACAGCACGTTGAACTTGACAAGCATGAGACATGATGGAAAAGTGACAAGGGGAGGAAGAAGGGTCAGGCATTCATCGTAAAACATCTGTCCCCCATGTCTATGGTGTGTGTTTTTGTGTTTGACTTAGCTTGCATAAGCAGAGAAATGTCAAGAGTGTTTATACTCATTCTGTCCAGTTCCATCACTGTCACAACCAATTGGTTTATTTACTTATTTGTCCATTGAATGATGACATGTGAAGCATCAAATCGGTCATAGGATAAGGTTTCTCAGAAATACACAATGATGGATTTGATAATTGAGTCTGTTATTCCCATCCATTAGTCAACACTAATGGGTATGATTTGAATTTTCTATTCAAATCACATGGCTTGTGTTTTGAACAGCCTTATTTTATGCTATAAAATGCCTAGTTAACACTAACACATCGTTCTGAAAAACGCAGTTGCCATGCGAGCATTCCGAAATATTATCCTTCCACAGCATAATGTGAAATTTCAATGCATGCTGGGTGCACAATGCACACAATGGCTATCGGACTCATGACCTTAATCTCATTCTTGGCCATTTTGTTTGGTTTGACATCATGAACATAAAGCATGCTTTCTTGAACATCCAACCATGGCTTACTATACAAAGCAGCAAAGCATCTGTCATTCCAGCATGGGATATTCCTCCCCCTTGCCAGAATATATATATATAAAAGGACAATGAACAGTCACGCTCATTGTAAAGTGCCCGATTATGATCTTGGATCTGCCTTTTTTGTGTGTTTTTTTCCTTTGACTATAAATATTGGATTGTCCTTTTCTTATATAGTGAACCTCAAGCAAAAACGTCTCCCGTGTCTCATGTGTTAAAGAAATTACAAAATACCTCATTCAGAAAATGCCATCATGATATGTTCCACCATCGTCCACAGCAATTATGGAAATTATATGTGAGTGTTACCAAAAAGCCTTTTTTTCTCCCTTATGTACACAACAAGCAAAATTAAAAAAAAAAAAAAAAAAAAAAAAAAAAAAAAAAAAAAGCTGTTTTACTGTAGATGGAAAAGCAAAATACCTAAAAACCAAGCAGGTTAATTTTTATTTAGGTTCATTTCTGGTGCTTCTCGTGCTATACAACTGAGTAAAAGAATACACCACCTTAGTGAGACATGTCTCAGTGAAAAGGTAAAATGACCCAGAGGAAATGCTTTATGTACAAGGTTAAAAGTATCTGATATGAGCTACCTTGCCAATTGTCTTGAAATGTCCACTGTGTAGGATTTTGTTGGTATCTCTTCCATAACATTTCATTCCAAACGATTTTATCGTTTTCATTGGTTCATAATGCAGCAGTGGTAGCCTAGCGGTCAGGGCACTGGTCCTTCAGTTGGAAGGTTGTGGGTTCAAGGCCCAGGACCAACAAGGTACACTGAGGTACCCTGAGCAAGGTACCGTCCCCAAACACTGCTCCCTGGGCGCTGCGCTGTTCAGCTGCCCCTGCTTCACCTGGGGAATGGGAAATGCAGAGAAGTAATTTTACTGTGTCAAGCTATGCTGTGCTGTGCTGTGGTGTGTTTCACATGTGATAATCACTAGTATCACTTACTTAATTGCCTGTAACTATACTATACTACATAGGGAGTGAGTCCCCCCTCTGCAGAGCCAGATTGGACAAATATCTACAGAGCTTCTTCTGCCTTTCACATTTTTATAAGCAGCAGTATGAATCTGGAAGGAGGCACCATAAGGATGACAAAGACAAGGAAAAAGAAAGAAGAGGAATCAGTGTTTGCTGGTGCTGGCTAACATGTTTGAGAACCTAAATTTTTATAAAATGAAGGATCATACTCATTATTTAGTACAGAAAAAGTGAGAGAGTGTATTGGAAGTATGTTACAGGGACCTGATGGCAATCGTGTGTTTTAATACACACTTGAGAGGGGAGGGGCATTCAGTGGTGGAATCCTACAAAGTTGACATTTAATGTCAAAACAACTGTTTTACTAACTTACAGTCATCCCCCATCTGACAGCCATCTGAAAACATAACACATGGATGTAGATGTGGGTTGTTATAATGGCACTAGCTGTCACCCAAATGAGGATAGGTTCCCTTTTGAATCTGGTTCCTCTCAAGGTTTCTTCGTTTTGTCGTCTCAGGGAGTTTTTCCTTACCACAGTCGCCCCAGGGTTGCTCATTAGGGATTTATCTAGATATATATTTATAAATGCATGTATGGATATGTTTATTGATTAATAAGTCTTTAACTAAGGGTGGCACGGTGGCTGAGTGGTTAGCACTGACGCCTCACAACAAGAAGGTCCTGGGTTCGAGCCCCGGGTTCGGCACAGGTGCCTTTCTGTGTGGAGTTTGCATGTTCTCCCCACGTTCGTGTGGGTTTCCTCCGGGTACTCCGGTTTCCTCCCACAGTCCATATACATTCGCAATGAGGATTAGGCTAATTGGCTACTCTAGATTGGCTGTAGGTGTGAATGTGAGTGTGAGTGGTTGTCTGTCTCTGTGTGTTGCCCTGCGGTAGACTGGTGACCTGCCCAGGGTGTATCATGCATCCCATATGCTCCCCACCCTTTTAAAGATAATAATACAATAAACAATTAATATGTATGGAAGGAAAAATGGCCATTTGCTTGAAAAGAAAAGAGAACTACTATCAAACAAATTTTGGTACAGAGAATAGCATTTCTACTTGACTACTATGTACCACTGTTCACTACCATTGCATTATGTTAAAACATTAAAACGCTTAAACAAATGAGATACGAAGTCGTTCATAACACCCACAATTTTTGCACCTGGCATGTTGGTTGGTACAAATGCTCAGAATGCGCCATTCTGATTTAAGTGTTTACGTTTCTTTATTTCAGTTGCACAGATTATTGATGCATCATTAGCCTAAATGTACCTGGTGCAAGAATAGCTGTAATAGTACTGGCAGTAACATTGAGACGGACACATTGTTAAACTGAACGCTGCATTTACTTCATCCCTCCGAGTGTCTGACCTTCATGGAAATGTATTAGCAGAGCCAGTGTGTGACATGTACCCCTGCAGAGTTTTCCCCTCTGGCTGCACTGGCGTTGAATTAAGCAGATACAGTCTTGCAGTGGATGCTGTATATGTGTGTGTGTGTGTGTGTGTGTGTGTGTGTGTGTGTGTGTGTGTGTGTGTGTGTGTGTGTGTGTGTGT
>JAQLOM010000001.1:5810613-5821521 GCA_030068315.1 Chrysichthys thysi
AGAAACATTTTGTGTGACAAACATGCAAAAGAATAAGAAATCAGGAAGGGGGCAAATAGTTTTTCACACCACTGTATACCACCTTGTCCTAATTAGTTTATTTTTCCTGCTGCCTGGGGTGACAGAGTCTGAAGGTCTCTACTGAACAGTCAACATCTAGTAAAGTGTAGCAGCACAAACGGTTAATTATAAGGACTACCACGTTGCATTTGTGCTCTGGATGAAAACAGGACCAAGAAAAGTGCAGCTTGTTTTACAGTCTTTTATTATAGGTTTATAACAAGAATCTGTTTAACACGACATCTTTAATAGCCTGTCTTTGCCGGTGTCTGTTCTGCTCGGCCCAGCTCTTCTGTGATTGATTCTGCCTCCAGCTCCTCTTATGCCTCCAATCAAGCTTATTGACAGCAGCTTGGGAGAGGAAAAGGACATCATCTTCTGCATGAGTAAAGACGACAACGTCATGTAATACCCAGCAGGGCTGGAGTAGCCGTGGGGTTGAATGACAAACAGGTGTAATGTGAAAGATCCCATGTACCAAATGAGACGTGTCCCTTGTGCCAGGCTCCAAGGATGTGTGTATGGAGGTGTGTGTGTGTGTGTGGGTGTCTAGTTGTAAAACAGAATGTCCAACACCTCTTCTTGCCTCTCATAAGTACAGGGACATGTCTCGGTCACTTGTGCGTTACTCATTAGGTTGAGGTGTGTATTTACTCCTTAGGTATGAAAATTGACGAGCGGCATCCTGGCCACTTTGGCAAGCGTACCCTCTGAGCTGTATGAGCAATTTAGGATTGTCAGTGTGTGTGTTTGATGTAAGTATTGAAAAAATGGCTTTATTAGAAAGACACAGCATTTCACATGGGGCAGGTATTGCACAAAGATGTGCCTGTTAGCTGGGAGGAGAGCACAGGGTGACCACTGTCTTCTGCTCTGCTGTCAGTTACATGTTCGCTTATGCTTTCATCCCCAGCCTCGCTCTCTGATTAAAGCAGAGCTGCAGGACAGTCTGTGATGTGCTGTACCACAGCATCCCCTCTTGGCCAGACATGGCACTGCGGCCGCATCAATCCCAATTTTGATTTTTCGTGTATAAAATCAGCACAGGCAAGAGATGGGGGGGGTTAGTGCAAAAAGGTCCAAAACTGATAGGAAGAGATCATGTACAGCAGAGGATCTCAAATTTTTGAGGACAAAGAACACCTTTAACTGCAGGAGCTCCCTGAGCTACAGATTGATTTTTCTAAAACAATCCAATTATTCAAACATTAGATGTGTACAGCATTATTATTGTTGGATAGGTCTATAGTTACTTACAGATATAATTTTGATAATGGTGGGTTATGATTCCCACCATCCTAACAAAATTCAAACATCATGAACCCCTGGTGGTCCTGGACCCCATTTGTAAAACCATGGATACACATTAACAGGATGTGATGATGTGATAGCAACATTGTCCACACACTTTTCTCATGATGATGTTTTATTTCATGCCACGATTAACAGCATCGCACATGGTTAAAAAGATAAATAATAAAACAACCAAAACGCCTTTAGTGCATTACAGCAAAATACACACACACACACACACAAACAAAACAAAAAAAATAATTAAATCATTTGGTACAAGAAATATATGCAATATAAACTCCTTTACATATCACTGCACAATTTCATTTTAGTCTTGTTTTCGATCCAGAGTCATTGAGATGAAAAAGTAATTTTCAACATAAAATATGTATACATTCGTTATCACTGTTCACTCCCCTCATGTTTCGACCACACTTCTGTACGGTCACTTTAATAACTGCCTGTTTGATAAAATTACCGCCTTGCTTTGTCAACTCGGAACGACTGCAAATAGTCGGGAAAGAAGCGATGGTTCTATGCTTTGGTTCATATAAAGTTATCACATCCAAATTGTGGCTATTAGAACATCCTGTCATCCCCCGAGGCAGAAACTGTTCGATTTGTGCCACTGCAATCGTTTTCCTCCGTATGAAATGTTCTCGGTAATTACCGCAGCCAGGGCAAGGGCTCATATTTCACTAAAACAGATATGCTCCCGACACACGCGCAGCGAAATTGCATAGGACGATTGTTCATATAAGATTAGGCATTGTACGGTACAGTGATCAGACTTGAAGAAACCACATACATTAATGCTCAGAAATCATAAAAACACTTTATATAAATAGTGTACACAGTTCAAGCCTATTTAAAGAGCTTGTTTAAGCAACACATTACATCCGATACATTCTGCAATATCCGAGCATGATCTAAACTCATCCTTTGGCATCGTTTTTTTTTTTTTTCCCACCCCCTCCAGTTCTAGTGTATGACAGTTGTGTGCTTTCAGTCTATTCAGTAGTATCTTATCTCTCAAGTGCATGACATCAACCTACCAAATCTACCACACTTAACAAGCAATTTACAGCTATTCAAAAAAGAAGACGTAATCACAAAAAGCCTGTTTTACAGCACGTATCGTTCGAGAGCATGACTTCTGCTTTCTGGGTACATTTTGGGATGTGTCGAACTCGAAGCTAAAGAAAAAAAAACACGCTATGATGGAGGGAGATGGATAAAACAGAGAAAAGAGGATGAGTCAGACATGACAGCAAAAGAGCGAGCAAGAGAGAGAGAGAGAGAGAGAGAAAGAGAGACAGAAAGAGATGCAACTGTCTGAACTCCCAAGTGCTCCATCACTTCTGGCTAATCTGCCAGTGGAGCCTGCTGCTGGCTTTCTCACTACATCCATTCCTCCATCCATCCATCCCGAAGGAACCATGGCACATCTGTGAAGCCAGATCTGGCCTGACATCACGCACAAACACTTTGCTAATTTCTCTGCAGACCTTTTGTATCACGCACGTGCACTATAAATCACTCTCTCTCACATCATCATAATTAGCTTAGCTGATGAAACTAAACAAGTTCTACAGAGTAATTCATTTAAACACATTTAACAGGAGCTTCTGTATTTATGAGCTTCTGTGCACGAGCGCGCACACACCTTTTTGGTAGCAAACAAAAAAAATTAAAATAAAATATGAGCATGAAATTTACGATCATATATCCATCCACATAGCAGAGATTACAGTATAATCAAGCACCAAGCTGACAGTAAATCAGTGTCAAGAGCTAAACCAACAAACATGATACACAATCACACGATGCATTAGCAAATTTAATGAGATAATCTTTTGACAAGCAGGAGTATTGACATTTCGTCATCCGGGTAGTCAGATCCGAGCTTCTTTATTTGTGCCTGTGGTAGAATTTTGCTCTGTGGTTCAGTTTGATTAAATGTATTGAATGCAAGTAAAAAAATAAAAAAAAAATAAAAAAAAGGATCAGTAATGCGCCAAGTCCTGATGCTGTTTTAAGAAAACTCAAGTTCTGAAAAGCTTCAGGCCCGTGGCGTTTCTCTAATATAGCTTTAGTGCAGTTATGGGGCTCAGTCTAGTCTTGTGCAAGACAGGCTGACTTGAAGTAATGCACTGGAGACTTGCTAGACCTTTATCTCAACCTCTCTCTTATCACCTTAGCCATCATGGCTTCCAAGCCTGAGGCTGCCTTTCAACTGTTGTCTGTCGTTTGAGACAAATAAAATAGTAGGAGGCACAGAGGCAATACCATACACACTGGAAATGCCTTCATCTTCACAACAAAAAGTACCTGAGAAAGAGAACAAGATGAGCAAGGGATAACGTAGAGTGAAGAAAATCATACTCTGTGTAAAAGTCCGTCGAATTCCTTTGCAGTAAAAACATTCAACATCCAGTGACTTGAAAAGTACCTTGGTTTAGAGCGTTGCCCAGCTTCCTGCTTACCAGCGTATAACAGAAAACAAGAGAGATTCTTAGCAGTGTGTAACAGGAACTAAAATCCCCTAAGTGAACTACTGTTTCAAGCTGTGCAAGATATTCTAATCCAATACAGGTTGCAGGATTAAGATTTCACTGAGCAATACTGAGCTTCAAGGCCTCTCATTCAATAGAACCCAAGATCCAAAAACAGACGCTCTTGTGCCTTCCTCCATTTGGTGATTTTTTATTCCTTTTGGTAGCACAGCCTTGCAGATGACAGCAGACTTGATTTGGGACAGATGGTCTCTCTAGTAGCAGCTTAATCGTATTTCGCAGAGCTGGCTTGCAGACGGTAGCGTTGGCCAAAACACATCACTGACTGTGCCCAGCCTGCATGTGAGGGCATTCATACAGTACAGCACAATGCACAGTGAAGGAGAGTGTTTGGGTGTGTGTTTGTGTGCTCTTAACTTTGAATATTAGCTTTACCTCGGTGGCTAAGGAAAAAGAAAGGGCATTACGTTTTCCTCAGGCAGTGTGTAGGTCCTTTTGTCGGGGCGTCACCATTTTCAGTAGAACTTATCGTCAATGCGGAAGTGCGGTCTTGTCACGTCGTCTGGGTTGAGGAAGACCGAAATGGACTTGCCTGGATTTTCCGTAACCAGCTGCTGCAGTCTCTGGGCAAGACGGTCATCTTGTGGGGAGGTTGGCTTGGAAGGGCCGGAGCTTGGCGATGATGCCCCATGCCCGTTACTCGTCCCAGCAGCTTCCCGTTTCAGCTGGCACGCCTGCCGAGCTTGCTCCAGCGCCGCACGCAAATGTTCAGCTGGATCTGAGCGCAAGTGCGCCAGCTTCCGGGCCACCAGTAGGGCCGCGTCATCGGTAAGATGTTCCAGCATGTTGTACTGAGGGAGGAAATAGTTTGGGCAGTTTTTACCCAGCACGCAGTGCGACAGGTCGTCCAGGAGACCCAGGAACAGGCGGGCTGGCGTCTCTTGCTCGGAAGAGCTCAAGTAGGCTGCAGGCAAGCGGTCACAAGCCCAGAAAAGCAGAGTGCGCAGGTGGTAAAGGCTAAGACCAGTACGGGGGCGTGCCAACAGTCTGGATACGACAGCTTTGGCTGCCTGGAAGGCTGCGGCCATAGGAAAAGGCACGCACTTCTTCAGCTGGACCTCGCTCCGAGAAAAGGCAAGTCTCCATTCGCGGTCCGGTCTGGAAACAGAGCCAGCAGTTGGGGAGCAGCAAGGCAGGAGGTAAAACCCACTGATTGCCTCCTCTTCAGTGATCTTTCCATCCCAGAAGTGGTTGGTAGTTAGCCAGCTCTGTGCTACAGCTGGCCAGCCTCGAAACGACACGACGGGCAAGAGATCATAGAGGACACGGCTGGTGCCTGCTTTGAGGATCAGCGTGGTCAAAGGTCCGTTGCGTTCCACGCGATCAGGAACTGGAATTCCTCTTTGTGGGTGCCGCTTTAGCTCCTCTACTGCTGTGCCCACTACATTCCAGAACCATTCCGTGACCAGCAGGGGTGAGAAGTAGCATCCATCTAAGGACTGTGGGGATTGGAGGGAAGGAATCGAGCCCAATATGGAACCGCCTTCTTCCTCCTCACCATCCTCCTGGCGCTGAATGTTGGGTTCGTCTTCGCAGCAGATACCCCATCGGGCTAGCATGGCTGGGTCGCAAAGCCGTAAGCTGAGCCAGGAGTGGCACGGAGGAGACTGGCGCATGTCCAGAGTTACAGGCTGGTTGCGGTCATGCAGTTTGAGGGCCGGCACTAGAAGGGTGAAATCCAGGTCAAAGTCCACACCTCTGACATAGTCACCCAGCTCCTCTGGGTTCAGATCAAGAACACCCTCCCTGGCGCCACCTGACAGTAGCAGGTATTCGTTTGCAACCGGGAGCCTCTTGTCCACCTTCTGGACCAGGCCTGTGAGAAAAGATAGAGTCAGTGAGTCAAAAAATGTAGTTATTACACAATGGGAGAAAAGTAGGACCCTGCCTTTGAATGAAGCATGGTACAGAATGTTCATTGACATTATCCCTAGGGGATGAATCCAATTGCCTTGGACGTTACGTTTTAAATATCAGCCTTTCACAACCCAAGGCAACATTTCACTGAATAGTCCGGTTTTCAGAATTTTACCAACCTTTGGAAAAGATCTCACAAAAGCTCCAGAGACTTTCCATGTTAACAGAACACGATGGGTATGAATGTGAGACACACTGACATCAATCACGCTGTTATAAATCTTATAATACAATTTCACTCATTCGGTTATGTGCAAACTAAATCAGTGTCTGAACCTTGTTCTACACGGTGATGAAGGCGTGGGTGTCAAACTTTTCCTGCATGCGTGAATAAGTGTGAAAAGAGGGGGCTTAAAAGGGAAAAGAGAAAAAAAAAAAGTGGTAAAGCGAGTGAGCGCAAACATGCTGTGAAGCATGTAGTGGAGTGGAAATAAAAAAAGAAAAAAATATACGGACTTCAAGGGGTTTTTTAGGTGTTCATCCTATCATGAAATAAGCAGATATTTTAGATGCAATATCATAAGGTTATATTCATTTCTCGTGGCTAGTCACCATGACTCTGTGCACTCTGCAGAAACATTAACTGAACCGCAAGACCATGTAACAAACTAACCAGCTTGCATAATGTTTAAATATGAGAAACTTGACCTGCCATTCTTCCCTCATACTCACAGCAGCATATTAGAGCTGCTGACTCAAAATCCCTTCTACGGGTAGCAGGGAGGATATAAAATAATACCTTATAGGACAATAATTTATGGGGAAATGACCAGGTGGTGTGATGTGGCCCGATGCAAAGTGCAACCGAATATTTTCCAATAATAGCAAAGTGTGGTATTGTTCTAACACCACAGCAATTTGCAATTCATTTCTATATTTTTTAACGAATGAAACGTTATACTTTATAATCAGTTTTAGTTACATTCAATGGCATGGAATCCCTCCTCAGCCTCACTTATTCTTTTTTTTCTGAAGGATTTTAAGGCACAAAAAATAAAAAATAAAAAAAAATAAAAAAAACCCACCACACACACAGATGGTGGTTTCTGTATTTCTTGGTAACATCACGAGGCCCTTGTTAAAGTGCTCATGTCCCAAAACCTTCAATAAAGGTTACAACTATATCCTCTTACAGAAACCTTCCCCATTTCAATGATTAGAACATTTTCTTTCTTAGATAACGATTCAGTTATTTGGAGCATCCATCATACAGGAGAACAAGCGGTTTCTACGCAAACAACAAGCTAGCAGGACGACCATGTTAATATAAACCTGCGATCTGAATTACAGCCGGCACTATTGTCAAAGCTGCTGTTCGAGAAATTTAATCAACACCTCCTGGCCAATCAGATTTGAGATTTTTCACCAACATTGTGGTACAAGGAAAATGAATCACAAATACAAATTGCAATATTTATCACATACATAGATAACATTATGAATTTGTTGTTGAGAAACAGGCAGTATGTTCTCAAGCAAGATAAAGGGATAATAGGAGTAGAAAGGAAATTAATAGTCAGGGGAAACCCGACTGCGCAGAAGAGCAGAGGGCAAGGAGTTAAACTGGAGATGCACGTGAACTCATCCCAACATACTAGCTTTAAACACACACGCACAAACCAGTCAGTGTGTTAGAGGCAGTCTTGTGTGTCTACATTTCCCTGTGTAGTTGTGGAGTCTGCTGTCTGTCTCCCAAGCAAGAATGAAACACGTATTTCCAAGAAGCTTCCGTTTTGTTTAGTTTTTTTTTTTTTTTTTTTTTTTAAATCTGCCTCCTGTCAATATTCAGGTTTCTGCAGAGATGTGCAGGTTGCAAATGAACTCAAGGATTCTCAGCTTCAACACTTTTTTTTTTTATTCCCATATTACAGTTAGTCTTTTACTACACATTAGCTCCACAGTAATTATAACACAGAGAGGTGATAACAGGATGGTGATGACGTGCACATTGTCTTTTAGGTCCGAGTGTGTACACTCACTGGTAGCGTGGGGGAAGTCTGTAACAAGGTGCAAATGCTATCAAATCTGGAACTCCTCTAATGAAGCTATTTTGCCACAAGCTGCAAGCATGGATAATCGGACTGACTTCCCTTTTTTTCTTTTTATTTAAAAAAAAAAAAAAAAAAAAAGAAGCATGAACGCTTCAAAAGCCGTGTGGAGGGCAAAAAAGTAACAGAGGCGATTTCTCGTCTTTTCTCTGCTGTTAATCCAAAGAACCATCTCAACCCCTAAAACGTCCACATTACATTTTCTGCTTCTACCAAGACAATTTATACATTGCACGGATGAATTCTCAACTCTGATTGGTCAGAAGGTGTTGATTAATTTTCTATAACGTTGGCACTGACAGTAGAGCGCATGTAAAGGCGAATCCCAAGTTTATATCAATGCACTCATTTAAATCATCATCGTTACCCAGGACTGGCTCGAACCCAGGACCTTCTCGCTGTGAGGCGACAGAGCCGCCCACTCATTTTAACAAATGACCATATTTACTGAAAAAGCAAATTCACAGGAACTTGCACGGAGCACGGTTTCCATAGGCCGGATCCAAGGCTAATAATCAAAGAAATAAACATAACGTGTGTCTTTGTTGTTATTCAGGACTGATGTCTTTGCACATTTATTTTCGTCTTATTCACGGGTTAGCACTGCTCTAGCGTAAATGATGAACTAACCTGTCTCGTGGCTGTTCCACAACGTAAATGCAATTACAAGTCTTACAGTTCACAGATAGCTGCGAGGAATGAGAGGAATAACGCAATTTGGGATGAGCTGGAAAATATGAAAAGAAAAAAAAACAAAACAAAACCTGGGGCCAGGACTGTAACTCGGCTTCACGTGAGATTATGTCTCGCTACCCAATCACTGATTATTTTGCAATAACAGCATGCTCCACCTTCATTCGTTCTTCACATATAAGAAACAGGTACAGCTCTCTGGGTTTAATTAGAGGAGGATTTGAAATCCAGAGTGTTTTCTACATGCCGTCATCTTCCAAAAGATGTCTACGATGTTTCCAGAGAGCTGTCCGTGACAGGATGAAAGCATTATATGGGTATAATGTGTCTGTTTACATAGTCTTTAGTGTCAGATATAATGCACACAGCCCATCAGAGCCAAAGTACTTTAGACAGCTGTTCATCATGGCATAAGATGCAGATCAGATACACAGGTGCAGCAATATAATTATGCAAATGCGCTCCCTGAGAGACCGAAAATCATTTTTATCTCACTACTCTTTCACCTCTAACTAGATGAATCGAACTTAATTAAATAAAGAAAGCCAAAAATACATTTAGCTCCTTACTAGATATGCAGGTTAGCACTTGTGCTTCAATAAAATACAATAAACAGACCACAGAGAAGCTTCACATCCAGAACCAAAACCAGTGATGGCATTTGAGGTCATATAGACTGCATTGGCTATAAAATACGCAAGTAACGATGTGGAATTAATCACTTTCGATCTCTGATTTACTCATCTTTCAGCTGTCTCGGGCCCAGGCTGAGTTATGAGAGGAATGTATTAGACTCTTCAATTGTGACTGTTAAATGTGACCGAGCCGTGACTCCGCTGAAACCGCGTCGGAACAGCTGCTCCTAGCTGACACGTGGAACTGTCTGCATTATTCTCCACTGGATTTCTCATTACTATGACTTGGAAGGTCACAGGAAAATAGTGAGTGAGTGAGAAACAAAATTGTTGAAATGTTTTAGGACTTAACAGAGAAATCGCTGTTTGCGATCGCTGAAATTTCCCTCCTAATACAAGTTATTGTACCTGCCCTAACAGCCTTCCACAGCCTTCAGCGTGACGACCTTGCACAAGACAACCGCTAACTTTTCAAGTCACAAAACAGCAAATTAACACCAAAAATCACTAAACGCATCTCAAACATTACAAGACAAATATATAGAGAGTGCCCTCCTCAATTATCGAAACACCTTGTAGACATTAGTAAAAAGGGTTAGAAAAAAATCCACCTTTCGGTAACGTGGCCTCATCACGCACAGAAAAAAAAAAGAGAGAGAGAGAGAAAAATTCAATCTTTAAATAAAACAAATTTATTCAGAGAAAAACAAATCACTCAAAGAAATAATCAGCAGCAAAAACACGAGTGCCACAATTATTGGAGCACCTGGAGATTACTGGGAACACAATGTACTGTAACTGATGCATGTTTTCCATTTAAACCTGTGGGGACCTTCAAGCTGTAATCCAGGACTAAATGGGGTACAAATACGAGGTGACAGAGGCCAAATTCCCTTAGTCATATATCAACATGGGAAAGAGAAGAGAACATACAGACTAAATGAGGGAGAAGTGTGTTGCCCTCTATAAATCAAGGAATTATTAAAAAGAGCAACTCCCATGAAAATGCCCTTTCTACCGTTAATTAAAAAAAAAAAAAAAAAAAAAAAAAAAAAAAAAATCGACATCAACGAGAACTGTTATGATTTTGCCTGGAATAAAACCCGTACTATTTTGCTTCCATGTACCATGAAGAGGACGATGGGATAGGTAAAAAAAAAAAAAACATCCCCAAAGATTACTATATCTGAATTATCAGGAAAAGTAAAATCTTGGGGTTACCAAGTCTCCAAAGCCAGCATCATACATCACTTCCCTGGCATTATTATTCAAAAGGCATACCTGGGGGAAAAAAAGCCTGTTATTCATCATTTAAACACAAACATAAGCTCCGGGAGTTTGCAAAATATTACTACACCTGACCAAAACAATGTCCTATAGTCTGATGAAACAAAAATGTAGCTTTTTGGCAAGAAACATTCAAGTTCAATTCAATTTTACTTCTATAGCACTTTTAATAATAGAACATTGTCGCAAAGCAGCTTTACAATACATAATGTAAAATTTAAGACTTATTAATCAATAAACATATCCATAAGTGCATAGATAGATAGATAGATAGATAGATAGATAGATAGATAGATAGATAGATAGATAGATAGATAGATAGAACCCCGATTCCAAAAAAGGTGGGACAAAGTACAAATTGTAAATAAAAATGGAATGCAATGATTTACAAATCTCAAA
>JAQLOM010000001.1:5980531-5991550 GCA_030068315.1 Chrysichthys thysi
CACATGGGTTTGCAAAAGTTTGATGCAGTTCACACTGGCTCTATAAAGCCTGATCCAGTTCACATTGGCCCTGTAAAGCCTGATCCAGTTCACATGGGTTTGCAAAAGTTTGATGTAGTTCACATTGGCCCTGTAAAGCCTGATCCAGTTCATGTGGGTTTGGAAAAGTTTGATGCAGTTCACATTGGCTCTGTAAAGCCTGATCCAAGAAAGAGATTTACCACCATTGATAAATCACAGAACTTTTTTGTTCTGTTCATTTTTGTGCCTGAGGAAAACATGAGACCACTGTACAAATTGTTAATATCTGTCTTGAAAAGAAACTTCACCTGCAGGCCATAGAATAAATGTGGTGTAATGTGTGCATTGACAGGTTTTCCCTTCCAGTACACATGATCAGCAAGCTCTATTAACTTCATCCTTGAAGTTCTTGGGAAAAATCCAAGTCCAAGTCTAGCAGTACACAGTAAGGAGAAATAATAGTGAGAGCAGCTGAGGAAGACTGAGTCAAGAGTCAAAGGGAGAAAGGAACAGTAAATGACAGGGTGGTCAGGAAGGGAGAGGAGAAGAGGAGATAGGCAAGCAAAAAGAGTAGAGGAAGCAGGTCCAGTGGGAGGAGGGTGATTTGGCCGAGGAGTTTCAGCATTGCTGCACTACTCATTAAACGGGACAAATCATGCATAACTATGCACACAACTTTGGCTTTGAATTGATTTTTTAAGGTAACTGGACTTGCCTGAGGCATGCAATCCATTTAGAGAACAGAGAGAAATTGAGAAAAATAAAAAAGGGAGGAAAATGGGAGCTCCTCAGTTCACCTTAGTAAACTAAATGGTCATTGCTTGAAAGTTTCGTTTTTTGCTTCGTTCGGGGGAGGTGTCTTGTAGCCTTCACGTTTTTCATTTCTTACAATGACTGTTTGGACCATCATTCACCGTTCAAACAGTTTTCAGCCTCTCACACAGATTTTAAGGAAATAAAGGGCGTCAATTTTAGTTTCTCTCTAGTTCTCTCACTCTCATTGGTGAACACTACGCATACATGCACTTATGTCAATATGATAAGATATATACTATACATGGGACCAAACATTTCCTTTGAATTGTATTTTCAACATTGATCTGAAGAAAAGTGCATTTAAATGCAGTAGAGCTATTTTTTTCCTGTAGGGCACAGCAAAAATTTTTACTGTGCAGTAAAATAAGTGTTGAATATTGTCTTGGGCTGCATGTTTATTAATATTTTGATTAATGTTCATCATCTAACTTGATGCTTATTCCTGCAGGGTTTGCTTTGTCTTCTTCACATCTTGTTTTCTTTGCCTAATGCTTAATAAAAGCATTACACAACCATTTTTTTTTATTTTACCATCAACAGAAATTATGGCAAACATCTGCTTGTGCTTAAATGAGACAAAAACACATCATTCCCTAGCCACACTGTATTCTCAGTGTGTGCAATGCGTAAGTGTGTGTGTTGTGGGGATCTCTTGATGGTGGCCCCTGCCATGCATAGGCTCTCTACTCAAAGTGTGGTGGGTTTTTTTTTCCCCTCCCTGAGTATGAGGATGAGAGCCTGTGTGAAGTGGGGGCTGAAGGGACCTGGGGAAAGAAAGTGGAGGAGAAAGCAGAGGGAGTGGTGGTGGTGGTGGGGGGGGTTCTTGTTTTTCAAGCCACTGAGGTTAATTCCTTATTCTTCCGTATCGATTTTTCTTCATCCCCGGAAGCCAAACAAGCTGTTGGAACCACAGACACTAAAGATAGTGTAAAGAGGGCAATAACAAACAGTGCACACCAATGACAAACCCACTTCCCACGAGCCAGAGAGAATATTCACAGATCTAATAGCACAATTCTTTGTTCTTGCCAACAGTTTGTGTCTTTCTTGCACTTATTGTGTGTTTATGATGCCTTTTTTTGTTTTCTTTTGTTTTTTCATCTTTTGCAAAAAGATAATATCAGTGACCTCTTGATGAATTGTCTTTTTTGCTCTTGCTTCTTTTCTTTTTTTGATGTTTTTCTCTTAGTTTTTTTCTTACCACAGTAATATTTTTTGAATTTTCTCTTTTCTCTTTTCCCCCCCTCCTTTTTGTCTTAACCCTAGGTCCACTCACAAAAAAACATGATGAATCGACAATGAACCGGCCACGAGACGAAGGTATTTTTGTTGCATGTTTTTCCTTTTTTCTTGTATTTTTTTAAGTCTTTTTGGGGGGGAATAAAAGACAGTTTTCCTTATTAGTCATGTGTAGAAGCATTTGTTAACCACATGTTAACCACGAGTCACAGACACACACACACACACACACACACACGTACATTTGTGTGTGTGTGTGTGTGTTTCTGTTTTTGAAACCTGAAAGGACTCTTACATGACCCGTTGAGTAGTCAAAAAGGCTCATGCCACTGGTTTTGACAAAGTATAGTTTTCTAAGATTACAAAATAAGTCTGAGCTGCTGAGCAAATCTAGAAGAATAGAAGAGTTAGGCTTTGAAGCATAATTCTCCAACAGAGTTGTTAAAGCCATGATTTTCCAGCTAAGCACGTGTTGCGAGTGTATAGAAGCATTGGGTGCAGCTCAGAGAGATTATAATGGCTGAAATATCAGGCCGACTCTAATGAGGACAAATCAGCTGGCCTCTGTTCTGCACTCCCAGTGTCGGTAGAGGAGCCCCTGGAGTGGCTTAGCTGTGCTCGCAGTAAATACCACTCTGCAAGTATCAGAAAATCACTCATAGAGTGGCTAGATGAAAACCATCAATAGTGTATTAGTGTATCAGCTTCCAAATGTGCACTCAGACACACACACACACACACACACAACAAACCATACCACACACACGCACACATTCATGCCCACCCTTTAGCACCTGCTTATTAATTGCCATACAAATCTTGTTCTTCTTTTTGGCCTCAGTCTTTTCGAAAGTTTACGATGAATTGTAATACTGTTAGGCCTTGCTGCTGAAATTCTTTACACTGTTCTTGTATTTACAAAGAGATGTTTTTTTTCTCTCTTTGCCCTTTTCAGTCTTGCTTTTTTTCTTTTCTTTTTGGACCGCTTTGTCCTCTTTTTACCTGAAGACATCAACAATGTTTGTGACTAATATGTTTTTTTTTTCTTTAAATACATGAATAGCTTGTTTGGTTCTTGGGAGAACAAGTGGGTATTAAAGTGACATATTTTGCACTTATTATTATTTAATAACAACCTCTCGTACTCTTCGTATGGCTTCTGCATAAAGAGAGATAAATAAAGACATTCCTGAAATTAAAAAGATGGTTTTTGTGCCAAGCTCCGGTGTTGAAAAGCATTCAGTTTGAATGGCACAGTGGGAAGCCAGTACACTGAGATGTGTGTATGTTTGCATCAGTCTGGGTAAGAATGAATCACAGAGATACTATGTCCACCTGAGCCCCGCTGATTATACAGAGAAAACCTAACTGTTTATACAAGCTACTGTCAGCCCCACAAACACCCTGCTCTCGCTCGCTCTCACCTACACTCATACACTCTCTCTTTTTCTATCGTCTCCCTCCCTTTCTCTCATTTGGTCTCATATTATGGGGTGTGTGCTGTCTGGGGCTGTGGATGTTAAAGCTGTCACCCTGTCTAGCACATCATCACTCCATCTTGCACATCTATATTTCACCCACCACACAGATGCTCCAGCAGTGTCAGTTCATCTCACTGCCATTTTCATTTCTCCCAGGGAGGCTGGGGGATCTCTAACCACAGCCCAAACACAACCAGAGCTCCAACCACAGCTGGCTGTGTCCCTTCTTCTGTCTTTCTTTTAGCTAAGCATATTATATTAGTAATCTTATCTCTACACAGCAGAAGAAGACTAGAAATGTGTGATTAAGACTGTCAGAAGATGAAACAGCACACCATTTAGTATGCAGTATGGATTGGTGATCCCATTCTGTTTGGGGTGTGGTACAGAACAGGTGAATGTACGAAATAACAATATCTAAACCATTTACTCTTCATGGAAACATCAAGTCAGCTATGTTTTTTTTTTTTTTGCAGGAAAAAAAAGAACGACGATGTAATATGGTGTAATATGGGAGACCGTCCATGGTTATAATTTAGTTGTTATGGAAAATAATACAAAATATACAGCAAAAGGTATGAGAATGGCAGCTGTATCCAGTTGAGGAGAAAAAAAACCCTGTAATTTGCTAAATTAACATCTGTTTGGCTAGTTTCTAAATGTGCTGCTTTTGTTAACATTTTTACAGCCCTTTAATTAGCCCTGCCCCAGTTAAACAGTGGGATTATAGTTGCTTCAAAGGAAGTGGAAAGCTTGTCAATGTTTTAATTACAACTGCAATTTGCCTTTCAGCCAACAGGGGGCTTCATATAAACCAACTCTTTCTTTAAAGATCACTTTGGCTGTTTGCGGTAACTGCTCTTGAATGTATGTATTGATCTAATTTGCAGCATTGCGTTCACCCAGTCAAGTCCACCAAGATCATTGCCTGAATATTCAGCATGATCGATCATTCAAAAGTGTCCTTGTATAGTTTCCAGTAAAACAACAGGCATATACTGGTAATGAATGTTGATTCTGTCATGTCGTATAAAGGAGCTTAACGACACACAGTTTTATTCACTACAGAAGCACTATTGTAGATGATTGTAAATGACAGGTCATGTAAATGATTCATTAAATCAATAAAATGATTAATCGTCAGTCATGCCGATCAGATACCGTCTGCATATATGCCTACTTTACACAATCATATATCCCCACTCCTGACTGTACCTATAAGGGTAATCACTACAGATTGCGACTACACCGATAGGTGGGTCCAGGAATGAAGAGATATGAGGCAGGGTTTAGAGAGTAGAGCCGCTTGGTTTATTATTTGAACGGCACTTTCCAGCAATACTCACTATTCAATTTAATGGCACATGCAAAACAAAAGAAAAGCACATGCAGGTACCTGCTGCATGACTCATTCCGAATTCAAATTCAAGTACAGGCTCAAAGTCTTGCTTAGCGCCACAGGCCTTTGTTTCTCTCTGGAATTTGGAAACCTACTGACAAAAGAAAGACACCTTAATAGGCTGTCATTAACCACACACAGGTATACATAATCACTCATTACCTGCTATTTTTCTCTGAGACACCTCCTTCTGTCACTTGAAGACCAGACACTTCTCTATGGAGAGTTTCCTGCTCATGTGCTCTGCCCCCTCCACCAGCTGGGACAAAATGACCTCCAGTCTCCTGTTTGATGCACCGGTCTACAAAAAATATATGGAAAAATGCAACAGCAGAATGCAACAGCAGGTTGCCATGAATAACAGCTTTGAGCTGCTGAAATCCTGTTGATATGACTCAATGGCGTCTGGTTCATTTTTACTGAGATTAGTCCTACGACAGTGGCCAAAAACTACGTCACCATCTTTTTGGGCCTGACCTTTGTAATTGTTGCCACCATCGTATCACTTTGAAGATACCTCTGGCTATGGCCCAAGCGGAAGCTCAGATACCGTACATCCTGCCCAACCACGATATTCTTCAGGTTTGCTGTGAGTCCCACCTACCACAAGGATCTTGGGAAGGAACTGCATGGGTGCTGCAAGATGCTGCATGGGCCAATCCCAGTTATCACTGTAGACAAGTGTATCTAAATAAGCAGTTGTATTCAGTACATGATCCACTGAAATGTGGCAGGGGCCCCAAACAGCCAGAATGGAAGTGTGACCAAATGGTGTAATCCAAATGAAAGGACCTTTTTTTCTTTTTTTTTTCTTTTTATGGGATTCTTGTATCAAGGTGATCTTCCAGTAGCCATTCGTCAAATCCCATCAAAAAAACAAGTTGTGTCCAACAAATTAAGCTTCTCTTCAGGGGTTGGCAATTAATATGCTTCAGATTTAGACACTTACTGTACATTACATTACTACAAAACATTTACTTTTGGAAAGTTCACACAGAAATGATCTACCGTCTTGAGCAGAATGCTCGAGTACCCTTAAGACAAGAATGTCCCTGTTGGTGAGTGATGGGGTCTGTTGCACACAACCATACCTGGGGGAGACTCTGTGTGGTGTTAAATGAGGATACCATGATCAGGTGAAGGTGAAAACACATTGGAAAATTTCACTTGTGACTGGGCAGTCTCTCACTGGGATGGCAATAGGGGAAAGGGTGGATTGAAATGAACTTTTTAGGCTCACCGTCAATCCCAAGTTATCTCTTTCAGGAACTACCATCACCAAAGCAACAGAGGGCACTTCCCACCAAGTTTTAAGGATGTTGAGCTAGTTTATTTACATTGCATCTCCTCTGTCGGTTTGTCTGACCTCATAGTCGACAATCCCTGATTCATTGTGACCCCAAAAGGCCCATGTCACTTGGTGAATAAATTAGAGCTTGCCATGGGCGTAAATAGGGATCCTGATCTCCCAGTACTATTTCAACTGATTGGCTCTTTTATATAACTGGGATTGACAGAATAATAAAATTGATAGAATGTATTGAATTATAGTCCGAACCATTTTAATCCATGATTATTCATATGGATTCCATGCTATTGTAAAACGAATGTGGGCCTTGGCCAATCAAAATCGCTTTCAGTATTCAGCCTCAGGAGATCACTCAGAAGAGTTCCACTACATACAGCTTGAAAAGCTTAACTCGGGCTTCTGATTTGTCCTCTGGAAACATCTTTGTGAGAATGAAGGGGAGCAGAGGTGGAGTGCCTGTAGCTGGAGTGCCAGAGGGTTGCACCTATCAGTCCTTGGACAGCCTTTTCCCCAGTGTTTCAAAGTTGATGGTGGGCTTGGTGGAAGGTCCTCAGTGAAGGGCAAGCACTCAGAATTTGGCACCAGTGTGACAACTCTGGTAAATGGGGTGAGGAATAAGTATGGAGGAAGCAAGGGTTTAGAGAATGGGCCAGTGTACTATATTTTTAGGAATGCTTTTCAGCACTAGTCCGTTCAATTTAACGGCACACTCAGTACAAAAGATAATCACACACAGCATTTTATTGTTATCTGTGTTATCAAAGAGCCATATTCAATGTTAAGATATGATGATATTCATGGGCAAATTTGGGTTGTGCAGGTAGTTAAGTTGATTTTGCCGGAAGCCTGTCAAAATTATTAAACTATTTACATGTAGTTTAAACACAAGCCCTTACCTTTAAGGCCAATAAATGGGAGATAGTGCAAGTGCAGACTGAAGAAACTAATTGCCCTTTTTTCGCTAACGAGAAAAAAAAAAAAGATAAATATGAAATAATCAAATTGACCACTAAAAAATTGGCTTAATTTAGCAATATGATTTCCATGCTCATTCTTCAGCAGCTTATAAAATAGCATATGATCTAGCACCTCCTATTCATTTACATTTTATTACATTACAGCAGGGGGGTCCCAAACATATTTGGGTAAATGACCCCAAATAGACATGATGAATTCCAGGGAGGTGTAATAATATATTAAAGTGATATTCCCTAGATGACACAAACGAGCCAAGACATCCCTGTACATCAGATAAATACAAGTCAACCAGTGAAGTGTTTAACAATTTACGCACAGCAACCTTAAACAGACTGACAGGCGCTGTTTCTCTTTAAAACTTTGTCAAAGTCAAAAATAAAAAACTCTGACTTTACATTCAAATGTATTAACTTATCTATAAGATCCAGAAGTCTGGTATGCAAAACAGACTGTTCAATAGGCCTGGAATTTACATGAGTAGTTTTTAAAATTCCACCACTAACTGCATTAGGAAACGCCGTCAGTGTTACTGCTCATTAATGATCTAGAACAGTACATAAATATGCGCTTTAAAACACAATGCTAGTTTGTTTAGTGGAAACAGATAGACATTGATAGACCGGGAAATTTGTTAATATGTACTGATGAATTCCTGTGCAATTACGGAGTGCATTCAAAATAGCGAGCGCACTTTTTATTTACAAGCAGCGTGTTTAAATATGACGCCCGCAACATTTTAATATAGTAAACAGAAAGTTCAAGCAGTATTTCTAATCATTTGTAAATAAATAAATAAATGAATGAATTTTAAAAAAAAGCAGAGATTGCAAGTTTCTCTTGTGACCGCTTGTGATTTGTGAATCAAATTCCTATTTGGGGAAGCCCTGCGTTATACTTTTACATAAGAATGCCAATTCTCGGGTGCTGAACTGCTCTTCAAATGAGCCAGTGTCTGCAAGAAGATGTCATTTACATTCAAATAACTGCAGCACATATCTGTTTTCCACTAACCCCACCCAGCACAACTGTCTAAGCAATTAAGCAGCAAAAGCACTGCCTTGGTTATATGTGCAATTTCAGCTGCCTCAGTAATATGTGCAACTCCACACTTCATGTACGTAAAGCTCCACTGTGTGAGATTCAACCAACCGAATGCTCCTACCTTGTAAGCTTGCATTTGAATGTATAATGGCTGTCAGGTTCCTGAAGAGTACTTCAAAGTTCTTGCATTTCTCATTCTAAGTAACAAGTATGATTCTCCATTTTTCAAAATTCGGCTTGTTAAACTTTGGGTTACTGTACATGGGTTAGTGTAGCACCCCAACATGGCAACTCCATGGAAGAGGACCTCCTCCGTATGGAGATATAAAGCTTTTGAAGCTTACAAAAACACAACGATTCCTAGTTATACGCAATTATACATAAATGAAAACATACTTATGAATATTCTATTCAATTTCTGCTAATTGATCCCTGTAAATCCTACACAGTAGGCCTTTAGTTATGAATTTGGCCTAATATCAGCACTGAGATGGACTAACACAAGCAAGGAGACACAACCCTGATCGGAAGCCAGAAGTAAGTCTTTTACTTCTTTAACCTGTGCTGTGGTCCTTCCTTATTTTTATTAACTACAGATTATGTATAAACCATGTTATTACTGTAGTACATGGCTTAAGTCATTTCTTTTATGTAACATAGTGCTACTAATAGCAGTACCCCGAAAGATGGCCTGTCCTTTTGCTAAAGGACTTGCATTACTCCCATCAGCTGTGTAGGTTTATATGTCTCACATGCATGGTGTGTTTAATGAGGATGCTGTACCACATTAGAGACATCAGTCATGTTCCATTTCCTTCTCCTACCCTAACCCGAGGGCTGATGTTTGCTGACTGTAAATGACCTCAAATAATACAGCGCAAAGCTACATAATGTAATTTGTAATGGTAATCCATGCGCTTTACTGTTTCTAGTGTAATAATAATGTTACAGAATAATGTATAATTCATGACTGTGAAGTGCAGATATCTGCTTTGACTGTGTATTGGTTGTGTTAGTGAGAGGGCATGTGACTTAATGGTGCATGCCTGGCAAGTTCAGGTGGCCTTGCAATTTGTCCTCTGACATGTTTTTTCTTTGTTTAGCTTCACATATTTAGAGATGCTTTATGTTTGATAGAAGGTAGCAAGCTTTAAACAGCAGTGTTCTGTTAGGGTTGGGTGATATGACCAAAAAAAAACCCAGTTTATTGCGATTTTAATCACGATATATGCCTTGCTATGAAAATAAGGTTCCGAGGCAAAATAACATTGTAAGTATACAGACGCTGGGAACCCAGGAGATGCCCAACACCTGCGGCCAGTTGGGCTCTTTGGACACCTGTTAAACACCGGACTCTCCTGTATGATATCCAGTGCTGCACATGTACTGCTTTCGCTCTTTGCTCCAGAACCTTACCCATATTTACTTTGCTTTTATTCCCAGTGTTGGGCCTTGTTTTCCATAAGTTGTTCTTCTGCTGTTTACTCCAGTTTTGGGTAAATAAAGCCCTGTTTTTTTCTCACCCATGTCCCAGTGTCAGCGGCTTATTTGGTTAAAGTGCCTGCCTAGTAAACAGGATCCCAGCAGTGCCTGCTCTTGGGGCAGGGGTGGCTTCGTGATTACGGTTCTGGTTTACTGATCAGAAGGCTGGCGCTGTCACTGTTGGGCTTAACCCTCTCTGCTCCAGGGGTGTTGTATTGTGGCTGACCCTGTACTCTGAACCCAACTTCCTAAAAAGCTGGGATATGCAAAGAAAGAATTTCACTGTGCAGTAATGTATATGTGACAAATAAAGGCTTCTTCTACTCCTTCCTCTAGTGTCAGCTAGCCATTTCTTGCTACTGCTAGCAGTAAGACTATGATAGGCGTAATATTTTTTTAAGCTGGTTCTAAATGTGATGCTACATTAGACAGATTCTTCATTGATGCATTCTCAGGCATACAAACAGTGCAGCTACCTGTTCATTTAAGGAGAAAAGTTGAAAATTTTGCTAAATCATAATACTCACAATATTCATTGGCTGATGATTATGAATGGTCATATCGCAATACAATAATTTATCAATTATGATATGTTGTTTTTATGTATTTGAAGGCTTGCTTACCAGTTAATTACCAATATATCATATTATATCATATCATCTATATTATATTGGCCGAGGATGTACCCCGCCTCTAGCCTGGAGTCAGCTGGGATTGGCTCCCGCTTTCCCCCATAACCCTGAACAGGATTAAGCGGCAGAAGATGAGTGAGTGAGCTACTGATTTAACCAACAAAGCTTCTTAATCATATGTTACTTCTTATAATATCATCCATATTTTGGTAGTGGGAGCACAAATGAACAACCTTTATCATAATCTCTTTGTGTGCAGAGCACCATCACCTACATGAAAAGTGTCCCTGTAGCAGAGCAGTGTGTGAAGTTTGGTAGTTACACTACTAAAGAAACCTGTGGACTGAATGACGGGACCATTAGGGAGGGAAATAGGAATAGAAAAGGAATAGTGTAGGCAAAGAATGGGTTAAGCTGTTGAAAGAACCATCAGGTGTGTGTGTGTGGGTGTGTGTGTGCGCACAGGGTAATCAGCCGACCTGTCAACTCCTGGCTGCATCTGCACCAGCTACAGGGCTGTCAGCATCTTCTCTGCTGCCCACATTGCCCTCAAACACACACACACACACACACACACACACACACACACACACACACACACACACACACACACACACACAC
>JAQLOM010000001.1:6086614-6105949 GCA_030068315.1 Chrysichthys thysi
ATTCATTTGTTTAAAAATTCACTGAAACCATCGTAACCCCTGAACATTTTGATCTTTGCAGTTGGCATGTGGTAGAGGGGAACAGCAATGTGTGTTTTTGTTGTGAAACTGCAAACTGCAAGTCTGGGAAGATGGACATGAAGAGTAAATACCTAGGTTTGTTTGTGTTTGAGAGAAAATAGCTATACATTCACTGGGATCACTGT
The DNA here is from genome assembly GCA_030068315.1 of Chrysichthys thysi. NCBI lineage: Eukaryota > Metazoa > Chordata > Actinopteri > Siluriformes > Claroteidae > Chrysichthys > Chrysichthys thysi. The sequence goes on from JAQLOM010000001.1 coordinate 6,086,821, forward strand.
TGTAATGAGCATGCATGAGAGAAACTTTATTCAAAGGAATCCTTGTCTTGTCTCTTGAAGATGAGCAGACTAGAGTGGTTGGCCCACTTCGGGTCATGCCCTCAAACATGCATTGGACTGGGAAACTTACCATGAAGACTTGAGTCTTACCTGAACCCTTCATCTGAGGTCTGAAACATTACACATCACTTGTTTGTGGATAGAAATGGACAGAATGTTTATCTAAAGAGTATCATCCACAGTTATCTTCCTAATAAAAGCCCTCCATTCAGCTTTATTGTTTGACAAAGATTCAAATTGTATGACATTTTTACTTTTTGATATTCCTGCTAGTCTTTTAGTGCCAAAGGTTTATACTGATAAGTGTAGTGGTAATCTACTCCTGAGTTGAAATCTCAGGACTGCCAGAGAGCCACTGTTGTGCCCTTAACCCTCAACTGCTCAGCTTTATGCTATTGATTTGTACTTGCCCTGCACAAGTTTTAGCTAAATGCACAATAAAAACAGAGGGGAAAAAATAAAGCTTACTGGTACTTTTGCCATCATAGTCGATCTTTCTACTTATTACTATTATGTAGTGAAGAACTGCAATTTCATGGGGCATTGTCCATCTTTTGAATTCAGATGTTTCTCAGAGTTCTGTGGAATCTGTATCTCTTCCCAGTGCAGTGTCATAATTTAAAATATTCCCATATGGATGCTATCAGCAAAGAAGTGTAGGAGGGAAATGCCTTGTGCTGGGTCATGCATGTATGTCATGTATACAGTGTTCTATATATGCACTGGGACAGTGAAGAAAATTTCCTCTTTCTATATGCCCAAACTGTTTGGATTAAGGAGATTAGACAGAAGTGAGATGTATACTCTCTTTTGTGTGTGTTTTTATAGCACTGAGGAATGTTTTTTTATATCTTTTGCCTTATTTTCATCTTAAAGCAAATATTTTCTCATATTTGGTTGTCGGTCCCCTGCGCTTTAAACCACAATAAAATTTTTGACCCAGTTTTGAGTCTTCCACAGTCTGTCATGATTACTGATAGCTTTAAATTAATTCAGTTATAAATGTGAACAGGAATTTTCAGGCCTTTTTGGTGCATTATGTTCCAGCATAGGGAAGTGGAGTCCTGTACAGCAGCCGTCATTTTCCTAGAAATATGCCACGAGTTAGTTCTGCACGTTTCAGCAAACACCATCAGCAAACATGATGGAACCACATATAGAGCCAGTCGTACTCGTCTGCTTCGCTGAAATGGTGGTACGTGCTGGATCATCTCCACTACCCCAACCTTATAAATGGGGCTTTCTTCCCGTTTCTGTTCAGCTTCATTCCACAGAGCAGCTTACTTTTATTTATTTATTTTTATAGCTCTTCTGTTCATGACTTTCCCTTAAGGGTATTTAGCTAGTTGACCATTGCTAGTGATGTAAACAGGAAGCTCAAGTTTCTATGTTTGATGAAATGGACAAGTTTTACAAAGTGGTATTTTTAAAATCAACAAAGCAATGTCAAGTTTTAGGACAAGTTACAGAGGTTAGAGTTAAGTGCTTCTGGCTGTTCGTCTTCTTTAATTATACTTGAGAAGCAGTGGTGATGTAGTAGCTGAGGCTTTGGTTTACTGATTGGAAGGTCAGGTTTCAAGTCCCAGTACTGCCAAGCTCCCACTCTAGGGCCCTTGAGCAAGGCCCTTAATCCTCTTTGTTCCAGGGGTGCCATATCGTGACTGACCCTGTGCTCTGACCCCGAGTTCCTAAGAAGCTGGGATATGCAAAGAAAAGAATTTCAATTTGCTGTAATTTATATGTGACAAATAAAGGCCTCTTCTTCAAATAAAATCTAAACCACATCTATATCTGTCTTGTGATTTCAGGTTTAGGTCATGTAGCAGGTACTAATTTACTATCATTAAATTTTTCATCTTGCACACATGCCATAATACTCTTTCAGTACCCTGTAGAAGTACGGTATTTTTGAAGTACAGTATTTTTGAGGATACGTTCAGTGCAGCTCAAAGTAAGATGTACGCCTATAAATCGATGGAATTCCTGCTTTTGTGGTTGTTCTCACTTGACTCTTTTTCTAATTATATTTGAGCCTGTTCTGGCTCACCATTTTTAGGAATTGTGAGAAACAATATACTGTACTGAGTTTTTGTCTGTTTGCTTCATTTGGTAGGTCGATTATAATTTTCTAAATATATCTGTATATGTATGCCCAACACTAAATGGTGGTCATGCACATCCCTGTGTATAGCCCTCAGGTATATTTATCAAAATATTATAATGAATGAACAATCTGCATGAGAAATGAGGCATTAAATAAAGTAGTGGAGCCGGCGTCTCAAGGCTTGAAAGTATTCCATAAACATCAGTAAACAGACTGCAGGCATAACAATAGGTAGCACTAAACAAAGCACAATTGGAGCTATGACACTTGTGCTCCAGAATTTTAGCCTATTGACTTTAGATGTAGTCGAGGAGAGGGAGGGAGGGAAAAAAAAGCAAAGTTGGAGTGAGCTTAATGCAGTAAAGCGCTGCAAACAGAATGGAGCTGCCCGTAATACCCAAATGATGGCATACATACCCCAAAGGCATGTAACTATGGATGTAACTGGACACAAGGAGAGGTACAAAGCTGTAAAGAGATCTGCTGGTGAGTAATGAAGGGTTGTTAAGGTTTACACTACTTCAGTACTTCGATTGCTGCTTTTAAAGACAAGAGTACAGTGTAAAAGTTGCCCTAGTTTTGTCCATTGATCTTGCTTTGCAAAGAGGATGTGCTGATTTTATTGGATAGTTTCTCTTTATTTTAAACTAAATTACATAATGACTTCTCTGTGTCTGTTTTCTGTCAGCCTTCTGTGTTTGCTTATTATAGTTGTATGGCACTGACCTAGTGACATTATTGGTCTGCACTTGCCAGTGAATTCCATTGCAGTAGTTTCTGAGCACACAGTGCTGACTGTAACTGATGCAGTAATGCCCGAGTGATGAGACTATAAAGAATGCAATTGTTTTATGACCAGAAAAGAACTGTCAAAGTTCCTATTTTTACAAATGTTTTTTTTTTTCTTTTCAAAATTATTTTGTAACAGACACCTCAGATATCACTCATGCAAACAGGATTCTGTCACCGAAATATAGAATCATATATATTACCAGGATAAAATACTGCTTAAAGGAGAAGTCCATGCTGAAACACACTGGATATGTTTATACTGAAATATTTATGATGTGCCTAGTGATGCATGTGCTAATTTGGTGGTTTGGGCTGTGTTTTTGTTTATTTCCTGAGAATTTAGGGATAGGGTCTTGCTCAGACATCACAGGGTGCCACTTCTACAGCTGTTACACTGGACTACACATTTCAGCAATCTCAACCATTATTAATAATGCTCAGGATTTGCTCTGAGCTCCTACAATCAAAAGAGCAGGAAGCTCTCTTCTCACTCGTCATATTTCAGTGATATTTAGTGGCATATGAATGAGAAATTCAACAAGAAAATAGTGGAGACAAGCAAAGGTTGTTCCAGAATGCCATGTTATAAGACACAGGTGCATTATGGGAAAGACTCGGCTCAGCTAATTAGCCATCCACAATTTGACTAGCACAAAGGCATTGATGGTATAAGCATGAATGTTGAAGCTTTGAAGTTTTATCTGTTTGAGCAGAGAGTACAGATGTGGAGGTGAGAGAGGTGGGCACACTAAAGGACTATGCTTATTACATTAACAGCACTATCAGCAGGGATTTATTTGAAAGGCATTGTGGGGAATGTTGGGAGCTTCTGGAAGTGAAAAGTATCATGTCAAAGAAAAGTTTCGACTAAAAAAGGTAGGACTTTCAGAATTTCATTAAAAATAAATCTTGGGTGCTGGTGAAGATCAAGTGTTTATTAAAAAGATTAATATGTCCTCTATGCTTGAACTTTCACTTGCAGAGGTTTACATTGTCTTAAGGATTGGATTGTAGACTGGATTTTGCATTATAATACGTTTATATTTTTAAAGGAGAAGGGCATCAAAGCTCAAATTATGCAATATACTTTAATGTACTGCAATGTAATTGCACACAGTAGATCTAAAAAAGAAGAAGAAGAAGAAGAAGAAAGCCTACACATCTCTGATAACTGGTGGTTAAATCGTGTCAGAACCTTTTCTACCTTTATTGTGAAATTGCAACCTATAATAAACTAGAGAATGTAATTCCAGGAAATTACGAGTGCATGAAAAAGCAAACTGTAGTTGATTGAAGTGGACTTTGTGCCAAATTTTCAAATAGTTTTATGATATTGGTAGCTAGGTTGTTAGCAGGATACTTATAGTAGTGGCTATGGTAACTGGAGTAGTGGTTATGCTAGATGTTAGCTTAGTTGCTATGTTGTAACTAGAAGTGGTTGCTAGGTTATTGCTAGGGTATATGAGGGGGTTGCTAGGGGTAGCTGGGGTGGATGCTATGTTGGTTGCTAGTTTAATCATGTTGGTTGGTTCATGTTTGCTGCTAGGTTGCAACTGTGGAAGTGATTGCTAGGTTGTTGCTATCGTACTTGAGGTGGTTGCTAGGGTGTCCATGGTTGCTACTATCAGAGATAAAGGAGTTAATATAGTGGTTGGTAGTCCAATCAGCTCATTTGATATGGAAATGGGCATAGATTCTTTATTTCAATGGTTTCTATGCTGGTTGCTAGGTAGGTGTTGCTTTAATGTAGTTGAATAGTTTAAGTAGTTAGAAAGTTGAATAGTTTAATATAGTTTAATACAGTTTAATATAGTTTCATTATTGTAGTGAGGACTTTTATTTTGAAACAGTTGAAGACAAATGAAACAGTTGAACAGGATGTGTAGTCTTAAGAGAACCAGATTATATGCTTAAAACTTGAGAAAATGACAGTTGGTGCAGGTGGCCTGAACAGCTGGCACAAGATTCTAATTGCTTAATGGCCCTATTCTGATGTCATCGCCCAGTGTTAAGTCTATGGGGAAGTCTTTAATCAATATCTCAGAAAGTATAAAAGTTACAAAAATGAAAAATACATTACCAGATTGGGGCAAAGGAGAGCTACGTAACGGTGTTTTAAATGAAGTTTCTACATTTAATGGTTTAAGCCGTATTAATTCTTGAAAATGGTAAAATGGTTAGAATAATAATAATAAGTGGAATAAAAATAAGAATACTACGGATAACAATAGAGTGCATTTTCATGCACTCTAATTAAAGTGAAAATAATAACCTGTTTATTATAACAGTTTAGAAAAAACTAAAATACAAAAATATATAACCTGGTTGTATAAGTGTGCACATCCTTAAATTAATACTCAGTTGAAGCACCTTTAGATTTTATCACTGCATTCAATTATTTTGGGAAAGAGTCAATCAGTTTGGCACATCTTAACTACTTTTTCTTGCAAAAGCGTTCTAACTCTGTCAAATTCGGTGGGCATCCCCTAAGCCATTCCTTTGTTGATTTGGAGGTATGCTTTGGATCATTGTTATGCTGAAAGAAGAATTTTTCTCTTCATTTTAAGTGTTTTAGCATTAGCCTTATGGTTTTGTGCCAAAATTAATTGGTTGTTATTCATTATTCCCTCCAGCCTGATTTAAAGTCCTAGTTCTAACTGGGATAAAGCAGCTCAAAAGCATGATGCTACTACCTCCATGCTTCATTATAGATATGGTTTTCTTTTGGTGATGTGTTTTCTACTTTGTGGCCATCATTACATATTACACCATATATTTTAAGAGATTGGATTTATTTAATTTTTTATTCAGTGCTTCAGCTGGGTTTGGATTTTTTTTTTCTTTTTTGTTAAAAACAGACACATGAAGAATTTGAAGATAGTTTGTAACTTCAATGGACATGCAAAATGGCCCCCATGCCTCTCCATGAGGCCTTTAACCATGCCTTTAAATTTGTTTTTCTTATATTTTTATAAAAAAATATATATAAAAATGTAATTTGTAATATAAAGTCTGCATTTACATACTGATATTTAACAACATATCTAGAAATATTAATATGAAAATATGCATATTAATAGTTCTTCAACGAGTAGTAGAAATACAAAAGACGTCACATTTTCAAATCATGATAATCTGATGAGCGTTAAAGAAATCGCACTGTGATTATTTAATAGATATGGAGCCCTTATAAAAGTGTCATCGGTATAGTGCTTTGGATGTGTTTTGTTTCTTTTTCTGCACAGTACTTGAGTACTAGCTTCCAAAAGTAGAGTAGAGTAAAGTAGAGTTCTTAAACTTCACTTTTGTTGCAAACTTTGACCTGTGGTGTGCTCATAAGCCAAACGAAGGTTTTTAAACGTGTTCATGTGCCTAGCGCCTACCTGTGTCCCTTCTGTGGTGCTGTGTTTGCACAAGAAATGTGAACGGAACATGAGAGAGAAGGGGTTTCACAACTAACCATAGGCACTAGAAATGTGGCAATGTCCATTATTGATTTTAAAGCAATGAATCTCAAGTTGTAATAATTGCAAGGCTGTACAAAAATAATTGCAAAGTCACGAGTTCTATTCTGTTTAAACTAGTCTTACTATTTATAGAGAGTTATCCAGGGTATGATTAGATTTACGTGGTGTATATTTAGTAACACGCTGACCACTGGAGTGGTTCCGTTTTTAGTGTTGACTCAGGAACTTCACTTTCACCTTGGTACAATGGTGATATTAACCTTTAATACTAATGTTGATACACTCATATTAAAGCCACAGATAATGCAATATTTATTTATTTCTCTGCTGCTGCCAGGAGCAAAAGACATGGGTAAAAATACCTCCATGAGTGTTTCCATGTAGAAAAAAATGGCAATAATGATATAGATTCAGTCCTAAAAATTTTTGCCTATATGCATGACCTTTCAGGTAACTCTTTTTGTGTTGTATATAGTATTTATTTACAGGTATGTTTCCACATGTTGTATTAAATCAACGTACCTATTGTCTCATTTGCCTAGCAAAATGAGGGGTGACTCAAGACTTTTGTATAGTACTATACATCAAGTGTGGAAAAAAAAAAAAACAGGTTTCAATTACCCTTCCTGGGTATCTCTGACTTGGAAACAATAACTTCCGTTCAGGCCACCATAGTGACTCCTATCTCCCTGTCCCCCATTCTTTTATATGGATTTCCTGTCTTGGTCGCGCCAGTGGACATGCAACAGAGGTTAATTTGGCTGTTTTCCCATTCAAGAGGCAAGACAGGATGAATAGCCTTACACTGTTTACTAGGCAAACGTTCCTCACATTCTCTCGAGCACTCTGTGGCTTTGCATCAGTGACTCCTTGCTGTCTTTGTTTATTATCAGAAAGGGCTGGGGGGTGGCCTTGGGTCTAACTCCCACACATGCTCCCTTTCTTTTCTAATTGTAGTGGTTTCAGTGACGGCACACAAGCCGTGGAGTCACCGTGCCGGGACGCCTCCATCCCCCTTCCCTCCCCCCAGCCTTAGACATGTTTCACAGCACGTACCTTGTGGTGATCTCTGCTCTCAGTTTGGCTCACATGTAATCCAAGTGGAGTTTGATCAAAAGGACAACAAGCCACAGTAGGATACACAGGGAAGCATTGCTAAGGTGAGTGACTACAGAGAACTTCCTGTCTAAAAAAGAAAGTTAAAAACAAATCAATGAAAACTGTAAACATGAAAACAGAATAATTGCCCAGTATCATCACTGCCTTGAAATCACTGTAGCTATTAGAACGAACATTGGTAATATTTTATCTCGCCCATTTTCAGAACTCCTGATTGTATTAAATATAGCATTCTCCTTAAGCAATCAAACTGAATCTAACATGTACAAACCAAATTTAGCATTTTCGTAATTACATTCAAATGTAATGAAAGTTGAATTGAAATTGAATCTGATTTGCTAGACCATAAACTTTTGTACAATGGCATCAAACACAGCATGATGCTAACACATTATATAACAGGCAGAAAATTCCTCCTCTAGAGGAATTTCCAGGCTACTTTGAGGAGATTTATTCACCGTGAGGCTTTTTGGCAGTCTAAAATCAATCTTCCAACATAATGTATATATATGAACATAAGGCTGTGTAATATACAAGTGGAAATCTTAGGAATGTGTTTGATATGTTGAACTACAAATGGAAACCCAGAAAAGAGGTAGCAAGAGTGCTCCACTGCACTTCCACATTGTGTCCTCCTGTCCTCTCTCTGACCTTATATTTTTTCCGTAACGTGTTTCTTCCTTGACTGCCTTGATAAAATTGGCCCCTCGGGCACAATTTTAGGCCCACCTAATACTGAACCCACTGACAAGAGACGAAGCCTTTTCTTTCTTAGGAAACATGGCCATCGGTGATGGATTTAGCTCAGCAGTCAGCCTCATAAATAAAGTTCCTGCATACCCACACACCTGTGCTACCTTTTGGCTCACCACTTTTGGACAAGTTTGACATTCTTAGGTGTTCTCGTGTTACAGCTTGCACTCTCATATGCAATATAAAGTACTGTAAGCTCTTTGCTAAGCTTTAAATGTGCTCCTGCTATCCAATGTATCTAGTATGAGATCCTGATGTGGTTCTTCTGCATTATTCATGATTGCTTTCCAAATGTAGTGGAACACTTCTGATTCAGCTGCAGATACCAACTTCATCTCATTTTTATGTTACTGAGGAGTTACAAATGCAGGAATTTTTACTGTGTTTGATCTGAGTCTTTGGTAATGTCACTTGCACCAGTGTACTGTGTAGGTGTCCAAATGTACTGCTTCTGCTGTTCTTCTAGGCCATGCTGGCAAGAACTGTACTGCCAGGAGAGCCCTTATTGAGGAAGTCACTGACTGTCAAATGCCAGCCCCAGACCTCAGTCCCGTACTGGCCTCCTATATTTCAAGGAAGTGGCAGGCTGAATGGGATAAATTTTTTGACAGTAAATTGTATGAAATAAATCCTACCATCAATAAGACATTTTCATTTTCTTTTCAAACCCGACAGGATCAAGTGCTGTATACCACGTGGCACACTGGTCAAGGCTGACCCATGGATTTTTAGTAAAGGGTGAAGAACCACCATCATGACATTTCTGTCAATTAAGCATATTGTATGCTTTTGTCCTGTTCTAAACACCACAAGGCAATGATTTTATTCTTAAAGTACTTTCATTTTTATCATTTGCATTTGAAACACCTTGTTTTGTTACATGTTAAAACTTTTTTTAACGTAACAATTTGTTTGAAAAGTTTTTACAATACATCTTTCTTGCCATGACATAGCCACAGGTGCTGATATGGCATTAAAGAACAACTACCTACCTCCCTACCTGCTTCTACTGTAATTGTTCTGTCCAGTTTTGGCCAGAGAAGATGCTGTCCTCATAAGGATAGGAATTTGTGACATCTGACTGGTCCCCATGATAAAAAAAGAATTTTACAAAAGTTTTATTTAAAACCTGGTCTCTGACATAAGCTTGCAGTAAGGGCAAGTGAACAGTCAGTTCTCAAAATTGATGTGTTGGAAGCAGGGGAAATGGGCAAGCATAAGGATTTGAGCAACATTTACAAGGGCCAAATTTTGATGGCTGAATGACTGGATCAGAGCGTCTTAAATGGCAGGTCTTCTGGGCTGTTTCTGGTACGCAGTGGGCAGTACCTACTAAATAGTGAACCAGCCACAGAGTAATGGTCACCCAAGGCTCACTGATGTGCATTGCTGCCACCTGCTTCTCTGTCTCAGTGTCCACAAACTCAGTTTCTCAGCAGTCTCAGGGGCTTCTCGACATGGCCGCCGAGGACTGCAAATCCCAGCACCTCTCTGCACTTCTCCACTGGATATTGAATATTGAATATAGTTTGCACCTGTTTGGAGTTTAGTTTGTTTCTTCGTCACTTGTTTCTACTTAAGTTCCTTTGTTTCTTTATTTGGTTGTGAAGCATGTGCTCAGTTATTCCCTAGTTTCATGCCCTTGACTTTCTGGTTCTTTGTTAGGACTTGCAATCACCATTGCCTTTTATTGCCTGTCTGCCTAGTGTCTTGTTCATTGCCTGTTTTTGGATATTGCCCTAGCTTTGCCTTTGATGTACCTATTTGCCAAGTATATTTAACCTTTGCCTATGTATGACCTTGCTCTTACCACATGTTTTGGACTTTGCTTTCCTGACTGCTCGAATAAAGTTTCCGTGCTTACTTGATGGTGGAGAATGAAGGCTAGTCTGACTGGTCTGATCCACAGAAGAGCTATTGTAGCACACATTCCTCATGACCATCAGAACTGGACCAAGTAGCAATGAAAGTAGGTGCCCTGGTCTTGAAAATTCATGTTTTCTTTTATATCATGTGGATTGCCGTTTCTTTGCTTATCTGGGTAGAGATGGCACCAAGATGCATAATGGAAAGAAGACAAGGAGGCAGAGGCAGTGTAATGCTCTGGGCAATGTTCTGCTGGGAAACCTTGGATTCTGGCATCCACGTTGATGGTACTTTGACACATACCAAACATACTACATAAACATTGTTGCAGACCAAGTACACCCCTTCATGGCAACAGTATTCCCTAATGGCAGTGACCACTTACAGCAAACCACACGTAAAAATTGTTCAGGAATGGCTTGAGAAGCATAAGAGTTCAAGGTGGTGTTATGGCTTCCAAATTCCCCTGATCTCTATCTGATCTCTGTGGAGTCCATACCTGAACAGTTTAGAGCTGTTTTTGTGCCACAATGTTGAGCAAATGGTTTTAATTTTACTGCAGATCATGTGTACATCTTACATTTTCTTCAGACTGTGTGCTGTAGTGATGGCTCCTGTATTTACTTTTGCCTATATTTTCTTCCCATTTTTGCATATGGGTTAAAGACCTTAGGGTTAGGATTTGGGTTAGGTTAAGGGCTCCAACTAAGATCAAGTTAATTCTCTGTAATTGGTAGCATTTATCTGAGCTATGGTAGCATTTTTCATCAAGGTAGCTCAAATCGTCAACACTTACTGGCAGCGCAGCAAAACAACAATGGACGAGAGCTACAGCTGATGAATCGCAAAATGCAGTGCATACATCAGCTACTAGCACATCCATTTTCTCGGTTTTAATACCACGAGTCGTCTCACGAATAGTTTGTTTTGTTGTTAGTGATGCAGTTGATTCGTGCTTTCGTTCTCATTACAGTTAGACAGGCAACAGGCCGCTTGCAATTATGAATGTGACCTGTCAGCATAGGCAAATTCAATCTGAGCAAACAATCTGAATTGAATAATGAGGTCAAGGGTGATAGCCTTTGAGAATATATGCCCTTACTAATGTCGTCTTTCCTCACCATATCTATGGTCATAAGAACTTGCTTTAAGCATCCTATCAAACTAAAGAATAAAGAAATGCCTTAACCTGTCTAGCACGAAAAAACCTAAAACATTATTATTGAATTGAATTGCACTCTCTCACTCCCACTTGATTACACCAGTCTGATTTCTTTTTTTGTGTAAGATTTGGTCATGATTACATTTGTCATATCTGAACTGGTGTACCCCAGATGTATATACTCGGACCTTACTGCTGACTAATTACTAGGCCATATTGCAAGACTGTCAGGGTGACTCAGCAGCTCAGGAACATCATACTATATTAAAAAGCCCTTTTCCCCCTGACTCATGAATATATTTACTTTCGTTCTCAGTTTTCTGCTTATTATGCTAGATTTATTTTCCATAACTTGCTCTCAAGACATTTCTCCTCCAAGTATTTGAAGCCTATTAGACCTAGGTGTGTTTTTGTTTTTTCTCTCTCTCCCCCTCTCTCTCTGTCGCATGTCCTGGCCTCTCTTTACTGCTCATCATGTGCACACTGAGCAGATGTCTCTCTTCCACTCCCTCCTCCACGTGTTAAACGGCTCTGTTAGCTGCTGTCCGGCTAACAGAAATAATGGGGAACTTTGCCTGCATGCATCAGCACTGTTTATCCGATTCATCCGGTTCTGTGGGGTTTAACCCTGTAGCACCCCTGGGGTCATATTTGTACCTAATTTTTATTTCACCCTTATATTCAACCCACTCAATGGTTGGTGGACTTCCCAGGAGGTCTCATAAGGACCATTTCATAACATGTAGTAGGAAAGGGTTCATTAAAAAAAAAATCGAGTTCACTGAGTTTGTATGATCATTTTAGCCCATTGAGATACTTTTGCTGTTATGATAAGATGGTCTGGGTTTTCCTGGGTTAAGGGTCGACAATATCGTGCGAGATAGATGCTCTGATTATTGCCATCAGGCCTATTTGTTTGCAGTGTCACACTTAATTATGGCCGTCAGCCAGGAGGAAAATACCTAATCAGAGGATGAACTGGTCATAGAGGAAGCCTATTTTTAGGATTATTTAGGCTACCTCTTTGGATTTGCGGGGTAAAAATAAATAAATAAATGAATGAATATATAAATACACGCTATGTGATAACAATGAAAGAAACCCAGGCTTTCCAAACAGGAAGTAGGCTAGTTCAAAAACCCCTTTCCAACCAATTGCACAGTCAACGCTGGGGGGAAGAAGTCCAGTGGGTGCCACAGGATAAGTGTGAACTCAATGACAGCTGTGTAAAGGCACTGCACTTACAATCAATGGGCAACAGCCAGGATCCTGTGAGGGATTATGCCAGTTCTTAGATGGAGATGCGCAGTGAGTACTACATCGAAGCACGTGCGTGTCTGTGTGTGTGTGGTTTTTTTTGTTTGTTTGGTTTTTTTTTTTTTGCCCGGCCGCCTGACCTGTGGGTGTCTTTATCAGTAGCTGGAGGTGAAGGACACTGTGCTGGCTGCCTGTGGAGAGTGATGTAAAGGCAGACTGGCGGCAGATCTGATGAGCACTTCTGCACTCTTTCCTCTCCCTCTCCCTCTCTCGCTCTCTCTCTGCATTGCTATCTCTCACTCAGCTTGCACTTACTTAAATGCATGTCTTTTCCTCAAGCACTTAACGTTAGGTGTTTCTGCTTCCACAACCTGATTCGTTTTTCATCATGTGGTTGAACAATGCTGGGCTGCCTCGCGAATGGTTTACTGCAAAGGTAAGAATGCAGCCTGGAAAGTTAATTCGTTATCAGTCATTTTCTCAAAGGTCGGTTATTGGTCTGATTTTTCACTAAGCTGTCATGTGGAAGTTATGCACACTGAGCAGTTGGTTCTTATGGTTCTTAGGGATCGTTTGTTTGCTGTTAATATTGTCAGAGGATTTGGGTTCACAGAAATGAGCACTTGTAGCTTGTTCTTTTAATGGACCACCTGAAGCATGTTTCCTGTTCCATGTAAAATATCTATTCGTTCATTCATTCATGATATGATATGATATATGATATGATCTTTTGTATACTGATTTCTCTTATGCTGTATAAAGTAGTCACGGGGCTTGGGATATTTGTCATTTGGAATACCTTTGCAATAGTTTTAGCAATTTTAGTAGTAAAATTAGCTGGGGAAAAAACAGTGGAAAACAGTAAAAAAAAAAATGAATAGTAAAAAAAAGTAGTAAAAATTGTTTCAATGAAACATTTGATTTCGAAAGTTGGCTTGATTTTCTAATAACTTAAAATCCAAAATCCAGAACCTCAGTTCACGGTATGGATTTCACAACTTAACATGACTTCATTGTCTTTAAGCATGATGTACTATTGCTAAGATTGCTGAATCATGTAAAATTCTGCATAGTGAGTTGAATAGGACTTGGTCAGGTGCATGATATATATTTTTTTTCCCTTAACAGTGCCAAGGCATCCATTTTTGGTAACATAGTTGGTCTAAATCTCTGGAGCCCCTAAAGGGACCTGGGCAAACAAAAAAAAATCCTTTACAATTTCTCGTGTGCGTGCAAAACCTTCTCGTGCACACACAAAACTTTCTCATGCACACCAGAAACGTGTTAAATAGAAACAGTTTCTGTTGCGCATGAGAAGGTTGCTGGTGAGCAAGAGAAACTATAAAGGACTTTCTGTTGTTGCTCCATATAAAAATCATAGATTTAAACAGATTTTTGTTGGAATTTGTTTCACAGGGGAACCTGTGGAGTAGGGGGTTTTCCTCCATGCCCTTTTTTTGCTCGCTCATACAATTCCCTGTCACTGACTTAACAGAAAGTACAGCGATGGGAACAATAGTCATATCTTTATTGTTGAGTCATGGGACCAGCTGAGCATGTGCAGAGTGTCTGCAAGGGCTCAAATTTAGGCCTACAGCCAATGTTAAAGGTAACAGAGACTGTGCCAACAGTGAATGTCAGCCTAGTGTGAAGTTTTTGCCTAGGATGTGTGAGGTCTGGATCACTGACATGTCCTAACCCTGGTGATCTGAAGGACTTTCTTGGGCACTTTCCATTAATTAGGCTTTAAGTGATACTGTAAGGAACAGCAAACAAATATGTCATACAGTAAACAATGTGAGCAGTTTATAACTATATAAGAACCATTTTATGCAATGTGAGCTTAGAGCACAGATAGTAACATTTTGTGTAGAGGAATCGCAAAATGTGCACTTTGCATTTCTGATGAAGTACTTAGGAAACAGTCATATAATTTCTCAATCATGACCAGAGCTCAGCATATTTCTATTTAACATAGTTTTGAAAAGGTTTTGCCTTGGTTTCAGGATTTCATCATAAATTTTGAAATAATTTTTGTTCTGCTAAAATACAGTATTCCTACAATAATATTCAGAGCACGTTAAATCATTCACATCACACAGATCTTCATATTTACTATCAAAGTTAATATTGTTTGTAATATCAGTCTAATTTTTGCGGAGAAAGAAATGCCACTATATTGTACTCTCAGGTTTTGTTGCTGCTGAACCCTGATACACCCTGGTGTCACAGAACACATTAAGTGCGTCAGTTCTGCACATCTTCTGACCAATAACGCTTGTTATCTTAACTGCGTCATCATCCATTTGGTGCTGAAAGAGCGCATTCAGAATGCTAAGGCTTGGAACAAATGTTCCCATGACTTGGCCGAAAGCTCGTGTTGAATGACACAGGGGTGCAGCATAGCTTGATTATAAAAGAAGTACACGCTTGAAGATTGATTGAGCCACTACACATTTTACATTCTCACATGACGATGTATCGGCTGACCAGGTAGCACATTTCACTAGTGACTTTTTATGCATGCAGACCATATAACTTCTGCAGATTCTTCATGCCTTTTATGGTTCATGAATATTAACCTCTGAGATTGCATTGCAATCCTGTCAAAATAGCTTTTTTATTACATAGGTTACCTTGCAGGAGTTGACTAGACTGACAAAATGAAACAAGCCTTAGTAACAGAAGCTTACATGCCAACTCATGTTTCAAGCCTTTGTGTATTGGGGGATTGTGTTACAATTTACTGTGCTTTTTTTCATGAGCTTCATTTGTCTCAAGTTTACGTTGTGAACTTCAGGTCATACATCGGCAAATAACATAAATTTAAGTTATGGTTGGTTGTTTGTTTGTTGTTTTTTTTTATTGAAGAGAATATAAAGTTGTGAAGAGTGATTTAGTTTCAGAAACAATGAAGAAATTGTTGCATACAACTACATCATCGTTTATCAACTTGGCAAAAATATCAAACAGATTTTAGAATCGGAATATTACAGACAGACTTTTTGGCATTGGTTGATGTAAGCTAGTAATAAAAGTCTGTTTTCCGTTTGCTTGTGTGAAAATTTCAGCATTTTAAAGTTTTGCTGACGGTGTACAGTGTGGCTTTATCTCAAGTGTAGGCTGTGCTGCACCATCACCCCCTCTAGTGGTTACTTTGATTCAGGCTTCATTAACATTTGATTTGTGCTATCTTTGCTTAACATTGCTGTGCTTTTAGTCCACCTTGGGCCACTGCTGTCAGTGGTAGTCTGGAGAAGAACAATACTATATGCAAGTATAATTGCATTGTAAATGCAAATGTGATGTGCCAAGTCAGCAACAGCATATTTTTCCATACCCAGGTCAACGTCTCAGACTTTAGTTCTCGGCATGTTGTTAAACTGCAGTACTTTGTGTGTTGCAGGACTCTTTGCCTTGCTGCTAATCATACTGGAGTGGATACGGCCTGGCCAGCCCTCCCCTTTGCGGCCCATCTGTGACCTGCGTGTTCTTAATCGTGTCATTATGGAGGCGCGGGATGCTGAGACTGCTATGGTAAGGCACATACTCGTCACAGAAATTTGGCTGACATAGTCATGTCAACTACCAGTAATAAATATGATCGTTTCCCCTGCCAACCTGCAAAAAGGGAACGTCTCCCATGATTTCACACACATCTATGTACATGATGTCACCTTTGAGTAGTAGAAAGACTACTGGCAGCATTAGTTTTCTGCTCAGATACTGCAAAACACATCTAAAATGGGAAGAAGCTGTTGTGCGATTGACTGTACAAATGGATTCAACAGGAAATATAAATAAATGTCTAAGTTTTGTGTAGCAACTTCATAACAATTGTTAAGTGCAACTATAGCTAAACAGCTACTGGAACATCACTGACCCATAAAAAACACATCTGGAGGTCTAAACAGAAAGATCACTAACGGACACTTTGAATTGTGATGACATTAGCAACCTCTTGAATTCAAAATGCAGACAAATCCGTAAAGTGAAGAATTAATTAGGTAGACCAATACGGTTTCCTGGTATAGTCTGGCCCACCATGGCTGAGCCACAATGAATAAATGAATCAACTTGATGAGCTGCAAGTAAAAACATTGATTTACTTCTAGGAAGATGGTAAAACAATTTGATATTGTCTTTCAGAAATTTAATTTTTCACTCTGGGCACAATACTTGTCTACCAGGTTGACAGCACAGCCTTTCTTACTAGTTAGCTATTTGAACTTCAGCTGACAGACACTCCACTGAACTTTCCCCTGCCAGTATGGCCCCAATATGTTTTGTGACACCAACTGCTACATCTCTATACTCCCCCAACATGTTTAGCACAATATTTAAAAAGGCTGTGGCATTCAAGGGATGATTTGTACGTATTACCTGGCCATAGTGTGCCACGAAACATTCCCCACACCACTGCAAAACCTCCACCAGTCTGGACTGCTGATACAAAGCAGGATGGGCCCATGGATTCATGCTGTTCGCACCAAATTCTCCCTGTATCATCTTGTGTGCTTGAAAAAAAAGTGAGATTTAGCAGACCAGGCTACATTCTTCCAGTCTTCAACTGTCCACTTTTGATGAGCCTGTGCCACACTGCATCCTTGGTTTGGCTGCATCCTCCACACCAACTTCTGGGAGATGGGCAAACTGAAGTGGATCCAGAGAGGTTGAGATCTGAGGTCTGGGATGGGCCAAAACCAGTCTCTCCTGGTCTTTCATGATGTGGAAAGTTAATGCAAATGGTCTATAGTTCTTGAGTTCTTTGGTACTGAAACATTGTAGGGTGTCTTCCACAGTGATAGAACCTTCTCCTGATTCAAGCTAAGTTTGAGCAGCTGCTGTAGAATCCTGCATACTCGGCTGTGCATGTTTACAGGATCCTGTGGCTGATACCTCTGAACCTGTAGCTTTGTTCTGGTTCAGCCTTTCCCGCTGTCTCTTCACCTGGCTGCTGGAGCATGGTAGAAGGGGTTGATATGGCTGCGTTGAAGTTCATGGTGATGGTTGAGGGGTGTGGGGAAGCATAATGTGTGTTGTTGGTCCTCATCACCTAGGAGGTGTAAAAGGGAAGCAGCTATTGGGCAGGGAGGGCATGGGGTCTGTGTGGCTGGAGAAGAAGACAGTTGAGGGTCCCGTACTGAACTTATTGAAGTACATTTTCAACTTGACTCTGTTCAGGTTTCCCTTCACGTGATTCTCCTTTACCCTGTGACGTTCTTCATTCCTGTCCACACATCCCTTACATTGTTTTGCTGGAGCTTATTCCCCAGCTTTCACATATGTGCCTCCTTACTCTCTCTCAGCCTAATGTTCAGCTTCCTCTGCACACTCCACAGTAATTCTCTGTCCATATCCCTGAAGACTCTTTTCTTCTTGTTTAGCAGCGCCTTCAGGTCACTAGGGATCCCAGGCTTAATACTGGGGAAGGTATGGTTTTATCAACACAGAAGTTAATGTACTCTGCTATGCAGTCAGTCATGGAGTTTGTCATCTCCATGACGCTTACAGAGCACATCCCAGTCTTTGACCTCAAAACACCCCTGGAGAGTCTCATTCACTTCCTGTGGCCACTTCCTCACAGTCCTTGTTGCTGAACAATGGATACTAAACTGTGATCTGATCTGCCAGGTTTGGGTGGGGGGGAGTCCATGGAGTTGTATGCATTGTTGCAGTTCACAGATTGCTGAAAAATTGGAATTGTGGATGAGAACATAGCATGGTTAAAATCTCCAGAAATTGCTAAGAAGGCATTACGGTGTTGTGTTTGTAGGTAGGCTGGAAGTGACTGAATTGAATACAGAAAGCAACAATAATTGCACATGTGAACTCTCTTGGCAAACCATATGGATGTAAACACACAGCTAACAGTTCAATGTCCAAGCTACTGAAACGCTCCTTCAGTGACATCTGTTGTTCACAAGCACTGCAGTGCCCTTTCCTCTCTCCTTACCACTAAGTTTGCAATCTCTATCAGCCTGTATAGTCTGAAAACTGGGGACGGTGGAGTTGGATTACGAAATATGTTCCTACAGCTATGGCTCAGTGAAACACAATTCTGCATACCTGATATTCCTGCTATGTTCTTGTCAGCACACCAAGTTCTTCAATCTTATTCACCAAGGACCCCTGAAAATTTAAGGAAGAAATGCTTGGTATTTCCTTCTCCTTGCTCTTCACATGGCACCAGCCCTGCATTCTTGGTGTCTTCTTGTCAGTTTGGTTGGATTTGGTGTCTCAGTCTGGGCAGCAGTGTGGCTTTGAAGCGCACTATCAGCTGGTTGTGGCGGTGAACAATACTCCCACACCCGTTGACTTAGTGACCCAGGATAGCAAAAGTTAAAAATAGCAGGAAGAGAAGCATAAATCAGTTAGGCCACATAGGATCCATCTTCGCATTAGAAGTCTTACCAGATAAAGTGTTTGGACAATAAAAATGTGTCAAACATAAGAAAAAGAACAAAAAAACAAGATGCTAACTGCAGCTCCTGCAACAGACTGGCACAAGCATGGCACCAGACATGTACATTCAAAATGGAAGGGGTG
>JAQLOM010000001.1:6167285-6188770 GCA_030068315.1 Chrysichthys thysi
AAACACCACACATTTGCAGCTAGAATAGTCATTTACCACATTAACAATGTATAGCGTGGATTTCTGATTAGTTTAACGTCATCTTCATTGAAACAAACTGTGTTTTTCTTTCAAAAATAAGGACATTTAGAAGTGACCCCAAACTTTTGAACGTGTGTGTGTGTGTGTGTGTGTGTGTGTATTATAAAATCACCTACCTACCCTTGCTGTTGGAAAAGGTTTATTTAAGCCGCCACAGCAGCCTCCCCTTCATGCAGCACATGCTCCAGTCGATGAGGATATCGATTTTCAAACACTCTCAGGTTGTTAAAGGAAACGATCTCAGTGGAAAAGTGTATTGACGCACAAGGCCAAGAGTCTGCAGCACTGCTTGATTGAAGAGCAGATAATGTCTTAGAAGGCTTAAAGCCCATAATAATTGATTTCCACTGGTTATCTGCATCTAGAGCCCAGTGCTGAGGATGACTGAAGGAGACACCATCTATGACTACTGCTGGTTTCCAAAGATGAGCTCTTTGGATCCAGACACCTGCTTGTGAGTAAATGTCTTCATTTGTCAGCTCTGCCGTTTAAAAAAATAAATAAAATAAAAAAGCAAGGCACTTCATGCATACTGTGAGACTAGGTACACAATCTAGAATTGATCTAGATTGATTTACTTTTCATAAACATTGTCAGGGCAGTGTTTCTCTTCTGTTGACAGACAAATTTTAGTGGGGTTTTTTCATGTATAGAGATCCATTTATATGCATAGCACTTGATGCCTTTCTGTCTAATATGGCCTACACGCTGGAGGAGACCACCGCGATCAGGATGGAAATGTTTGACGCATGAACAGTCCGAAGAACTGTGATTTGAACTTGACTAGCAGCGACGCTTCTTCCCCTCCAAGAACAAGAGGAGCAAAACCATGCCAGCGTCTCCTTTAACCTGTCGCCCCTCTCTAACTTTGCATAATTACTTCCCGTTATTCTGCTCCCTATATGTAATTGGCTTGTCATTTACACTTCATGGCACGATGTCGAAAATCTGGGAACTCGAAGCCTTTTCCGACTAAAGCCGAAAGTCTGCAGGTTTCCGCCGCGCGCGGTCCAGCATCTTAGATGAGGTTATATATTTTGTGAAAAGAGTGGAGTTGTTCATCACTTGAGCATCGTTTTGACATCGCAGGACTCCCGAGGTCTCCCAGCGGTGTTTCATATTTCATTCACAAAGCAGCCTGGTGTACCATATAATTCCAGATGTCTTATTGTTCGTCCAGAATTCATGACTCTTATCTGCCTGTCTGCCAAATCGCCTGTCC
The DNA here is from genome assembly GCA_030068315.1 of Chrysichthys thysi. NCBI lineage: Eukaryota > Metazoa > Chordata > Actinopteri > Siluriformes > Claroteidae > Chrysichthys > Chrysichthys thysi. Next base: position 6,168,589 of record JAQLOM010000001.1, read on the forward strand.
CTCGGCTGCCCTGATGTTTTTTTAAGGCGCTCTTTGAAATTCAACACCTCACTAGAGAGCCTGAGAGGGGGGGAGAAAGAGAAACTTTTCATCAGTAATCTAACCTCTGCTTGCATCATTGTACATGTATGGCAGGCCACAGTGCTGCTGGAGGTGATTATGAAAAATCTAAGTGGTCTCTTATCTTCCCTCTTCAGCCATTTCCATCACCCTTGGTCTCATGCAGCATCTCCTTTTTTTATTGAGCGTCGTTATTGTGCACGAATAAGTGTCCCAACAGCCTCATTATTTTTTTTTGAATGCAGACTGGCCGACATCAATGCAGGCCAGCTGTCTCCAAGGAGATTCCTGTTGTCACAGGCGCTGGATGTAATGCTGCTAAAAGAGGGCTTGTTAACTGCACCCCCCCCACACACACACACACAGCCCCCCCCCCCAAAAAAAAGAAGAAAAAACCTTGCATACTCGCTCAATGGTCTGATCAAACACGCCGCATGAATACAATCACCCTTTGGCAAGCGAAAACTCGGGGTGATGAGGTCAAGGATGAGATCCCAGGCAGACGGAAGATGTAACGATGAAGAGGAGAGCAAGAGGAAGGCGCACTCAAAGGAAAAGACCAGTGGAGATCAAACCTGAGCAGAGAGACTCTCAAAACAATGCCTGGCCTCTGAAGTTTGTTCAGGCTGCCAGCGGGAATGAGAGAAAGCAAAACCATGGAAACATTTCGCTGCGATTGTGAGCGCCGGTCTCGTGCACACATGCTGAGGAAACTGTCGAAACATTGGGAGAATCGTAATCTAAAGTGGGATTTGCCATTAACACGGGCCTTTACCGTCGACTGCGCCTTGCAGGGAAACACCACAGATTTCTTTTAGTTTTTTCCTTCCTTCCATCTTAGCTCCCGAAGTATGATCTCGGTCTCATATTCAGAAGGCAAAGAATGTAAGCCTCCCTAAGAGACGATCAAGCGGATCTGCTTTGTTTTGCTTTCTGGGAAGCGGTCCAGCCTAAACTGTGAAAGTGCACTGCCATAATTGTTTCTTTTTCCCCAAGCAAGAACAAACGCAACGACGAGAGAAGAGAATACAGTTTTCTCGCATGGACGGCTGTGTAATTATGCCACGGTTAAACGCGCTGTGTTTAAAGCTTCCTCATTTCCGACTAGTTGGGCCTCTGCTTGCTAAAAGCAAATGGAACAACATGGGGTGCCAGAGAATCGAATGGACTTTCTTAAACTACCAGGCTTATGCCATTAGCTCATTGTCTTCTGTCTGTCTGCCTGTCCTCCCCCAGCATTGCTAGCAGTAGCCGTGACAACCCAGTCCACATATGGGACGCTTTCCACGGTAACCTCCGCGCTAGCTTTCGACCCTACAACCACCTGGATGAGCTGACGGCGGCCCATTCGTTGTGCTTCTGTCCGGACGGCTCGCGGCTCTACTGCGGCTTCGATAAGACAGTCAGGGTGTTCGACACAGAGCGCCCTGGCCGGGATTGCGAGCAGAGGCCTACGGTCGGTGAGAGATCACACTACACCCCGAGTCTCTGCTCTTCAGAGAGCCTCGTACAGTCCCTCCTGTGCTGAAAGTGCACGAGAAAGCGACCTGCTGTGCTGGAGATGGAATGGAGTGATTATCTGTTTGTAATTATTTTTGCTGGGGAACCACATTAGGATTCTAGTCTACAAAAGTTCAACTAATAATTAAGCAGCCAGAGTTCAATGTGCTTGTTAAGGGCTTTAGGAGGAACATGAGGGGAATGAAAAGCCATGCTAAAATGCTTTTTCTATTGTTTTTTTTCTTCTTCTTCTTCTTCCTTTCTTGTCTGTATCCTCTTTTTTCCTATTTTTCCTCATTCTTCACACCCTGTCACATTGTATTTCTCTCTCTGTCTGTCTATGTGTCTGTCTGTCTCAGTGAAGAAACAGGGCCAGAGTGGTATAATCTCCTGCATGGCATTTAGCCCATCTCAGCCAGTGTACGCTTGTGGTTCATATTCACGCACGGTGGGTCTATACTCGTGCGAGGACGGATCACTGTTGGCTCTCTTGCCCCAGCGCCACCGTGGAGGAGTCACACACCTGCTCTTCTCGCCGGATGGCACCCACCTGTACACAGGTGCCCGCAAGGTGGGCGTGAGACTTGGGCTAGATGACCGTGATAAAGGATCATAGTGTTTCTCCTACATATGCATGACCAGATAATATCACACTACTATGCACAAGAATACACCAGGTGCATGGAGGGCATTATATCGGTAGTTAAAAGTCCACTATATAAGATTTATCCACACATGAATGCCCCTCCCTTACGCTTCCTTTTTCAAGCTTGGCGTGCATCACAACGTATGGCGACAGTCATGTGCCGGAGCGCACTTGCTTTTCCACAGGCTAAATAATAAAGCATGATCCTCGGGTTCTCGAACTTGTTAGCCAGCACCGGCAAACACGGATTCCTCCCATTTCTTCTTCTTCGCTGTCCTTGAGGTGCTTCTTTCAGGATTCACGCTGCTCCTCGTTAAAATGCGAAAGGGCGGAAGGTGTTCCCTAGAGGTTTGTCCTTTCTGGTTTCTGTAGTGATGTAACATGAGGGCTCTGTAGAGGTGGACCCGCTTCCTATGTAGATATAAAGATATTAACCGGACACTTTGTAGTTACGGGTAATTAATTATACACTAATGAACACATGAATTCTGTAAGCATGTTATGGAATATATATATATATATATATATATACACACACACACACACTTTCTGTTAATAGGGACCCTCAGAGTCAAACATGGTGGACCTTGAACTACCAATTTAATGCACTGCATGTGTGTGATGTATGTTTGTCTCGTATTATCATGATTTCCTTTTTTCGGCAGTTTATCACGCACACCTATTTATTTCCTTATGAACTGGCACTTTAGACTACAGAGTAACTATATATAGAGGGGGCCAAAAAACATTCAGCATGAACCATATCTGTGTAAAAGCTGTATTACTGTGGACACGTCTCTCCACGCTGAAGCCATGTTCGTTTTGGGCATCGATAACCCATGTTGAAGGGTGCGTACATTTTTTTGTACCCCTCTGTGTTATTCTGTGTACACTCTACCCTGAAACCGAACCTTGTGTGTTTGCAGGATCCCGAGATCCTGTGTTGGGATCTCCGAGATCCGGGTCGGGTCCTGTGCTCACTACCCAGGAATGTGAGGACTAACCAACGCATTTATTTCGACCTAGATGCGTAAGTTACGGCGCAGTGAGAAAACATCTATGTATGCTGTTAGCTCCTGTTGTATGTCAGGGTTGGGGATGAGTGTTGTGTGTTTGGTGCAGGTCTGGGCGGTACCTTGTGAGTGGAGACACAGAGGGAGTGATGTCAGTATGGGACACGCTCACAGCGCCTCCTGATGGAAACGAAGAGGTGCTGAGGCCCGTGCTCCAGTTTCAGGCTCACGCAGACTGCACTAATGGCATCAGGTATCGCCCGAGTCGCCCTTTTCCGGCAGTGCTGCTCGATCATGTAGAAGACTTCAGTACAAACCTAATATCTTGTTTTCTTTAAGAATTAAAGAGAAGCCTGATAGGCTTCAGTGGAATAACTCTGAAACATGGCAGTTTGTCTGAATATTTTATCACGCATGATATGATTTCAGCCTGACAAGAAAAGGCACACTGCTGGTTTGTGCATTGAAATAAATGCAGGAAGTCTGTGGAAATATTGTAGGGATTTAATGTTGGCTGTGAAATTCAAAATCGAAAAAGCAAAAAAAAAAAAAACAAAAACCACACGCCGAGTATAACAGCTGCATTTATCTGCAAGACGACATGAACTTTCATAATCAACAGACAAGCCAAGACAGCTCCTTGTCCTCATTGGTTGTATCTTCGTGGCCCACGTTTTATATTTATTTCTTGTTTATGGAGACTGGTTTGCCAGAGAGCCTTGAGTATTTCAGCTTTCCCTAAATATTTTATTGACATCTACCATAGTCAGAGAATTTCAACCAAAATGTAAAAAAAAAAAAAAAGACTTCAAAATCACGGTTTGCACAAGCGTTCGTTAAAGTGTGCACTATTTAAGAGCTTAGGGAGTCCTTTGGTTTGTGCCATTGGTATAATAGAAACCTGTCTCTTTTAAATCTTTCCCCTTTTTTTTTTTTTGCATTTTTCCCCTCTAGTCTTCATCCTTTTATGCCTTTAGTGGCGTCCTGCAGCGGTCAGCGTCAGTTCCCGTGGCCTGGAGACAGCGATGACTCAGACTTAGAGGAGGACAGGATGATGACATCCAGCGACATCAGAGAGGACAATGGGCTCGTGCTGTGGTGGGCAGGACCGCTGGGTTCAAGCGGTGAACATGGGCAGGGAGAAGGGAGCATGGTTTGAGAACGTGTCATCTGGAACTGCTGGACATTCTGTGAACTGGACCAAGATTTACAAACTGCCTGGTTGCGGTAACGACTCTGAAAGGAATTTATATGTGGTGTATAATATGTTTCAGAGACCGTCTTCTAGACAATGAGCTAAAGACTTTATTGACTGGAGAGAAGGTTGTAATGGGTTTTGAGTGAGGTCTTTCACAGATGTTGATGGCAGAGGAAGGGAATTTAAAAGCTCAATTAATTAAAAAAAAAAAAAAAGTGAAAGGTTTAAGCCAGGCAGTGAACTTTTTTTTTTTTTTTTTTTTTTTTTAATCCATTAGTGAATTAGTTCAGTTTAACATGGCCAAGGACTTTGCTTTTCTTTTTTTCTTTCTTTTCTTTCTTTGTTAAGGGAATTGGATTTTCTTTAGTTTGTTCGTTGCTCTGATCGCTCCTCAGTAGCAAATTTACTTTTTTTTTTTAAATATTTTTTTATTTTTATTTTTTTTAAACTAGCAGTATTTGCTGATTGTTTGTGGCAGCTGTGGGGGGAAAAAAGCCTTTCTCTTCTTTTGAGAAACTGAGAAAGACATTTCCTTGAACACCGAGTTTCTTAAATGCTCACGTTGGAGATAAGAATGGAGGCAAATACTGAATCATTGCTTGGTATTCTGGGTACTTTCTCCTCCACTGCTCTCCCAATCTAATTCTTCTGCTCCGCTGAGACGCCGCTACGTTTATTACATCTTCTGTGCGTAGTGCCGCCGTGTACGTCTGTAAATCATTTTCTATTTAATGATAACATGTATGTAAGAACCAGCTTTTGAGACTTTTTCTTTGCTCTACAGCCCCGGTGAGTCTGGAAATCCACTCACGTTTATACGTTCACACTTGTGAATGTGAGTACGACTGTTGTTTGTAGGACATGCACTGGTTTTTTCGTGGATCTGACTCTAATCAATCGTCCCACGTATGCTTTTTTCCAAGGGGCTATTTGTAGATTGTAACTCACTTTCTAAAAATCTCTTGAGCCTGATCATTAAAGGTGCAGTTTGACATTTTTTAGCCTGCAGTAATAAGAACACTTTTGAAAAACTGATGGATAAAGGGACAGGCAATTGATCTTGACAAGTTTGAGGATTGTGTATATTTTGTGAACGTTTTGTGGAAAAATGGAATAGGCTCTACCTCCACCTGGAACAGAGCTGCTCAGGAATACTGGAGATGCATCGACGCCCATATTAGTACAAAAATACGTAATTGTACGTGGTCTGCAGGGGAAAAAATGATCAGTGCACAACTAGAAGCACTTGTACATATACAGAAGCACATTTGTCTGGATTACTGATTCCACATCCATCCATCCATCCATCAATCATCTATAACGCTTATCCATCAGGGTCACAGGGAAGCTGGAGACAGTCCCAGCTGAATTTGGGCTAGAGTTGGGGTCCACACAGGGCAGGTCACCAATCTATCATAGAGCTAACACGGAGAAAAGCAACCAATCACACTCATTCATACCTGTGGGCGTGAATTTGGGGTACCCATTTGACCTAATCTGCCTGACTGTGGATGGAAACCCACAGGGGTACGGGGGGGAGAACTCCACACGGAAAGGCCCGAGTCGGTCAGCAGGTTGAAACCCAGAACGTTCTTGCTGATTCTGCCCACAAGAGGCATTGTTTAGATAACAATCAAAGCACAAACATCAAGTAAATTTCACATGCATGATCTCTCTTTGCAGAGCTGGTGTTTTGTCAGTTTTATTGGGTCATCTACGACATTTCCTTTCAACATTTTATACCAGTTGTGTATTTTCATTCCTTGCTTATGCTTTTTTAATGTGTGAATCCATAATGAATAGAAGTTTAATAAGAGCAAACATTGAAGCGCAGCATATTAAATAACCTGCTCTGTGGGAGGTAAGTCACGCAACTTTCTTACATACACGCTTGACTAAGCACAAACACAAAGGCATCTGCTCTTGTATCCGGTGGATCCATTTATTTGCCAGTGCTAAGCTGCAGCAGGCTTCCCTCGTGCTGTCCGAGTTGCTTAGTGACCAATTTCAGAAAAAGGGAGCGGAAGTGAGTCGAAAGTCAAGTGTGTAAGGGCACTGGAGAGGAGACTTTTAAACACAAGGCCCAAGGGGCGGATGTTCAGAGGACCAGGACTCGCAGAAAAGACACATTTTAGGAAAGTGATTCATAAATGAGGTGCAATTCCAATTAGAGAATGATTTAATAGGAATGGAAGGAAATTAAAGAAAAATTCAATAAATCAGCCAAAGACCTAACCAGATTGTTGCACTTTTGATTTTGGTCTTAAGTGAATTACTTCAGTTTAATTGAATCAATATTTTGAAAATAGTATTCCCATAAGGGTGCTGCAACTTGTGGAAATCACTTTCGAAGCTAAATTGAACTCTGACTGCCTTCAATGCTTGTGTTGTGTAATGCCATGGTACTCAAAGTGGGGTGTGGGGACCCCCAGCGGTCCATGATCACGACTGTATTGATCACATAGCAGTGGTGGAGCCTATATTATCTACTAATATCAAGGTTGTTATTATTTAACTTTTGTAGCTGTAAGCCTAATTAACTGGTCTCTTGAAATGAATTGTGTTCATCAAAAACTCTAAGTAAAAATCTAGTATGAATAATACTTCAAAAGGTTTCATTCAAAATTTAATACAGCCAGACAGTGCTGCTAATACAAAACTGTTTCAAATCTGCTGGATCTCTGGATCCTGATTGGATAGTTCAGGAATAAAAGCCTATAATGGCTTGAATACGTTTATATAGTGGTACATATTCGCTGTGCTTTTCCTAAGCTTAACCATGATGTTATCATAAGGGGGTAACTGGAGGTCCATGGCTGCACAAAGTTCAAGAACCTCTGGTGTAATAGACTCTGTACTCCTCAGTAGCAATGCTGTCTTGCAACACATTGGGTTTTGACATGTTCGTTTATGGTTAAGCCTGAACTGCGTCTCATAAAAGCTTTTCGTGGCAGTACAATTTTTCCTCTTTGAGTCAATTTGCGATTTCGCCACAGATCCCACATATCATATTATACACGTTGATCTCAGACACGTTATTGTGTTCGGCACCTGTTTTTGTTTTGTTTTTTTTTCCTCCTTCAGTTTGTTTTTCCGTCCCTACTTCGTGTTTCTCCCACACACTTAAGAAACTTTTGCTGCGTCTCAGCACATCCACAATAGCATGTTTCCGACTGGAAGGTAGAACAGAACATTCTCGTCCTTGTAACGACATGAACACAGCCATACGATGACAGTCCCCTAATTGCTAGGCTCCCTCTCCAAAGCTAGACAAATGACTGTGGCATTTTCAAGTGCTGCATACGCCCCCTTATCTCTCTGACGGCCTGGAGTTCGGCTGACTTTCTCCATGCACCCACTCTTTTCGACCTGCCCTTTCTTCAGCCCAGAGATAATTGTTGCTCTTGTAATGTAAAAAGGTAAAAAAAATTGATTTCTTCAGCACAAGGAGGGAAGGCTACTGGTTTTACTACCTCCACCGCCATCATGAAAGGTCCTGTACACTTTAGTCCCAGACTCGCCCCGCATTCTGCTGTTTTCGACAGAGGTGCAGACACCCAGTTACTCCTAAAAGAAGGCAGTTTAGTGCTGAGCTAAAAGGTACAAGGTGAAGGCCCTAAATCTCCTATGCAATGTTCAACTTATTTGCTAATTTCAGAAAATACAGTAGCAGTTCCTATTGAAGTTATTAAAGATCACAAGCCACTCCACGTTTTTGTTCCTGCCTTCAATATACTGCAGGCATATACTAGAATACATCTGGTATATCTAAAGATAACCAAGATGATTTCCAAAAAGGCCATAAGTTCTTCTTACATCCTATTGGCTGTCAATAAAATATTTCTTGTGCCCTAGGCTTTGCAAATGGGAGAGAGAGAAAAACAAATGTGCACCACTAAAATCCATCCAATCCGGGCATCTCTCTGTGCTTTTCAAGTTTTCATTCCAGCACTAGCATTTAGGCATTTTAGGATTTTTTTTTTTTTTTTTACCTTCAAAGAAATGTTGCTGTAAATATCCAGACTGATTCTGTGCTCATCGCAATACACTTATTAACAGTACTTTTCTCTGGGTTCGCTTTTGAGTTTGGTTTCTGCTTCACTTGGTGTTGTCGTCCCTGCTTTGCTCATTATGGATCTAAATGTCCTTTCTATAAAGCTTCACTTTGAGGATGTCTATCTATAGAAGTTAAATTTCTTTTAAAGAAATCTAATTGGTTGGCACAGTCAGCATTGCTACATCACAGTGCCAAGGTCTCTGGTGCAATCCTCAGCTTGGGTTACTTTTACCTCCCAGAAAACATACCAATGGGTCACTGCTATCCGGTTGTACCAGCAAAGGGCCGATGTGGGTGCAGGTTTTCATTCCCGTCAAGCAGGAGCCACGCCTGATTCCACCTGTTGATCATGGCTTCCAGTAGAAATGTGGCTCAAGTGTGGCTTCTGCTTCGTTGGAATGTAAACATGCCATGATAAATTGTCCTACATGTGAATATTTACATTTGACGCCTTTATCCATAAGGAATTACGATTGAGCAGATGAGGGTTAAGAGTCTTGCTCAAGGGCCAACAACAGCAGCTTCAACCTTTCAATCAGTAGTCCAGCAAACTCACCGCCGAGCCACCACTGCCCAGATAAAGGCATACATATATATGTAATGGCCTAGCATCCTACTCATGGTGCATCCCTGGCTCACACCAGGTTCAGATTCGAGGTCCACTGCAACCCTGACCAGCCTAAAATCAAATCAAAGTGAACTGACCTAGTATGTAGGTAAATTTCAAGTTCCAAAAACGACTCCCATCAAGTGGCTTTCAGCTAAATCACAGCTGGCCCATTGAATTGCCTTTTGTATTTTAATGGTTAACACAAAATGACTAATGACTAGTTGAGTTAATGAGTGTGATTGGTTTCTGAAGCAGTGAACTCTACCCTTATTGTACTAAAATTTCCAAGATATTTAAGAGATTTCCGACCCAGTTTGCTCAGCCTTCACTAATTACGACAGCGTAACATGGTCCCAAGCTTGCCTTCTAGCGGGAGATGGACTGAAGGCCGTGGCGGCAGTTAGGGAGCTGCCATTGTATCTTTGGAGCTGTGAGGAGACCTTGTGTAATGGTCTGTAATTGCTTGTGTAATTGCTCTCTGGGGATCGTGAACAGCAGCCAAAGCCCGAGACTGATCTCATCTTCAAAAACCGAACACATTCTACCCTGCCAGCCCTGATCATCCATCGTTGCCTTTCCTTCTCACTCGATCCCTCCCTTACTCCATCTCTCTGCGTTTCCTCCATCTTCCTGTCTCTCCTTGTCTATGTTCCTTTCTCCCTTCTGTCTTCCTCAATCTTTCCGACTAATTCATCATTTAGGTCCACCTCCTTTTCGGTCTCGATCTGCTCCTCTCACCATTTGTCTGCCTCATGTTCTCATTGGACTTCTCTCTCCTTCTCTCTTTCTGTGTACAGAGGCTTAGTGTTCGGTTACAGGCAGCCCTGCAGGGTAGACCTGTAGGCTAAGCTCAGGCCTTGATGTCTAGGACGGAGGACAGGAAGTGCAGAAGTCCTGCAAGAGAATAAAGGAGGAGGTTGCCTGTGTGCAGCTTGACTTTTGAGAATATTGGTGCAAACTGAAATGATATAGGTTTACCTGACCAGAAGTGAAAACTGTTTTACATTATTCCATCCATCCATCTATCCATCCATTTTCTATGCCACTTTAACATTGTGGGTTTCAGGGAAAGCTGGAGCCGATCTCGGATTCTGGGTGAGAGGCAGGGTTTACCTTTCCAGGATAACTTTCAATTTAAATACAGTGGTACCTCAGTACTCGAACTTAATCCGTTCCGAGCACAGGTTCGAATCCTAAAAAGTTCGAGTTCTGATCGGATTTCCGCCATAGGAAATAATGGAAAACCAATTAATTCGTTCCCGGCCCCAAAAAATTACACGCACATATATATATATAATTTTTTTTTTTTTTTAGCATTTAAGCACAAAATGAACAGGATAAAACAAGAAGAGTATATACTACACATCTAAGAACATTTATCAAAACAGTCATTTGTAAAGTAGGAAAATAAATGTATCCGAACAACGTGTATCCGCGTGCGCGTACCCGCTTTGTTTACTTCCAGCAACAGCGATGTGTGTGCATGCGCGCCCTCTTTGGTTACTCCCAGCACAGGGCTGCGTGCGCATGCATGCCCATGTGTGCCAGGTGCGGGCATTTGTATTCTCTTCCGATTCTGACCACATCGCTTTTTATTCGGTCTATGATTATAGTCTGTTCCTTCGTGGTGATGTTCGGTTACCCTGCCTGTTCTTCGACTATGTGTTTGCCTGCTGTCTTATGTCCTTCTGCCTGGAGCCTAAATAAAGCCTGAAATGGATTTTACGTCTGACTGCAGCCTAGATCGTCTCGCCTCACCTCACCGCTCTGACGGGGTAAATTAGCTGATATTCTCAATAAAATAAAACACTATCACCAATAAACGATGCTATCACAGCGAATGTGAGGCTGAGACTGAAGCGTTACCCTTGGTTTCCGCTGAGAGACCGCTGAATGCCACGTGATTCATTTCCCTGCGCGTACAAGTTATCTTTGGTCGGCGTTCATGGTTCAACTTCTGAGATTCAGATTGTATTTTAAGTCATTTTTTTGCGATCCAGTTTGTTCGACTTTTAAGAAATTTGAGTTCTCGTGAGTTCAAGTCCTGAGGTACCACTGTATCTTAATGATCTTTTTATTTTTTTGCCTGGCTACTAATACAGTAAATCATGTTTGTGTGCATTCACACTTAAAATAAATAGGTACAGTAATAGACGGGTACAGTGACAAAATGGGTCAGCCCCAGGGACTCCAGTATAATTCTGATCTCAGATTACTGACTGTGTGGAGTTTGCCATGTTCTCTGTGTGTCTGCATGGGTTTCCTCCAGATTCTCAAGTTTCCAACCAAAATCATGCCAGTAGGTCACCTGGCTACTCTAAATTACCCCTGGGAGTGAATGAGTGTGTGAATGTACACTGTATGGGTATGGTGTCTTGTCCTGAATTGGATGGGTGACCCATTCAGGGTGTTCTCCTGCCTCACACCCAGCGTTCCTAGGATACACTAGAGCAAGTTAAAGCGCATACTGACGACGATGACCTTGGAATTTCACTTAGTTCTTCTAATCGTAATCAGCCACTTTTGAACCTTTATCAAGTATATAACTTTGACTTCACTTCTACTTTCAGCTGAATACGATTTTGACGCCGCACCCATATTTCTATACTTTTCCCAAATCCCAATCTATAATTTGCATAAAATTATAAATATGTGTACTTTAGGGTTAAAAAAAAAATTCTCCGATCGTATGCAACGGTAAAATACCGCACACAAAACAACAAACGTATAACAAAATGCATGAAATGATTTGATGAAGCACATCTCTGACCAAAAAAAAAAAAAAAAGACATTTTCATACAAGTCGACTTCATCTGTCATATTTTTGTAGCCTGTCCAGTGAAACTCATCATTCATTCCAACATGACTTGTTGAACACACGTCTTTGGGCTTTGAATACAGTGATCGTATTACATTCCAGGGGACTGTCTCCTGTGTTGGTCACTGAGGCTACATCTGTACGAAGAATAAGTATCTAGGTCAATTCTGCTTTGGCTTGTCAGTCATCTGATCCCTCTGTGTATGATTCCCTGGCTCGCTCTCTCTCATCTACACAGGAACGTGTAAGGGAGTGTGTATTGACAGCATTCCAGATTGTAAGGGAGGAGTGCATGAGTGAGGCTCAGAGGGAGAGACAAAACCTACAACACAAACATACAGAGGAGATATCTCAACTCCAGGACAGGCAGGAGTGTGAACACGCACACACACATCCTTCTCTGCCCCATATAATACCTTAGTGAAGCACTATTTCTTCATTAGTGTGTTTCACTTGGCTCTCTCTGTCTCTGCTGCTCTCATTCTCTCTGTTCCTTTCTCTCTCTCTCTCTTATTTTCACTCTCTCATCGCTTTTCCTCATCATTTTTCAAATGATGTTCTCTATTATTACTTTTTCCATGACTATTTCTGTTACTTGTGTCCTCTTCCAACTTTCTGTAGTGTGATAACTCAGCTGGATTAAGTGTGTGTGTGTGTGTGCATGCATATGTGTGTGTTGTGGGCTGCAGCAGCTGCAGGACAGTCTGGATGGAGTCTGTAGGGAGCGAATGCGGTATGAAGCAGAGCTTAAGGTCAGAACTCATAACGAGGTCATCATGAATAAATGAACAGTGCCGAAATGGGCCTGGGTCCAATGCAGCATCTGCACCTCACTAAGCTGACCAGCACAACCACAAACCTTCTCTCTCTCTCTCTCGCTCGCTCTCACACTTTGTGCCAGCACATCTCCTGACTTTTATTTCCTGTTAAACTTGCTGATGTCATTGCCTTGGCTGCAGCCCTTCAGCCCGCATCTCAACTTTCTCTCTCTCTCGCTCTCTCTCATCCAAGGTGCTGCGGCCTCCTCATGATCACTGATATTTCCAGCTTGTGGTTGTTGTCGTTTTCCGCCTGTCTGACTCTGTCTGCATCTGCTATAACACTCACGCTGGGCTGCTACACATTCATTATTTCTCTCTCTTTGACATATTTTCACATCTCTCTCCTCCTCCTCGTTCTCCCTCCGAATGTGCTGGCGAGCTCCAGGCCGCTGGTTCGTCTGACTTGACTCCTCCGTCCCCTCTGGAAGGGAAGCACTGGTGGTAGATATCCAGCATGCATATAGAGCACTCAATGTAATGTGACAGGTTAACATTCAAATGATATATTCCACATAGAGGCCTCATCTAATCATGATGTCCTGACATAACATCCACAGAACTTATCATTAAGCCTACACAGTGTCACTTCCTCCTTGTCCTATTGAAATAATATTCCAACCTTGAATCCTCTAACAGCTTTCCTTAGCCTACAGCTCTCAGTCCTGCACATATTACCGTTTTCCCTGCTCTCTGCTAATCAGCTCTTTGGCAGCCCTTCTTGAATTAAAGTGGCTATATTAAAGCAAGGAAAACACCACAATGTGCAGGATAGATGCTTCTCCATGTTCACCTTAGTCCTTAACTCTGGAAGACCCAGACCACCTTATCACAATAGGAAAAATATCTCAGTTGGCTAAAATGATGATACAGACTCCGTGAACCCCCAAAACATATATTTTTTTTCTTTTTCTTTTTTTTTGCATGAACCCTTTCCTACTCCATGTTATGAAATGGTCCTTATGAGACCTCCTGGGATGTCCACTAATGTCCACCAACCAATGAATGGGTTGAATATAAAGGTGCATTAAAAGTCAGGGTCAAATATGAACCCAGGAGTGCCCCAGGGCAAACCTTACCTTCGAAGTAAAGGAGGGTGTCGTGCCTCATTACGTCCACAGGGTGACACTGCAGGCAAAGCTTTCCAGCTTCAGTCCCCATCACCCAGTGCTTGGTTCACATATAATGCAGTTAGGGTGTTACCTGTTACTCCTCTTTGCTCCCAACTAACATGTAGGCGTAACACCTTGGGGAAAAGTGTACACAGGAGGAAAGCTCGTGCAATGCAATTGGGCTTTATGTGCATAATGACGTGGAGGTTAGTGTAGCCTATGTGCTGCACGTTTGACACCTGGCAGCAAACTCATTAGTGTAAAGGGTGTTAATCATGGACTATGGCGCGCGCTGTTTCCAGTGGGTCCACACGGGGGCGCCCTAGTCCTGTAGACCCCGCAGACTGGAATCTATTATTATTATTATTATTATTATTATTATTATTAATGATCATTTAGGATTAATATTATGAGGTACCGTGATATTGGACGTGTGCGTGTGGATTGTCAGGATGGCGCACGGATGGTATAGGCTTGGTGCGCAGCTTGGATAACACCTGGAGTAACGTGTTACGCGTAATAATAAAGCGAAAAGAAAAAAAAATAAAATAAAAACCCAGAGGAAAAATCCACTCTGTTAGGGCGGCCGCCAGCCGGAAGATCGGGCTTTCCCCCTTTTCCCCCTCCCTCTCCTCCTCTCCAACAAGTCAGTCTGTCAGCGAGCTAGGACAAATCTCACCACAAGGCTTTTCAGCAGCAAGTGAAGGAGACAGGAGCACGGAGCGCGCTACTAAAGCCATAACCCAGCGGGAGTTAGCCATCCAGCACCAGCGCGCACTCGCTCCCTCACTCCCTCCCTGCGCTCCAGCCTCTCCGGCCAGGGCTTTCATCGACGTGCTAGGGTGTCACATTTATATTTCTGCGTTCTCTCTTTGGTCGCCTGGTTTTTTCCCCCCTCTTTTTTTGTTGGATTCACATGTGCACATCTGAGAGCTGCACACCAGATCCGATCAGCTCCGCTGAAATCCAGTGCGCAACAAGGAGCCGGAGAGAGCGCAGGACTGAGCGCGCGGAGGAACTACTCTTCCAGGAGACAGAGAGACAGAGAGAGAGAGAGGAGAGAGACGAAAAACAAGGAGAAGAAAGGAGGAAAGGGGCATCGTCGCGCTTTTCTTTCTGAGAATGTAACTTTGCGTGGCCAAGAAGCGCATTTCGGTTTCCTCACACGTCCATCCGTCCCCGTGCTTTGATTTATTATTATTATTATTATTATTATTATTATTATTATTATTATTATTATTATTATTATTGTCTGTGTGTTTTGTTTTTCGGGGTTTTCCCCCTCCTTTTGCATCCTTCATCACGTCTTGGAGGAAACCCAAGCCCGCCCCGGAGCGAGCCGGCTGTGCTGGGCAGGAGGTCGGAGCGCTCCCGCAGCCCCGCACGCGCCCCACACTCTCACCCTGAGCTCCACCGTGCTGAAGCTGGCCCGAACCCGGATTACAGCCCACTGGGTCAGGATCGCTCCTGCTCCTGGAGTTCCCTTTGCACGCCTGACCGAGCACAGACTTCTTTTTGTTGTGTTTTGTTTTTGCCCAACGCACAGAACAATCCCGAACAGCAGCTAGGAGCCGGGCTGTGTGCGCTCTCTGTCTCTAAAGTGTGCCTTGGCAGAATATTTCTCGGATAATCCAAAGCCTCGTTCAGAAGCCCGCGCACGGCTTTTGGTTTTTGTTCTTCTTCTTGTTTGTTGATTTGTGCCTTCGGTTTGGTGAAGACCTCCATGCGGACACCCTGCACCTTAACGCACTGACGGATTCCCCCTGCAATCTGACTGAGCTTTAGGCTTTGTTCCCAAAGGCTTCCTCCTACTGTGTGTGACTGTGTGTGTGTGTGTGTGTGTGTGTGTGTGTGTGTTTGGAGGGGTGAAAGAAATCTCCTTTATCCGTATGATGAGGGATCGCACACCGGGTTCTGGGCTGGAAATGGCGAGTCCGAGCTGCGCAAACGCGCTGGGATTTCTCCTCGTATTATTGGTGGATTTACTCGGAATCACGGCGACGAACATGGAGCCGATCTACTGGAACTCCCTGAACAAAAGGTAAGAGCCCGAAGCTGGGGCTGCAGTGCCTGAAGTGCGCTCAGTGCTCCAAGGGAAAGGCGGCTGCGGCTCGGGACCGAACCAAGTGTCAGGCTGGGCTTGGGGACAGGGACAGGGACAGGCTGCGCGAGCGCTCAGCAGCCTCCTAAACGCCACATGTCATCTCCTGCAGACGCCTGGGATGTTCAGTGACACGTTTATGGATGCTTTGGCTTTTTATAGGTGCTCTCATTTAGATCCTGTCGCTTTGCGTTAAAGTGCGTGGAGCATACTGAGCGCACCGGCTAGCCCCAAGAACAACAACAGCCTCCCTCATCATGGGGAAACATGTTCAACAACAACAGCAAAGGGAGACTAACCTGGGCATTTCCAGTGTGGGAAAATATACAAAGCCTGTCCATCTTCTGTGGGTCTATATCTAGGTATATATTTATAGATTTAATATATACACCTGAATTAGTTTCTTTGGATTATTAGTTGGGTGGACAGTTCCCAAATCTTCAGCCTAGGCCTCTAGGGTGCTTCTGTACCTTCGAGATCATTTTGTCCTCTGCGGTTATGTGTGTGAGACGTATGGTCTGCAAATTTCCCAAACTAGCCTATTTGCGATTGGTGCGTGCATGGAGAATAAGACAAGTCCGCCGTGTCGATCCTCTTCTTACCAGTTTCCTCCCCTGTCTCCAAAGCAGGAAGGAAGGCCAAAGTCCAGCGAATGTCATGATTTCATTAGGAGGACGGCTTCAGGCTAGCTGAGACTTTGACCAGGATTTATGGATCGATCTGAACACAACACAAACAAGCAAACACAAAAACACACACACACACACAAACACACATATATATAAATATAGGCCTGTGGAAACCCACACACTAATTAGCCAGGTTCAGTGTCTATATAAATAGCTGTGAGCCTAACACATAACACAGTTGTACTGTATGGCACTGAGTAGGTTACAGTGGAATGGGACAGCTTCTGGCCCAAGTGGAGTTTTATGGAGGGATGGAGGGCCTTGCCATAATAGGCAGTGACCCCCTACACACACACACACACACACACACACCCCTTTGTCATTATGCGCGTGTTTAAGTGGACACCCGGCGTCGTGGGACTACTTCTACCCGGCATGTGGGTTATGAGGGGCTATTAGGCATGCCATGGCGCTCCTGAAAGACCGGGAGAAAGTGATCGGGTGTGTGTGTGAGGGGGGAGGGGGTCCTGCGAGCATTTTCTGCGTGACCCGTTTATTGCGTGACTCAGAGTGTGCGGTGATTAACACAGTTTAACGGCGGCGCCTGTTTTTACACTCCAACGTGTTTCACGTGTTTGATTTCACACACACACACACATACAGCTCAAACCATTCCCCTCATCTCTTTCTCAGTCTGCAGCCACGCGCCACACACACACACACACACACGCACTTACACACTTGTTGGGTGTGAGTCACTGAACACTGCACAGGCCAGAGCGCGCCACTTAGATTAAAAGTAACCATATGCAGGTCATTCTGGCCTGTAATTAATATGACCTTAATGTGACTAAAAGCCACCATATGGAGGTCATTCTGGGCTCTGCGACATGTTTAATTATGATCTTGACCCCCTTTAGCGTATTTTCTCATCTACAGCATGCTCATCTGATTATATTTCCTCTTTATCATAATTTGTCCCTCTTCTTTCCTCGACCTCTCCTCATTTCTCCCCCTTACGACGGTCCTGCTATTCCGTGTGCTCAATTAAACCCACATGTAGCACCTAGCGCTTAATGATCACACTCAGCCAGTAGGGAGAGAGGGATGAGAGGACCAGAGTGGAGGAGAGCGGCAGGGGGCATCCTTCCATGGGCAGAAATCGATATCGTTTAAGCCACGGATGTCAGGATGAGTTAGGCTTAAGAAAATGCAAGTACAGCACAGTGATCACCTTGAGGACGACTGCCGAGGGCGAGAAAAAAAATCCATGTGGGCCAAAAGTGTCAGTTGTAGACACTGAAATTGAATAAAGCGTCACGGTTGATATTGGACGATGTAGCTTTGGGCTGCGTTGTGTGGCGGTGTCTGACAATCTAAGCAGAGTAATCGTGATGGTCTTGTGTGCGCACTAATGGGAGATCAGTGAGTCGAGTATTAAGGTGCCTCGACATTGGCTTTGCCTTCTGACCTGCTGACCACTATTGTCCACATTATTCACCGTCAGGAGAGGGCTAGTGGAGTCACTGAAGGGTATTGGGACACTGATTTCTTTTGTTTGTTTTGGACGGTGTATCTGTGGAAGAACTGGAACAATTGTCATCTTACTCTTTTATCCATATTTATTTTGTAGGCAGAGTGTGTGATTGACTAATGAATAATAAATTCTAGGGATTATCCTGAATAAAGGTACACTTTTAGGGAAAATAGGGGTTCTCTAAGGGTTGCTTAAACCTTTATAGGACACTAATTAAAGTACTTGGAAATTCAACCTTTTAAACCTAGAGTGTTATTAGAGGATATTAAAAGACTTCATATTGCAAGAAATGCTTTTCATTTTGATGTTGAAAATCAAGGTGAGAAGAGTTACCATATATGGCCAGTATGTATGTAATATATATTTTATATATATATATAAGAAAAACCACATATAAACTTAAAGGACGATTTGTTTAGGACGGGAGAAATCCATGTGGTTCTCTGACCTCACAGAGGCATGGGGCCATTTTGGATGTCTGCTGAAGTTACCAGAGACGTTTTTTTTCTGCACAATAACGCGTTAAGGATTTGTTGAATAATTAAAGATTTCAGCTTCCTAAAAGGGTTGTACTCAGAAATATCTAATACGGAAACGCTCAGTTGTAGGTTTCTACTCATGTTACGCTTAGAGGTTTTAAGGTTCTGCCGAGAACTGAAGAATGCTCGATGGTGTCTAAGGAAGAACCTGTCCAATTTTTGTCAGGTCAGTCGTGATGTGTAGTGTCATTTCACAGCACGAACCATGTGCAAGGTCTTGGAGGTCCTATGACAATATTTCAGTAGAACAGCACATTAGTTCAGCGTTTATGTGCCGTTTCCTGGTTCGGGTTTATTCTACAGCTCTTAATGGTTACATGTGGTCTAGAGTGGCTTCACACCTACAGTGTTAGATAAAAAAAACCCATTAGAAGATCATACTCCCATTTATTTATTTATTTATCTCTGTGTTAAATAATTAAATAAAGCGTGTCCTAAGGCTCAGATAAGCCGTTGTGTATTTCGTTAAATTCTTTCAGGGGTTGCATGCGTGTCACCGTCCTGTTACTGCTGGTGGTGACTTGTATTACAACTATTTTCCCTCAAACACATTAACATTTAATCCCCTCCAGATTCTCAACAATTATTTCATAGGCAGCTAATTAGCTCTGGATAAAAGGCTGGGGATTGAGGCTAAATGTATCAACAAGAGGTTAAATAGAGAGGATAAAAGAGAGAGAGAGAGAGAGAGAGAGAGAGAGAGAGAGCGAGAAAGAGAGAGAGAGAGAGAGAGAGAGACAGAAGGTTTGGAGAATGACTTGGAAGCATGGAGCACAATGTCAGTGGGTCAGATTTAAAATCCAGAGAGCAATGGGGTTTGTTTCTGCCAGAATGAGATTGTCATCTGTACAGCATAAAAGCACAAACTAGCACGATTTATAATCATACAAAAAAATACTTGGGTCAATTACATCTTTTAAAACTATAAGTTGCAACAGAGAATGGCAGTAAAAAAATAATGTTAGAGTGGATTAATGAACTACTGGAAGGACACTTTATGGGGCTTGTCTATAGCTTTGGGTTTGTGCAGCATCATTAATTTACGTAACTGAATTGTGTTGGAGTTGATCTATTGTGGCTTGAGGACTGAGGCCAATTTCTATTAATGCGCCATGGTCAAGGCAAATTAGCTTTTTATTCTGTTAAAGCAAAGAGCGCAACACTGTGTAGCATCATCTAAATCTGCAGGGAGAAAAGCTTTGTGTGTGTGTGTGTGTGTTGCCATGTGGATAAATTAGTCTTTTTTGGATGTACTTGTGTGTTGAAAATAGTGATGTTTCAGCCTTTCTATTGTTTCGTGCCCGTCTGAGGCCCTTGCAATGTGAATTTGTGTGTGTGCGTGTGTATGTATGTGTGTGTTTGGGGGTCTGCTGGAGGCTTTACAAGACATCAGCAACAGGAGCTGTGAAAATGGTTCTCAGCTGATGTGGCAAAATAACTGCATTGTGCCTGCCATTCAGTCTCTCTCTCATTCTCACACACACACACACACACACACACACACACACACACACACACACACACACACACACACACACACACAC
>JAQLOM010000001.1:6201710-6212336 GCA_030068315.1 Chrysichthys thysi
CCCCACACACACACACACACACACACACACACACACACACACACACACACACACACACACACAAATACATGTGGGGCGGCAGGATCCAATGAGCCGAGTGTAATGTGAAACCCACAGGCACCTGTGGCTCAACAGTACAGATTTCCTAGCGCTGATAGCAGAGCTACTGGAGCCAATCGGGAGAACGGCGGCCATGTTTAGAGCACACAGACCATATTTAGCCCCTTCACTATAACTCATTCTCCAAGAGAATGATATTCTGCAGCTGGGAAGTGGCTTCAGCAACATAAAAAAAAGGCTGACTTGATTGCAAATTACATTCAAGGTTGATGTTAAATATGACTTTTTTTAAAACTCCTCTTGGATGGTGGCTCTGATGATAGATTCGTGTTTGTGTCCTTTTGGGTTATGTAGTGCTAAATTCAGGAGCGGTGATGTGGCAAAAATAGATCACAACAGACCTTCACAATATATAATATGTATTGAAAAAAATTCTCATTTTAGGTCTTTTATTATCGAGCACAAAAAGCAGGGGGAAAACGAATCAGTAGGTAAAGGGTAGAATCCCAGTGTTATAACAGTGTTGGTTATTATGGTCATATCGTCTAGCCCTGTTTCACAGCACAGCATTTCTCAGCATTTCAGTTTTTCATGTGGCGTCAAGTATGAATTCGGTTTATCTCATTAAATTTGCTCAAAAGCACCAAAAACAGAACCTCTCATATCTGATATGCAAATTATTAGAGGATGATGTAGGAACTGGAAACTTTTCGCCTCAGAAGCTGGACCCTGTGCTAGCTAGCTAACTTGGCTAATGTTAGTGGCTTTGCTAAAAGCAATGTTTGGGTGATTCGAAATATATTTTGACAGTTTTGGCTAATGATAAATATAACAACGCAAACAGTGAGTGAAAAGCTGAACGCTCACTCACATGTCTCTGTATACAATGTGAGCCGTGCTGGCAAAATGAGTCAGAACGCACATAGGCTAATTATGAGCTAAGAGGAAAAACATGGTTTCAGTTGAAATGAGATTTTCTGAAAACTGAGTCCATAAAGCCCTCATTTACTGATGCCCATGATAAAACAGCAAGAAAACATCTCAAACTACTTTTATTTTAAGGTTTTGTTCATTATGGTCATTCATATGTCTTCATTAATTAGTCCTTTGTCATAATATTCCATGATAAATCCGTGTTATTCACCACAAGCTTGCATACAAATGTTTGGTATCGTTGTGAAGTGTAGTTCCTCTACTTTCTGATAATACACATGGAATTTCCGATGACGCTTTCATGAACCAATGGAAGGCGAGTTTCCAAACCCCATTAGATGTAAACGAAAGTGGTTAGTTGCTAGGCGGTCATTTTTTGTCTGATTTCAACAAACCGTGCCTCATTTTGAAGGTCTTTAGACGACCAATGTGGAAGTAACAATAACTCACTTTTGAAAATTTCCTCATTCCGACTCATTTTGCCAGCACAGGTCACAAATGTGTTTTAACTAGTTTACTGTCAGTTAACTAGCCAGCTAGCTTTAGGAATCACAGGAAGCTATTCATGTATATTCAGAGATATTAGGTGTAGAGACACTCCTAACCTTTTTTTTTTTTTTAAAGAATTATTTCTTTCTTTTCTTTTTTTTAATTTATCTACTTTTAGCATACAAAGTATGAATCTACTTAGATTTAAGGATTAAAGTTACTTTTACTTTATGTCTATTTCCTCTCATGATATTCAGATGACATTAAATGTAACCATACAAATCTCTCTCTCTCTCTCTCTCTCTCTCTCTCTCTCTCTCTCTCACTCTGTTCGGATCAGTGGGGTATTGTAGGGTATTGAGCCGCGCTGATGGAGGATAAATGCCTATTGTCAGCCGAAAGAGATGAGGTTGTGAAGAAAATGCGTTTATTTCTAACCTCCCCCTTTCTTTTCGTCTTTTTTTCTCCTTTTTAAAAGGATGACAAAAGACATTTTCCATGCTCTCTCTCTCTCTCTCTCTCTCTCTCTCTCTCTCTCTCTCTCTCTCTCTCTCTCTGCCCCCTCACCTCTCATCACCTTTTTTTGCTTATCATTCTTCGTCACGTTTCTCCTCACCACTCTCACGTCCGACCTCTCTCTCCATCTCGTGTCCTTTCATACTTTTCCCCCTCTCTGTGTATTCACCTGCCAGTCTCCTCTGTTGGGGGTCACACTAATTATTCTTCTCTCTCCCCCCTTCTTTTCCTCGCACTCTTTTCTACTCTCGCTCGTTCCCTCTCTGCTACAGACACCTGGCTTAACTCTGTGGGGCATCTCTCTGTTCATCCCTCTCACCAACTTTCTTTCTCTCTCTCTTTTTTTT
The DNA here is from genome assembly GCA_030068315.1 of Chrysichthys thysi. Taxonomy (NCBI): domain Eukaryota; kingdom Metazoa; phylum Chordata; class Actinopteri; order Siluriformes; family Claroteidae; genus Chrysichthys; species Chrysichthys thysi. The sequence continues at coordinate 6,204,056 of JAQLOM010000001.1, forward strand.
CATCCCGTCTGCCCCTTCTGTTTGCTTTTTTATAGACTCCTTTTTAAGATGGAGAACATTTATTCTTTCTTTCTTCTCTTTCCTAAAGAGCATTCTTATATATAAATGTGTGTGTGTGTGTGTGTGTGTGTGTGTGTGTGTGTGTGTGTGTGTGTGTGTGTGTGTGTTTCTTCCTTCCTTCCTTCTCACCTCGTGTTAGCTGCTTCCCATCCAACCCAAGTATCCATTTTGGCGTGCTTCTCGTTTTCGTCTCTTTTTCCACATCTGTCACTTATTTCTGCCTTTTCTTTATTCTTTCCTCTCTATTCATTCATCCATCTTTTCTGGCCCTCTATTTCTGTCTCTTTTAGCTCACGTCACTCAGTCGGTTAACACGGCAAGCGAGTTAGTGTGAATGTTTTATCCAGTGAATAAGAACTGAATATTAATCAGCCAACATGCAGGGAAAAAAAGGTTTCATCTCCTCCACGCGCAGCTTCCATGCTAGTGCTGTCTCCTGACACAAAGTGGAGAAATGAGATATTTTTAGTTTTTCATATCTGATTATCATTTAATCTGGGATTTGAGGACTCAGTTTAGCACCAGTATGCATGCAGACCTCAATATTTGTTTGTGTCTTTTGCATAGGGTAAATATATGTTATGAGCGTATGTGTGTGAGTACAGTAAGCATCCCCTCATGAGACACTTGCGGAATTGCACGCTGCCACCTTCTTAAAAATTCGCCATGTCTCATCTCTACCCCTGCTGTGCTCCTTGTCTTTTCTTTCCTAATTTATTCCCTCATTTTATTTACCCCGAGTCCCTCGCTAATGCTAATGAGAGGAGCGAGTAGCTCTGATTGCGCCTGTGGTCCGTCACTCCACTCCACTCCACTCCACTCCAAACCCCTCGAGTCATCTCTCGCCAGAGACCTGTCCGTCAAACTCGCACCCGTCAATCATTCGGCAGACAGGAAGTGCTCCTGAGAGGGCCAATTCAAAAGCACTGATTCCATTGGCTTCAGACCTTGGAGTAAGTTTGGACTCCGCGGGGATCTTAGTGGCTTTAAACTCTTCGGAATTTCTACCTGGTGTGAACTGTAAATTTTAGAGAAACTACAGAGAGTGTATTTCAGGGGAGTTAAATAAGGCATGCACAGTATATTCATACACACAGACTCTGGCAGCCAGGAGAGCAGAAATTGGCATGACGCCGTTCAATATCCTGACGGGGGTGAGAAGCAGAGGTGTTGCTGTTTCAGACCGCAGTCTCTCTCTCTTTCCCTCTCTCTCGCTGTCTGTGGCTAGCTGTTGATTTTACCACAGGGCAACGTGACCCCACAAGCCTACTGGGACTGCAACCTGACCACAATAACCCCACCATATAGAGAGAGAGAGAGAGAGAGAGGGTGGGGAGAACGGAACGACAGGCCGAACAAGTGGGTTTAGAGAACAAAGAGAGAAAGGGAGAGAGCTAAAGGCCTGAAATCACTTTCAGATGCGTGTGCGAGCTCAGCTCGGCTGATTTGTGAAGGCGTTTGGTGGAGCTGTGGACTCAGGGCCTCGGGGTGTGGAATAACTGCCTGTCGTCACTCTAGGAGACTTTCAGCTCCAGAACGTACACACGCACACACACATGCATACGCACACGCACACGCGCGCTACAGTGCTCAGTGGTTCTCTTGTGGGCCTACTGTGCTTCCTGATTTCTGCACAGAGATAGTACAGAGCAAGAGCCTGACCTCTTATCATTCAGCGGTTACGCTGTAATGGTTTATTAATGATGCTTTATAGCATGAAAGCACTGTATGATTGGCTTCACTCCAAACACGATTGTATTTTTAGTCCCTGTGTTCATTAAACTGTTTGGTCAGAGATTCTTAAGCTGTTTCTTTAGTTGCCACAGAGCGCTGTCAGTGTGAAAAATACCAGATGTCCACTTATGACATCAGTGCATACTTATTTTATGAAAATAATCTGTTCAAGCTATGCAGGTCTCATGCACGAGACCAATTTGTGGTGTTATGTTTATTTATCGGCACCTCGGTTTTTATTAGTGAACTTCAAAACTGTGTTAAAATGGATATTAGCTGTAATAAAATGGATATTTAGTTTGTTAGTCAAAGTTTTGGCACCCTGTAGGGGAAAAAAAATAAGAATAGATAAAATTGAATTGGAAAAATCTAAATAAAATCTAATCAGAAAAAAAAACCCTCTTTATCAATCTGATCAGACAATAAGTGGCAGTAACAGTGATTAAACTGTACTAAAAGATGAGGAGCCCAACACGGTCTAAAGCATCTGTCTGACAGTGGATGTTTAAATCGACATTTTATGTATGCTTTTAATTAGTGAGCCTAAAGATTCAACCCAGTCAGCTGAACTGACTAGTCACTGAGGCTTATAATTTGAATTTTTATAATAACTAAATTATAAGTTTAACCACTTTGAGAGTGGCTGATCATGATTGACATTGAGATTGATAATAATAATCACAGACCTCACTTTAAGGAGCTATGGCACCTCTGGGAATGCAGTTTTGGTAGCTGAATGGCCTCTGGGTTTAATAGAAAAGCAATAAAACTGCATCCGGCCTTTAGGTGCATAATTCTGCTCAGTGTTTATGTAAGTCATTAGAAACTGTCTGGCAGTAAAATGTTAAGGCAGGACTCGGTGTTCAGCATCATAACTGATAACATGTCCTTCTTTTGAGTGATAAAATGCCTTTGAGATTATATCGCTCACTTTAAGCTACTATTTCTGTTCAATGCACCCCAGACCGACAGCTAGAGGTTTCAATTTTTTTCTTCTTTTTTTTTGGTGCATCTGGGCCCCAAAGCCATCTGGAGCACCTCTGTATGGGTGTTTATGGGTCTGGCGGACGTTCTCAGCTCCTTCAGAGGAGAAGGTCCTCAGTAAGATGAGGTGAAACTTATGGATGTCAGGGTGATGCTTGGGCTTTGGAACTGATCCCTGCGGGATGACGCAGTATGTGGCCTCAAGCCCACCCTAGCCCTCTCTAACCTCTTCTAATCAGACTGTTAAGTTTGAGAGAGTGAATTTAACCTGGTGCCAGCTCCCTTGAGGTACTCACAAGCTTGCACACCAAATACACACACACACACACACACACACACACACACACACACACACACACACACACACTAACTGACACAGGGGCTAACGGTCAAACACCAGCTGAGCTGTAAGAGGCACTTTAGCCTCTAAATGTACCACACTCCCCTTGAATTCACATGGAGCGAGACGGTGTGTGTGTGGGTGTGCGTGCATGTGTGTGTGTGTGTGTGTGTGTGTGTGTCCACCAGACCTCTCATTTTTGTCTGATCCTCCAAACAGGCCTTACCTTTCCAAAGTGGCTTTATGGCTCTAATTACCCGCGGTGCAAATCATTCACACACACACAGGCTGTAATTTTTAGGCCGACAGCGAGAATATATAGCCATGTTACTGACAGATCCCTTAGCTTGGAGAGAATAATATATAGGAAAAGAGAGTGAGTGGCTGCCAGACAAAGGAAATGAGCGTTAGAAAGAAAAGATTGATACTGATTTCACATTTTAGCCCGACTGCAAGGGCCAAAAAGTAAGATAATTAGGATAGATTTCAGATTGGATTGGTGTTAAACACTTCAGTGTGGTTTGGGTCATGGACAAACACTGAAGAAAAAGCCAGTTCGTCTGGTGTCGGTTGTGTGTGCATGTGTGTGTGTGTGTTCTGTGTCACATGGTTACAACGCGAGTGATATGGAGGAGATGTGACACCGTCGCTGCAGCAATCTGGAGCGGGGGGCAGTGCGGCAGCACGGGCAAGGACACACTTACCTTCAGAGTCCCACCGCGCCTCTCTCTCTCTCTCTCGTACACACACACACACACACACACTGGCACATACAGACAGTGAGCTTTTATCTCAACCCACCTTCCTTTTGCATATGCATACTTGCGCCACTCTTTAAAAATCTCATTTATTCGAGTTTTGTTTGCTTTCTTTAGTCTGCCTTCAGTCAGCCGCTTTTCTTTTTTCGCTCACTGTTCCTTTACTGTCTCGCACACTGATTTCTTATTCTCCCTCACTCTCCATCTCCCTCACTCTCCATCTCCCTCACTCTCTCTCTCTCTCTCTCTCTCTCTCTCTCTCTCTCTCTCTCTCTCTCTCGCTCTCTCTCTCTCCATATGGAAACTATTACTCCTGCCGTTCTTCTCACCGCAAACATTCCAGCATCACTTCCAGCTTTCTTTGACTTTATTTCAACCTTGTATGCCTAGTTAGAGGCCTCTCTCTCTCTCTCTCTCTCTCTCACATACACACACACACACACACACACTTTCAATCAGTCTGACTCATTTTCTTCGTCAGAATCCTCAGAATTCATAAGTTTGCCCACTGAAATCGCGATAATGGTGCGCATATGAAATGGCCCGTCGTGCACACAAAATCCGAGTCACATCAGTTCCACATGTGAATGTGCGAGCAAGTCACTCCCCCATGGCTACGATTACAAATTAAAATCAGGTCCAGACTCGGTATTTATAATGCTACATGACATGGGATTGTACATAATCATTATGTTTGTTTCACTGTGTAGGATGACGTTATTGACCCGCTTGTGTGTGTCTTATGGAGAGACATACGTTCTTTCCATTCCTCAGGTTGCTCTTTAGACGTGTGTGGCGATGTAGATCAGGTCAGTGTCGGACTTTTAACACTGCTCTGTCCTTTTTTATGCATTGGCCTCTGCTCCAGTAGCAAAGTTATTCAGTGTTTTTTTTGTCATCTGCTCTGCTAAAGAATTAATAGCTACCAGCCCTGTTTGATACTGACTGAGTACGGGTGTATGGTATGCGGTGCGAATAACAAACACTGCAACATGGGAGTGAAGGAAAAAAACACACAAAGAATAGTCAGGTCCATACCCTGTGGTCCTGGGATAGGATCCAGATTTCTGAATGCATGAATGAGTCTGGTTCTCCAAAGCGCGTACCAGCACTATGATTTTGCGGCACAAACGCTGCAGGACTTCACAGAGGATTTTAATACGCTGATAACATGTCAAACGTGTTATTAGGGTTAAATGATAGTTTTGTCAGTTTCGTTTGATCACTGGGTGGATTTTAATTCGGCGTTATTGGTGAAAAAACCCCGTCTCGGGACTTCCCAGCAGTAAATTTGCGTGTATCCTTACGAGCTGGTTAACCGAACCAAACCGAATCCAAACATGTCTTTCACGTTAGATGTAACAACGATGTTATTAATGATGACGCCCGTTTTGCATCGTCATAACCGTGACGTTCCAGGCGTCTCATAAGCCGGTGGGAAATAAATAAGAACCATACGTTTGGCTGGTGTCTCGTTGAACCTGTTCGTGTTTTTGATGTCCAGTATTTTGCTTTTCTTTCTTTCTTTTTAAAAAAAAAACAAACAAACAAAAAAACAACATTCGATGGAAATAGGGAGGGGGAAAAATGCCTAAATAAAAAAAGAACAAAAGGTAGAGACAGTAAAACCTACTGGCCTTTGATGTTTAATCATATTTCTGTGGTGAAGACATGTAGCCGTAACCTTCTGCTTGGGGTTGTGAAGCTGCTAGTGGTTGTGGTCCGCTCTTCGAAACCTCAGCTTCCAGAAGATTTAAATATGATTTTTTTTTCTGGCTCGCTGATGGCGGGCGGTATCCACATTCCTCTTAAGCGGGCAGCTATCAGTCTGCTAACTCTACCGTATAGAGAAACTCTGTATTGCTCTCTAATGTGAATACACTGGCGACACTGGAGCTTTTAAACCCAGCAATACTAGGTCCTGATATTTCTGTAATTACTTTGAACCTACTCATGGTTCCTCATCGCGCACACACACACACACACACACACACACACACACGCAGAGGTCCACCTCCACGCACCTGTGCACCGGACTCGCTTTTGGACCCAGCTCGAGTTGCCCGTGTGGAATCTTTGTAATGCAAGAGTGAAGAATGGGAGAAAGGGGAGATGGGGGCAGAAAGAGAGAGAGAGGGACGAAGGTGGAGGAGGCATTTGACGAGGGAGGGAAAGAGAAAGAGAAGGATGAGGGTCAGCAGAGGTGGGGGGGCACGCTGAAACTAACACTTGCTTCTTTTCTCGGGTCATCAGGGTCATGGAAGGGCGTCGGGAGAGTTTGACAAAATGATGTTTCTGCCCTCATAAAAGAGCTGGGCACACACACTCTCTCTCTCTCTCTCACACACACACACTCCTCTGTCACCTCTGGCCCCTCCATCCCCCCAATCCATGTTTCAAAGCGTGGCCGAATGAATACAGCCATTGTTGCATTGAGAGGAGGAGAGACAGAGGGAGAAGGTGCACGGAGTGGAGAGAGGGGAGCTGAATGTTTATGATGATAGGACGGGCTTGAAGACATGCATTTTCCTGTGCATAATTATGGTAAATACAATGAAGGCTAAGCAATCATTTTACTTTAATCTTTTCTCCGAGGCCTGAGTAAAGGCTTTATGTGGCCTATTAGATTTACTGCATTTTTCTGAAAACACACACAAACACTCACACACACACACACGGTTTTTATTATTACAGTCCACTTCCAAAAGCCTCGCAGCATGTACTTTGGATACATATCTTCAAGGTTTCGCTCTGGACGTCTAGCGCCGACGTTGCGCATGTGTCCCCCTGTTTCAAGTTGTGCGATTGGACACGCGTGTGCACATTAGATATGTTTTAGTGCTCGCACGGAAACATTCGCTAATTATTTGCAGAGTGCTTGCTTAACCTTGAGCGGACTCATTAGAAATCATTGCTTGACAGTTGTTCAATCACGGGAGGCTAAAGTGTTCCTGAGCTAAAATTGCTGTAATTACGCTGGCATTGGAAAGCTTCTTGCAACTTTTCAAACCCTTTGTTTATAAGGCTGAAAAGAGCGTATAAAGGAGCGCATCAGAAAACCTATCCATAAATGTGTGGTCGTTGTCGTGGACTGGGTGTCAATGGGTGAAAGAGAAAGGGAAATTTGTATGAGTGCCACTGCTGTGTCTGAATGCAAACTTGTGAAGGACAGAAAACAGGAGGTATGTTAGAGAGATAGAGAGAGAGATAGTGGAAAGCATGAATGGAAGGTTTCTCTGGTAGTGTCTAGCGTGAGCATGTAAACATCATGGATCAGCACCATCACACCACGCCTCCTCTTCTCTGTCTCTTTGTGTCTCTCTGTCCTCCCTTCTTTTCTTTCCCTCCTGGCTCTCTTCGAATTCATTAACATGATTACATCCAAAAGAAAAAGTTGGTTTCATGAAACATTTTGTAGTTTCAAATGCTTTGCAAAATTTGTACTTGAGCCATAGTACAACTTGTATAGAGGTTTTCTCTGTCTTGGGCTCTTGAGAAACACACAGGATCTCCAGACCACTCCAGGTCAGATTCATATCGGCTCAGTTCTTATCGATGTTGTGTCGTTGCGTCTTAACTAGTCTCCACAGTTCCCAGAAAGGAAGCCGGCTGATCACAAGAACGTCAAAACAACTGTTTCTTTTAATTTATCATTGTTTCCCACCAAAATGAATAGCAATATTATAAAGGTTAACCCAAAAAAGGGGTTTGTTCTCCTCCTACTTCCAGCTATAAAATCCTTCCACTGTACTGCTTTATGTGCTCGTAATTATTGGTTTGATTTAGAAGACGTACGTGATTAAAAATACAATGTGCAGAATTATAGCGTCTCCCTTGTCGTTTTCTGTTTCCATTTAAATTGTTGAGAAACAATTAATTTTCTCTAATCAAATGCAAACACATGACGCCCATTAAATTGTTTAAAACCCTTACGGCGCATTCTCTCTTTTTTTTTTTTTTTTTTTTTTTTTTGCCTTAAATACTCCCATTTCCCCCTTTTCATTCCCTAATTCATCCCGTTTCCAGCCGTCTGTGCCCCTGGGGTATTCAAGTAAAATTTGTAAAGATCCAGTTACATAATATTCCATGCTTACAAAGATCTGCATGAACAACTAGCATGACTTAAAGGTGACAAGAGTTACCTTTTAATGCTTAACCACTAATGGTTAGTTTAGGGCTGTTAAGATAGATCAGTTTTGAAGTGGTTATGTTTTTGTCTTGTAGTGTCGCTTTATATTACCTCTTTCGATGACTAACACAGACTCTGAACAGACGAGGCTATTGTGAATCTGATGCAGGGAGAAAAAACTCTTACTTCTCCATATATTCATTTCTTTTAACCTTCTGATTTCATTGTTACCTTCTATTTAAATCAGCCATATTGTCCGTGTGCTAAACTGACCAG
>JAQLOM010000001.1:6345466-6358161 GCA_030068315.1 Chrysichthys thysi
TTGTCGCTCAGATCCTTCCTGTTGCCAATTTTTCTAACTTACAACACACATAAAATTTGAAACTGACTGTTCCCTTGTTGCCTAATATATTCCACCCTGTGACATGTGCCATAGTAATGAGATAATCAATGTTATTCATGATACCTGTCAGTGGTTCTAATTTTAAGGCTCATTGGTGTATATAGGATCTGAGTGACAAAGGCCAAACTGTGAGGGCTGGACGACTGGGTCAGAGCATCTCCAAAGTGGCAGGTCTTGTGGGGTGTTCCCAGGATGCAGGGGTTACTACCTACCAAAAGTGTCCGAAAGAAGAACAACTGGTGTACTGGCAACAGGGTCATGGGCGCTCAAGTCTCAGTGAAGCACAGTGAAGACAAGTCTAGCCTGTCTGGTTCAGTCCCACAATAGCAACAGAAATACAGTGAACCCCCGCCTATCATGGGGGTTACGTTCCGGCGCCCCCCACGAAAGGTGAAATCTGCGAAGTAGCGCTGTCACATTTATTTTATTATATATATAAATAGTCTTTATAAACCATTTCCACTCTCTTATAAACACGCCCTATGCTCTTAAACACTTTCTACACTTTTTAAACCTATGTAATTTTAACAACATATAAAATTCTACATGTGTACTTACTGCCGGTGAGGTCACTTCCTGTTTACAGCCTGTTTACTAGCTAAAGCGGAAGTGACGTACACCGCCACTGTGTATTCATCCACTGATGAAATACAGTACATACTGTTTTATTTTGATTTAAATGTTCTTTTAATGTTTGAATGAACATTTTTTAAAAATTATATTTTATATTCCAGAGTCCCACAAAAGCCAAAAAATTCCACGAATCAAAATTTGAAAATCCGCGACGCACTAAACCCGCGATAGGTGAACCGCAATATTGCGGGGGTTCACACTATCAATTATAACAGTTCTAACATTAGCAGTTATAATGACAACAGACCGCACTGATCCGTCTATTAGTTTTAATAAGTTTTATAAGTTCTATGAGTTCGTTTAAATGTTTACATGAGCCAAACCGACCAAAAGTCTTCTCCTGAATGCATCTGCATCGACCCGGAGCAATGAGCTGAATTTGCATTTATTAACGCAAACAAAGCTCCATCAAAGATCCCGTCTAAAATGACAGCGGGAAACACCAAATAACAACTCAACGATGAAAGAAAGGACAGAAAGAAGTGGAAGTTATTTTGACTCACTTCTACACCTGTAAAATGATTTATCCAGTGTAACAGCTCTTAAAAAAAAAAAAAAAAGATCAAAATCTACAGGCAAATTACAGAGCGGGTGAATTAGGTGTGAATTAAGTGAAGTGACAAGAAAATGGTGTGTCGTGAAAATGGAGCATGAAAAAAGATCTACTGTTCCAGGGTCATCACAGACACCACGCGCGTCACACAGAGAAACTGCTATTTTTAAATTGTTTAAAGTGTCTTGGCCGACTGATTTATAAGCCCGCTTTCATCCTCAGAAAAAAACATACTGATCTTAAAAAATCCTTTCCCTCATAAGTGTGACCTGCGTTAAATCTCCTGTCAGCTGAGGTACTTGTTTACGGCTTATGGCTACGCACAGACAGAGCAGCCCGTCCTCTGTTTATTCAGTTTCTTCTTTTGTCAAAATGGAACAGTTAGTTTTATGTGACTTAATAATGTATGGGTTTGGTTGGCTTGCTTACTTTATTTTTTATTTACCGGTAATGCCAATAAAAATAAATGACCAGGTTTCACCTCAATGGCATTCATACTTGCTTAGTAAACTAGAATGTGGATGTGTTTTACACTCCAAAGCACTCAGGACGAGGTTGCCTGCTAAATGCTGGCATTTACACACATTTACACACACACACACACACACACATATATATATATATATATATATATATATATGTATAAATCGAAGCAAATCAATAAAAATGAGGTTTACATTTGTGAGTCTTTTTAAGTGCAGATTTACACGCACACTCAAGTAGGATACGAACTTTTTTTTTTCTGGAATTATGGGATATTCATGAAGATCACATTTCTTGTGTACATGTTCCTACGAATAATTTCTGAACATGTCTGCTTGTTTCCAGCTTGGTAAATGAGAAGACTAGAAAGATATAATAGAAGTAACAACAGGATTACCGATAATAATGACCGCAGTAATAACAGAAGGATTAGGTGTTGAGGGTTAAGGGGTTGGGTTGAGGGAACTTTGTGGTGATGTTTGCTCGCATTTTTTCCCCAAAGAAATTTCTCGGACTCAAGTGATCAATTGCAACAGTTGCATTTGACCAATCAGTGATCTGCACTATATGTAGCTCCACCCATATGTTCCTGTGTGTACCCCATAACATGGTATGACAAGTGACCAAATTCAGAAACAGTACTTAGCCACATTACAGGGCTCTAAAATGTGTGTGCACCGATTTATCCCGATATTGCACCATACCACAATATCCAGTGGAAAAGCAGTATTAGTTACATGACAAGGTCAGTGATTAGTATTCTACTCCAGGCACGATGAGGCATTTGGCTACCCTGGGCCTTACAGCAAACTACTGCAGCCCTCTCGTACGATTTGAAAATGGAAATATGTTAATGATTTAATAAATCTTTTCCCAACCAATTTAAAGTTTCTCTCATAAAACCGGACACAAGCACATTCCGAGCTTGTCTTCCATTCCTTTTCAATCCTGGTTCTTTTATCCGCGGTACCTGTGTGTGCGGACGCGTGTGTCTCTGTGGCCGCAGCACAACTGTTCCGTGACTGTAGATAATGACAGGACCCAGCGTAATTAGCCAGCAGTAAACAATTAATACAGCAGAACCATTTTAATGCAAATCACCAAAGCTCACGATAACCACACACAATGCAGTCCAAATACATCCACCCTTAATGTGATCACCCTCCAGGTTAGTGTTTGTGTGGGTGCGTGAACTTATTTGTCTTCATTTTTAATTGTTTTTTTTTTCACCCTTCCTCTGTTTGCTTCCTCCATTGAAGCGTCTGAAAAGGCCTGGTGATAATGAGTTCATCTCTAAAGCCTGGAATCACAATCAAATGGGAAACAGACATTTGAGGGTATGAACGTGTATGTGTGTGTGTGTGTGTATGTTTGTGCGACTGTCTATCTTCCTCCGACAGTTGTTTGTGGACTTGAAGTCAGACCTTAATCACACAGTCCTCCGCCTGTAATTATGCCATCGTTTTCTACCTTCCTTCCTCCCTTCTTCCCCTCCACCTTCCTCTCCTCCGCACTAATTCGCTGTTTTATCTCTAAACGATCATCCCACAACCAGTTCTGCCTTTCATTCACGGCAAATGAAATATCTTTAATTTGCTCTCGGGATGAAATTCGAAAAGACGCCGCATGATTGTTATAAATGGAAGCATTTCATTTCCTGGAAACGGCCATCTTCTTGCAGGGACTCGATTCGATTCAGAGGCGCGCCGTAATGTTTCCATTTTGCGAGTCACTTAGACGTTTCTCTCGGAGAGAAGCCCCTTTTCCCACTTTCTACAGGAGCGGCTGGCAGCAAAATCAATGAGTATTGTTTCATTGGCCGTAACATTTTGCATTATGCACTAGGGAGTCATAAATGTGCATGCTGATGAAAGCAAGGTTTAATCGGTTAATAGAACCACTTGTTTCCTTGATCGAGTTCAGATGTTACAATTTACTTACAAATCTCCCCTCGCCCCCACCGCAGTGTCCCCGGTCTTTATGTTCGGAATAATTGCCGCAATAGTGCACACAGTATGCAATTAATTATGCAGCAGCATCAAATCGAAGCGAACGTGAAAGAGAGATGAGAAAAGAGAGAGATTGATAAGTGGAGCAAAGGAGAAACAAGGCCTTTGCCAATAAAACCAGAAGGAAATAAAGCAACGAGACAAAGAGGGAGGAAATAAGGGCGACGGCAATAAGCAGAATCAGAGATGAATTAGTAAATGTGAAAATTGTTCAGCGCAACAATACAAAGGGATGTTGATCCATCTGTGAGCAGAAAGCCCTGGAAATTAATTGTCATCATTCTTCAAACGAGAATAGGGACACTTGTTCAGACTCCCACACACTGGCGCGCACGCCAGAGGCTTTTACAGTAAACAGGATCTTTCCAACTTTCGAGAGGTATTGCTTTCTAATTTTATCTCGTCTTGATCTCTTTATCTCCAATTAGGTGTCTCGTATTCTTGGTTTCTCTCCTTTTGTTCCTTCTATTCCCTCGGCATCCCTTTCTCCACGTGCATCTCCTACTCTGGTTCCAGCTGCTCCCTGTTCATCGCATCCCCCTTTGCTCCCTCCTCTCCTCTCGTCTCATCTCCTCTCACCCTCCTCTCACTCTCTCTTTCGCCCCGCCTCCTCTGCCCACTCCAGATCAAGAGCTGGTTCCTTCTAATTAAAACCCTTAATCAAGCTCCTAATTAGCCTAATCAGAGCCTTGTAAATCATTTCCGCCTCTCTCCTCTTTCCAAGACCCAGACCAAGGGTTTTTTTTTATCAAATCATTCACTCCGTTTGAATGCAGCCAAATGCATTAGAGCCGATCTGCAGTGCGGGGAAGAAAGGACGAGCTCCGAGAAGGAGATGCGAGAAGTAGTTGATGAATGGGAGAGATTTCTGGAGAAGTTCTGGTGCTCGGTCGGGTGTTTCTACTGAGGTTTAATGCGTCCCGGGGTGTTTATTTTTGAGCCAGTCAATTGACTGGAACTTTTGCAAATGAAGCTTTTATGCATACCTCTGAATATATATTTGAAAACATCTCGATTCAGAAACGTATCCAATGAAGCTGCGCTCCCGCGCCTGCATGTTCCTCGAACAGATGATGGCTTTGATGATGATTGATGATTGATGATGATGATGATGATGATGATGATGATGATGTGGTTGGCTGTTCCTCTGATAACTTTCTTTCTGTGTGAAGTGGGATAGTGAAAGAGATTCCATGGTCCTTCAGATGAGGAGGTCTTTAACTGCGCGCATCTGTCTTCTTCTGAATCAGTCCGACTCACGCTGCAGGGTTATAAATGCGTTACAGCTTTTTCACACGCGCACTTTCGAGAATGTGGAAACCTTTACAGCACTGTGTCGAATCCTCGAGTCTGATGGGTCCGGAGATGTTGGTTCATTTTCTGCAACACAAATCAGAGGTCTATATGAATAGGCTTGTTCTACAACATTACTGTTTCTATAGCAACAGCTTGTACAGGAACTTGCATGCCAGACATTCCACATGAACAGATCCCTGTGTAACTGTCGGCCTGGGAAAGTTTTCGGCGTGGAGACCTTTAAGTAGCCACCAGTGTCAGAGCTTTGTTATGATCAGAGGTAAAACAGTAACGTTGGACGGTCCAATACGATCGTTCTCAATGACAGGATGTGTTTGGGTTTTTTTTTATTTTTTTTTATTAAATTCAATAGAACGTGAAGAAATGCCTGTTGATAGCTGTTATGTTGTTAGTGACTTGTTTCAAGGATGTTTATGGTAACTGTGTGTATCTGAAAAGCATAAAAAAACACAATGTTTTGTTCTTTAATGAACAGAAAGCTGTGCGTTTTGGCAGACTGCTGTCGCATGAAAAGAATCAAACATTTTGGGATGTGCAGTTATTGGAAAACAATCCACTTGACAAGACTGCTCTGTTTCACGTCAGGCCACTTAACACCACATTACTGATTGATTACTTTTTTAAAAACCAGCATTCCCCACGGTGTCATATTCCTTACTTAATCCAATCATATTTAAAAGGAAAAAAAACAAACAAGCCTTGAACTAGAAATCCATGTTTCGTCTGTTTCTTCACCAGTCTCTTCCTCGAGCAGTAAAGACCTCTCATGACAACATGATTATCTGTTCTTGCACTGCCTTATTATACTGAGCAACAAGAGTGCTTTTGTGCCATAAAGAATGCAATGCCACAGAAAGGGAGGCTCTTCATCGACATATTGAAAGCTGCTTTTCGAAAATATTAACGTATATTTATTATCTCTTGTTTACACGCGTATCTCATATCATAACGGATCCCGGGTCTAACCGCTGATCGCGGATGAATACCGCTGGTCTAGCCGGGCTTATGCGTTGTCTCTAGATGGCCACTGAGGCAGTTCATGAAGCAGTCTATCTTGATGCTTGGCACTGATAATTTCATTGTAGTGGTTTATGTGGGTGAGCGCAGCATGGCGAGAAAGCTTGGTGCACCGGGCCAAATGAAATTTTTATTGCAAATTCTGACTTTGACTTCCAAAAATCTAAATTTCTTTGTGTACTGTAGCTTGCGCACGGACCTAGTGCGTGTATTTTCCATCTTGTGAAACCCCCCGAGCTCTGTGCCTTTGGTGAAACTGCGGCCAAGACTCAGGTTAAGTCCGAAATCGTTGCCATTTTCATTATACTGCCTGTTCCCAATGCTAACACCATATGTCAAATGATCTCTCAGCCTAAAGCAACAGTCATGGGAACTCAATAACTTAAATCCACTTATATTGTGGGTATAATCTAATTGCTGTGACCAGGAGTAATATACACTGCGGAGTGTGGACTGACCCGTGCCATGGCTAATGGTTTAAATCGCACAGTTGATACTGATAGCGGTGCATGTGGAATGAACGTTCTAATGGACCCCGAATGCAATACAGAGATTTGGACCAGTGTGAGGGACAGAGGCTTAAGATTCGCTTCAGCCGGATAAAGGGATCTTAGAAAGCCATTGTTTCTGGTTGTTGGGTTTTTTTTTTTTTTTTTGTCATCCTCTCTTGCACCGGCTCTCACACAGCCAGCGCAAAGCGCACAATCTTTCTTTGACTAGCGCTTCTCTTTATGAAGCTGTCTAAAACGCCCGAAACACACTTGTGATCTTCTCTATATGGAATCTGCAGCCATTATTTAGATAAATGATTTCACCTGTTGACGTTCTCCACATCCTCTGGGGTGGGTATCTTCCCGCATTTTTCTCTCCATATCTCTTCCCCCCCACCTTCTCTTTCGCTGTGCTGCAGGCAGGGTAATTTTTAGGGTGAAAGCAGTGCTCACTCGTTCTCCTATCCCTGCATTTTAATCCTTGAGTGATGGCAGAGCTGTAAAAGGCCCTGAAAATGACTGTCTCTCCTCCAGACATTAGCTATCAGTCATGAATAAACCAAACACAGCACTGTTTTTGCCTATACCTGCCTGCAGAATAGAACACACACACACACACACACACACGCACGCACACACACACACGCACGCCCGCGCGCTGGTAATACGGCCACGAGGTGTTTGAGGGAGATGCAAAGAGACAATTTGTAGTTTTTCCCATGGAGGTGTGAATGAGCTGTCTATTCTTACTCATATGTCATGCGACATTATGCTTCATGCTCAAACATTAAGAGCATGTTCCTTTTATGCTCTGCCTAGAATAGACCCAGGATGAGGGGAACATTATGGCTCATTCTCGCCTCTCCCTGCCCCTCTAGCACAATTTTTCACGAGAATGCAGGCCCTACTTACTCACCTCTTAGTGCCAGGGGGAGCACACTCATCACTCAGAATCAAACACACTCGCAACACACATCAAAACAACCTTCCCGCACACACACACACACACACACACGGGCTGTTCCCTCCTGTATCTCAATAATGCATAATGCGTAGTGTTGTAGCCGTTTGCAGCTTCCCACCCCCTCCCCACCCAGCCTGCTCTCTGCCTCTGTTCCAGGCTATCAGACATGACAGTGCCAGCTGCGCTCCTGGCAGCAACTACGAGGAGGAGGAGGAGGAGGAAGAAGAGGGAGGGAGGAAGGGAGGGAGCAGAGAAAAAGAGAGAGAGAGAAGGCAGGAGGAGGCAAGGGGAAAGAAAAGAGGGAAGAGAAAGATAGAAATGAGAGGAGAAAGCGGTAGAGTGGGGATTGAGGAGGAGGGGGGGTGTAGATTGCATGCAGTAGCAGCGTCTGTTGGGTTCCCTGCTGGTTTGAGTCATGTTTAAGAGTGCTGCTGGCTGCGATTTTGGATGGTGAGCCGATCTGGGCTGAACTGCACTTGATTTATATAAAGACAGCTGTCAACGCTGGCATCGGCGCCACCTCCAAACTCGTCACTGACTCACCCTGAGCAATTAACTGCGCCCGTTAGCCGTGTCTGCGCTGAGAGGATGGGGAAGGTGAGAGAGTAGCCGAGCGGGTACGGTTTTCGACGACCTGTTCGAACAAGTGGTTCCTTCCGATCCAAGTCTGTTGCATATATTTCCTTTAACGTCTGCACACAGGTTTGTTTGTGTGTGCGCGAATGTGTCGGAAACTGAGTGTGTCTGTTTAGCCAGACGGTTGGGCTTGTGTTTGTCTTGTGTGTGATCATGCCTGACTTAGTTCAGATAATTGGACTCGGAGCATATGTCTGCATTTGAGTGTGTGAATGTGTGCATAACGCAGACATTCCCCATACCCCCCCCCCCCCACCAAAAAAAAAAAAACCCAAAAAAAACAAAAAAAAAGAAAGAAAAGTTCTCTGAATTCTCCTTCAGGCTGATGAGAGTGTGTGTACGAGTGTGCGGGGTCAATCAGGCCCTCTCGCTAGCTCCTACAAAGCCCTTAAATCTCTCAGCTTGCAAATAGATGGAGAGCAGATGGGAATGTGAAGTTCTGACTGTGGTGAACATAAGCAAGTGTTAGTGTGTGATAGTTTGTGCGTGTGTGTGTTTCTCAATCTTCTAAAATGATCCCCCATACAACCCCCCCACACACACACACATTCACACACACACTTCCCTTCCTTTCCAGCATATTGAAATAAAGCACAGCCGGTCAGACGTGTAGCCTAGATGTGTGTGGGTATGAGTTTAACTGAGTGTGTGAGAGGCGGAAAAAGAGCTTGTGCGTGAGCTCTGGTGTATTAAGCTCTCGCTCCTCTGGGTCAAATTCAGCAGGCTGAGGCACTCCAGAGTCGGTTTAGTTTAAAAGCCTCTGGAAGAGAGCTGCAGGCCTATCACTCATCACTCCCACATCCAGCCATGTGCAACAGGGTGATGATAGACACCGCCCTTTCCTGCTGATCTGAGACCAGCCGAACAGCTTCTCTTACAATAGTTATCCTTAGGGGAAACTGTTCATACATCAGCGCAAAAAAAAAAAAAAAAAAAAAAAGATCGGTGTACAGCAAAATGTCCGTAGATCCTACGAGCCAAGAATGATTTTGTACTGAGGGGAGGAGAGGAGAACCAGCACTCCAAGGTTTGTCCCGTAACACCTCCTTAACAAAGACCCAGGAGCACGACTCCGGCTGTGTGTCGAACTGTAACACGCGTTCAGAAAGTCAATCACAACCCGGCGGTGCTGCAAATGTCATTTAGAGTGTCTCTTATCTTGTGTTTCTAGCAGGCTTCAATTTTGCTCCTTACGAGTCCGACTCAATATTGGAGGTGTTTCCATGATTCTGGAAGAATTGCGTGCATGATGAACTGAGGATTTTGGGCTGATTGTCAGTTTTACAAGAAAGCATTTATAAGTAAAAGAGTCAAGCCGAGAGATTAATGTCCTTTCTACCTGCCTATGGACACTGGCACAGTGCTAAAATGAACAACATGCGGTGCCAGCACTTCAAGAGAAAATGAATGAAATGTTAGAAAGCTAGAAAAATGCATACCTTGGCACTATTGTTCACCTTTTTGGATCAAATACCCAATGTTTAATCCTTAGTCCAGCTACCATAACTCTTAACTCATGTGGTGACATCTCACTAACTGGTCCCAGCCAAACTAAACTGGCGCATATGTATGATTGATAGGCAATGATTTTCCTTCTGTCTCATGGGCAGAGTTTACAACAGCTTTGTGGTATTTTGAGATACAATTGCCTGGAAATTGCTGCTAAACATAGCTAACCAGGTCAACTATTTATCAAGCTACGTCCGAGGAGTGTTTCATGAACCAAGTAGAGCATAATCATGGACAGCGTCAAAGCTTTATTTACAAAATGACAGAATTAAAAGCCCGGAAAGGTTAGCATCACATCCAATTGCAAATAATGAAATATTAAATATTAACTACTCTGGCCATCAATTTGATTAAAATCATGTTGTTGTTTTTTTAAAAAAAAAAAGATGTCTCCATTACATCAATAAATATTCTTTTATTTTGCCCCATTAGGGTGGAGATTTTGATTCAGATGTTGCTCAAAAATACAAATATACATATAAATATTGACAGAGTGCACCTTCAACCACACATTTATGATTTCACGGCCCCTATATAATCCACGTTTCAGGAGAAACGCAATCCAGACTTTGGACATTTCAGTTGTCGTGTTGCCACGCTGCTGTGACATAATGTCAGCTCGCGGTTTTAATGTTTAACATTTTGGCAGGACAAAAAAAGAGTCTTCGTTCATCACTACAGGGTGGCCATTAGAGCCAAGGTCACTGCTTGGAAAGTCCATATGTGCTTACAGCAACCACGCCCTCGGGCTAATCACTTAACCTCTAACTCTAGTGCAAATCTAATGCCTGAAAGCTGTGTGTGCATGACCTAGTATATGTTAGCTATGGAAATGTCTGATGAAGAGGTGACTGCTATGCAGACCAGCACAGCCAGAGGGGTCAAAATAACTTTGGATATGAGACAAAAGCACTGCTTGAGGCAGAGCAGGGCATGAAGGCACATCTGTGGGGGTTGGAGGTGAGATGCAGAAGGAGCACTGGGAGTGGTAAAGGTGTTGCATAGTGAAAGACAAGACCCGAGAGGATGGAAATACACTACACAGTGTCTCGGGCTGCCCTGTGCAGTTTCCCAGGGGACTCGTTTATCCGCGACACTGCCTTGGGCAGATAAATCACCTGCACTGTGGTATCTGCGTCACAGCTTATTATAAGCTTCATTGACTGTGATGGGTCACAAGAGGAGGGTGATGGGAAAGGTTACTCTGGACTGGTGATATCAGTGCCAGGCTATTAGGTTGCTTGTGGTGGTTAAGCCATACAGCACCTTGCAAAAATATTCACCCCCCTTGTTTTTTCCTTTTTTTTTTTTTTTCAACCTGGAACTAACAGTGGTTTTTATTCGAGTTTTATGTAATGGACCTAACAAAACAGACCAACTTGTTAAAGTGGAATGGAAAAAAAATACCTTGTTTTAAAAAATTCAAAACTGAAAAGTTATGAGTACATATGTACTGTATTCATCCCCTTTGCTATGACACCCGTAATAAGATCTGGTCCAACCAATTGACTTCAGAAGTCATGCAGCTTTCCAAACAGGTCAGAGACAATGGTGTTATAAGAAAAAAATTCCCAAACTTTGACCACCCCATGGAGCAGCATTAAATCCATTTAACAAAAAGAAAAGAACATGGCACCACTAAAAACCTGACAAGAGAAGGCTGCCCACCAAAACTCACAGACCAGAAGACGGCAATAATCAGAGATGGGGATGCTTTTCATCGGCAGGGACAAGAAAACTGCTCAGGATTGGAGGAATGATGCACATGAGGCACTAAGTACAGGGCAGTTATTGAGGAAAACTTGTTTCAGTGTGGCGGAGATTTGAGTCAGGGATGGTGGTTCACCTATCGGTCATTGTCAGTCACCTGTATGTCAAGGCAACAACCCTAATCATACTACAAGAGCTACAATGAAGTGTTTTAAAGGGTAACATTTAAATGTCTCAGAACGACCTAGGCAAAGCCCAGACCTCTATCCAACTAAAAACCCGGGGCATGACTTGAAGATAGCTGTACACCAATACAACGCATGGACAAAAATTCCCAGTGGCTATATATGCTAATATAGACATACTCTCAAGAGAACCTGGGCAGGGACAGTGCTAGCTCAGTGGTTAAGATGTTGGACTACTGATCAGAACGTTGTGAGTTCAAATAAAAAGCACCGCCAAGCTGCCACTGCTGGGCCCTTGAGCAAGGCCCTTAACCCTCAAGTGTATAAATAAGATAAATGTGCGTCGCTCTGGATAAGGGCATCTGCCAAATAATGTTAATGTAATGTAACTTGCAGCTGTAATGGTTATAATTGCAAAATCTGGCTCTATAAAGTATTTTAATAGATACATACATAGTTGCACATGCACGATTTCTCCCTTTTGTCCTAATTATTGTTTGGATCACAGTAGAAAACATTGTGCACCTTCAAAGTGGTAGACATGGTGTGTAAATCAAATAGTACAAACGCCCCCCAAATCCATTTAAATCCAGGATGTGATGCAACAAAACCGGAAAAACACCAAGGGGGTGAATACTTTCACAAGGAACTGTAGATCAGTGTGTAAAGGATTACTTGTTATTTACTCTGTTGAGTGTGATTGGCATTTTAAGCCTTCTAGGCTACAATTCCCCCTGCGCTGGTTAAGACATCTCCAGTTACACGGACACCCCCCCACCCCACCCCGAACCCGCAAGCACACACTATTCATCATTATTAGTGTGCACTGTGGAAATCCATTGGTTATACTGTAAATACTATGTTTTGTGTGGACTTAACTGTTTCGTGTCATGAATATTGGTTGCTTGTTCCAGTTTTACATCCACAAACATTACATGTACAGTGCACAGCGCATATACAGTACAGAATGATTAATTGCCTTGGATGGCAGCGCAGATACAGCTAGAGAAACAAGCATGAATTTTGCATTGCATAAAATGTGTGTGTGTGTGTGTGTGTGTGTGTGTGTGTGTGTGTGTGTGTGTGTGTGTGTGTGTGTGTGTGTGT
>JAQLOM010000001.1:6358261-6368862 GCA_030068315.1 Chrysichthys thysi
TGTGTGTGTGTGTGTGTGTGTGTGTGTGTGTGTGTGTGTGTGTGTGTGTGTGTGTGTGTGTGTGTGTGTGCAGACTCTCAGGACCCAAGCTTCTTGGGGTGCGTGTTCTCCTGATGGCTAACTGTGTGGGTGTGCTATTGATTAGACAGGGGTGTAATTGGGCCAGTCTATGGACTGTCATGTCCAGACTGATTGTTCTGTATTGGTAGTTGTCTGCCATTATCAGAGCCCATCTCCAAGCCTGATTCTCTTTCGCCTTTTTACTACCATCTGTATATCCATCGATCCAGTCAGCTGGTGGTATCCACCTATCAATTCTAAGAACTTGCATTGAGCTATAGCCAGTGTTATACTTTTAGGAAGCAGGGAACTGTGACCTGAATTTGGTATTAGCACCAAAGAAGGAGCCGAGAGATCAAGAAAGGAAAAACTATATAGGAACATTTGATACAGTGGGTTTTGATGGATCTCTGTGAGCAGACTGAGCAGAGGAGAGGCAGCAGAGCAATGCTGACCCCAGTCGACTACTAGAGGAACTGCAGCTCCATTTACCTTGGCTTGGAGGGTGAAAAAATCTGATGGAGTCGGGGGTGAAAAGTGGTACAGTTTCACATCTGTATGCTAATGTAGAAACGAACGTCCAAATTCGGTCTCCCGAATCACCCCATCTGTCTGAGTGCAAGAGTTTTGCCGGAACAATACTACCAAACTGATTAGCAAGCGCACAACATATCAACTACTGGTCCAACCGCTACATACCAGATTTACATTATAATGTGCACTAATACAAAAACTACTATGTCAACATAGTAAAACACCACAGGTGGATCAATATGCGTCTGCATATTACAACAAACTATACTGTACTACTGTGATTATAATGATCCAAAATTGTACACCATAGACTTTTTGATCTACTGCATGCTAATAGCTACAAACTCTTAAGGAAAACCATATGAACTGCACTTTTCCTTGGTGCTGGGTTGGTCCCCTGATATGTGCACCTTTTGTACACTATGTTTACTACACTGTACCTCTAGAGATTTAGTTTAAGACACAATCAAGCACCATAATATTTGAAATGCACACTATAGCCATGTTTGAGGAGAAATACAAATAATAAAAGTACAAATAATACTGTCCCAGGAAATGCACAAGGTTGATCCCATTTGTCAGAGACCACTGCATTCGTTCATTTTCCATTGCCGGTCAGAGGCGGATCCCAGCTGAAATTGGTGAGAGGGTGGGTTACACCTTGGGCAGTTTGCCAGTCTCTCACAAGGCTAACACAGAAAGCCAGACAGCCGATCACGCTCATGGACAATTGAGAGTAGCCAGTTGATTGCTGTAACTTGCATGTGTTTAGGCTGTAAGAGAAAACTGGAACCACAGCACCTTCACGTAGGCAGAGGGAGAACATGCAAACTCCACATGCAAAAGAAAGCCCCCTGTCAACCAGTATGTTCCAACCCAGAACCTTCTTGCTGGGAAGTGACAGTGTTAACCACTGCATCACTTTTAGACCTCTGCGATAAATAGTGAATACAAAATATCATGACATTATAGACCGCAGACTTGTACTAAAAGATATTTATTACAGCTACTGCAGTAAATGGTACTCCAAAATAGACCAACACTAACACCAACACCATTAGCTATAGCTGTAGTTGGCCCAAGTGTAATACTCATAAATAGTACAGGCCAGAATTGTATGCCATTAGACCAATGTGTTTACTAAAATACTCATGATGTATGAATAGTGGGAAGTGACTGAGTAACTACAGAGTATATTACAGAGAGGAATATTGTTTCTAAACCAGATTAAGATATTAATTAGAATTATTAATGACTATTAGCAGTATTTGCTAATTCCTGCGGTAGTTCACAAAAATCTGAATCCTATTGTAATAAATATTAGCCTGTTAGCTGCTAAATACTGCGCTAACGTTGTCGTTTTATATATAGGCTACATATTTTTCTTTTTCTTTTTCCCCCCTCAAAATAATACCCCTTATGTTCAGTTTTCGTGAAACACGTAGCCCTAAAGACCGAGAAGGTCTCTTCTTTGTGTTGGAAAAAGGAAAAAAAGAAAAGAAATCTGAGCGCAACAAGTTGGCCGGAGCTCAAACGAAGCAGAAAGCATGGCGCAGGTTAAACAAGCGGGTTATTGTTTAGACACCGCACTGAAGAGATTTAGGGCAGTGGTGTTAGACGGAGAGCCTGGAAAAACTCTGTGGCGAAATGGCAGAAATTTCAAGAAGGGTCTAAATGCTTTGACGGGAGCACGCACTCGAACTGGCTTGAGGAAAAGTAAGGGAAAGGAGACACAAAAAAGAGCTTCCTCTGCCACGTCGGAAAGCCCAGCAGCAGCCCTGCCAGATCACTCCCGTCCCACTGAAGGAGGCTGACGAAGGAGAGGAAACTGCAGCACATCAACGGTAAAGTCAAGCTCTGAGGGACCTTTCAGCTTTCTCTTTGTGCTTTCTGCTGTGCATCAGAAGAGGTGGGGTGTGTGTGTGTGTGCGTGTGTGCGCGTGTGCATGCACGTGCATGCTTGATATTGCACTGAGAGCTCTGATCAAAAAGGTGGCTTTTCCGCACCCTTAAACTTTCAAATGCTGTTTGACAGCTTTTTTGCTACTCGAGTGGTTTTTATCTAATCAGTTCATTCGTTTGGCAATTGAACAGTGACATGATGTGGTTTGTTTGCTCTGTGTGTGTGTGTGTGTGTGTGTGTGTGTGCATGTGTGTGTGTGTGTGTGTGTGAAAATAAAGTCTAAAGCCCAGAGTGTCACCTGCAGAAATTCTATATTACAGAATGTAGTATAAATGTGTGTCATTTCAAAGAATTAACAAAGTTCATATTTAGAACTTAATTGAGCTTCGTAAAACTTTATAAAGCCTTTTAATCACAGAATCGATAGTTTATCGATAGTGTAAGGTTTTTTTTTTAAATCAAAACTCATTTTCTGCATATATCTGAAACCTTAGACACTATCTGATTTTCTTGAATTATTACTGTTGAATTATTCATAAAGATGATCCGATATCATTTTTTTTTGCGTTTTCTGATACCGATACTGAAGCTCCAAGCATCATTCGATCGATACCCATTGCATTTTTTAATTTTTATTTTTTTGCTTTAAAACATTTCAACTTTAAAATGATTGTTTTAATTTCCATGTACTGCAGTATCTGATCAAATTCAGGATCTGATCCACCATTTTTTTGCTGTCCTCAGCCCAATAATCGATCCTGAGTACCAATTGATCGCATGACTTTAGTTCCCATTGACATATGTATTCTGGTATCTTTTGGTATATATTAACAAAACACATAATCCTACCAAAAGTAAGGGTATAAGCCTGTGTCTGGGGCTTATTTGCTGTCATACTTGGAGAAATAAACAATTACTTACAAGCCACTGAAGCTAACCTCCCCCATAATAACAAGGCAAAGATTGGAAAGATTGGACAATTTGACTATCAAAATTATTTTTGAAGCTCCCACCTATAATTACTACTTGAAGGAAAGTTAAACACAGCCCAAGCTGGTCAAACTGGTAGACTTCATCTTTGCTAGTACAATGAATACTGAGATTTACTAATCATCCTTTTATTGTGTTATTTTCTTAAAAATGTGTTGTATTTGATGCACCTTTAGCAGCTTTAGCAGCAGTAATATAGAAATGGATTACAGTTAGCTGGTAGCTGGTCAGACAAAGCCGTGTTTTTCAGGAAGCAAAATAGATAACTGGTTAACTAGGAAATGTTAGAAATGAACCTGGAGACAAATGGAAAGTCATACCATCCAGCTGTGTAATTCATAGTCAGTTACAGCTGTCTTCATTTGGTACCTACAGTAACCTTGTGGTTTAATTAATGGATCCAATTCATATCCAGTTTAACCACAAAAGGATTAGCCATGTTTATTGATATCATTTTCTCATGCAACATTTCCCCCCTAGCTTTGCTGCCATGCTGCCAACTGCTGTTCTGTGTTTATCATTGGTCCTGCTGGTCAGCCCCTCCATGTCCCAGCAACCCCCAACTGCAGGTGAACCCCAGGAGAAGACCTTTTCATCCCTTAGTCACCCCAGCTGGTCCTTAGGGCTGCAAGTATACAAGGCCCTCCGTAGTCAAGGCTCTCATATCAACACCCTCATTTCTCCTGTCCTGCTTGCCAACTCACTGAGTGCACTGAGCCACACAGCCAAGGGAGCCACAGCCAGACAGTTCCAAGAGCTCCTAAAGACCAACGAGGATGAGAAGCAAGCCGAAAAATCTTCATCAAGTCCACTTAAATCCATGAGAAAAGCAAATGGAACCAGCTACGTAGTGCATGGTTCCTCAGCTATCTTCTCCAATCAGGTTCTTACGCCGGAGAACGGCTTCCTGGAGGAGCTGCAGGCGAAATTTGAACTGGACCATGTGACTTTAAGTGCAGGGGATAGACAGGGAGATGTAGAGAAACTCAACTCGTGGGCAAAAAGTGGAATGGGAGGAGTGAAGGAGATGCCATTGAACGAAGGACTAAATGCTAAAGATGGAGCTTTGATCCTGGCCAGTGCACTGTACTTTAAAGGTGAGAAAGATAAGGATCTGTCCACATTCATTTATTTTCCCTTAAAAGTAACTAACCGAAGTAATCCATATGATTAGGATCACCCAGGAGACATGCAGGTAATGCTAAACAATGGAAGGAAATGATATTTGGGGGTAAAACATGAAACGTGGTATCTTACCCAGGTGTCCAGTCAAGAGGAAATAATAGCTGTGTTCAGAATGGAATTCAATGCATGCTGTGCAGGACTTACGCTAAACCTTGCCCAAAATTCAAAATATCTTGTATGCAGCGCAGGAACGTGATCAGTATTTTCTGAACGCTAAAGACACCTGGAAAATGTATCCCATGTCCCACAATGCACTATTCAACCACGTTCAATAAGGCAACGAGAGCAGCAACTAGACATTTCAAACCACGTACATTGTATTAAAATCCACATGTTGCGTTTTATTACTAAAAACAAACTAAAAACTATCTTCCCCTATTAGCCCGAACAGCTAGAGAGCATTTTTGTGTGTGGCTGTGCTTGTCAGTAGCAATTTGCTCTATTTATTATTAATATTCATACACATATTTAATCCACAGTTTAGTCCATTTATTTAGTTTAGACACTTGATAATTAATATAGAAGATTTATGCTAGTTAGCTGGTTATGCCTCGCCTGTATTTACATTACTGTACATTCAAACCCATACCCAAATAAAACCAAAAGCAGTTCTTGACTGATTATAAAGGCTAAGCTTTGTCTGTAAAGATCGGCTGACCTGGATCGCATCGAGGCATTGATTTAGAAGGCAGCAGTTGAAATGAGTTGGGTGGCAAATTGATTTTTATTTTGATTATGAATGGATTTTTATCTAAAAAGGATAGACAACTGGTGAGATGCAGATTGAGTGTGATATTGTCAAATATCAAATCATTTGCCTTGCGAATCTATCAAACAGATTTAATGGTATCTTCAAATATGATTGTCATTTGAATAAGATATGATGCAGGAGCCCGGGGTTGACACAATTTTATGTCCTTCTCGCATCGTTTTTGGATTTATCACCTAAAAGCGAACACATTTTGGACACAAAGTAGACAAAAAATAAAGCTATCTGAAGTAATGCCGAATACAGATACGACATGATAGATGTCACATGCTGCTACAAGGAAGAATATGTAGTGAACAGTGTATCCTGGTCCAGGAGCGTGCGGTATACAAGTATGCCATTCCGAACACGGAGCAGGTTGTGTAGTGGTTTTTATGGTTGTAGGATGCAGCAACAAGTGGCTTCTCTATTGTCCTCCTCTGCATACGGCACCCTGATAACACAGTTAGTTTGTTCCTTACAAGAGAGTATTGGGAATGGGTCCAGTACAGATTGTGCTCATGATGACACTAGACGTAGATTGATTGTGTGCTGGTGCTTGATAAATCGACTACGAACAAGTGCACGTCTGCTCTGTTTGTTTCAGATTTGATTAGTTGTTACAGAATTGCGTCTCAGGGGGGTTCGTGTTGTATGCAGCTGATTAAAATGTGTACCCACTAAAATCACCAGTGCTAAATTAACTATAATTGAGACAGATTTGCTACAGGTTCATTTTCAAGCAGATTATTCAGCATAGAGTGATATATTTTGCGGGATGTAAACGTGGTCCTGCAGACATGTGAAAGCCCTTCCGTAGGCCTGTGTATGTTAATGTGTGCGTGCGCCTGTGCCACTGGGCTTCTGTGCATGCGTGTTAATGTGTGCTCCCTCAGTTGGTGTGCACAGTTGATAACTAATGATACTCCAGTCTATCATGGAGAGCTTATTTATCTTCCTATAGGGGGTGATGTGTCATCCTGAATAATTTAGTAACAAGTGTCCGGATCTCCTTCCCCACGGTGAGACCTTCCATTTGCACACACCGCACTGGTGCTTTTAGCCTTCACTAGGCATTTGGTTTAGTCCGCATGTGGTTTTGGGACCGATTTGCTGCTTCACCTGTTTACAGGGTTCCCAGAGCGATGAAAAGACTTTAACCGTGCTGTAATGTATACGTGACTAATAAAGGCTTATGTGTAAATATGCCTGAGGACTTTGTAGCATGTATCTGATGCTAAGGTGTTTTGAAAATGGTTGCAAGGTTATAATTCAGGAATATTTCTATCGATCACATTCGGATGGATGTGAGGAATGGTTTTTATGATAGTATACCAAGTTTAGCAGACTTTACCTTTAATGAGCCTTTTAGCATGTATAGTAATTAAAGCGTGATTAACGCCCTTAGGTGGGACATGCACTGCCTAGAAGCATGATGACTGGATTAAAAGCATAATTTTACCTTCAGTTTCTTTCTTTTTTTATAATATTGGTAAGTACTTTGATCCATCTTTAAACAGACAGAGGTGCTATGAAGTCTGATTGTCTTTTCAATACAATGCACGAGTGAAAATAACTGATGATTGACTGTGGATTGATAAGTAATCTAATTAATTTCTTTTGTTTCGTGTTTCAACTTAATTATGTTTTTCTCTCTCTCTCTTTTTTTTTTTTTTGCCTCACATGCCACAGGAGTTGGCCGGTCACATTAATTCCGAACTAAACTATACAAATTAGATTAGACAGTAGATTAGGGCACACGAACGAGATTATGAAAATTGACTTGAGCTTGGATTTATAAATTTGACAGGTAAATCATATTACGGCCGGAGGGTCCGATAGTAATTCCTTTACGCGCACGCACTGTTTTGTTCCCACATCCATCAAAACCATTTTCTTTTTCTCTTTCTCCATATTTGATCAAGCTTTTCTCTTTAGCGTTCTATTAGCCAGTCCACATTATTATTATTTCTTTTCTTTGCTGTGTTCGGCTGTAAGTATAATTAGTCAAATCTTCATCCAGTCCACTCAAATCCACGCGCCATAACATCGGACGCCGTGCACACAGGTCGGCTGAAGTATACTGCATATGTAGAGTGACGTATCATGTCTGCCTCCCAGCTCCAGGCTTCACGCGTTCAATCTTGCGTCGGATGCCTATGCACGTTCTCCCCATGCCGGGTTGCCTATGCACGTTCTCCCCATCCCGGGTTTCCTCCAGGTACTCAGGTTTCCTCCCGCCTCCCTAAAACATGCCATCCTGATTCGGGTCAGGCTCCGGATTCACCGTGACCCTGATCAGAAAAAAGCTGTTACTGCAGAGCGATGAGTGAACGAACGTTGTAGTTGTCGCTGGCTTTGTGTATCTGAATCCCACTGGTTCTCTCCATCTTCTTGTGAATGCACTCCCACGCTCTGGCTTTTGAAAAAACATGACAATTGGGAGGGGGATTTTTTGGACACAAACCTCGTTTAGTTTTTTTTGTTTTTTTGGAGAGGTTACAGACATCCTGACTTCGGTGTATCCATCACCGTTTCTCAGTATCCTCACTATTTTCAGTAGGTAGAATAGTGCTTTTAGGGTAGCATTTACATGTCATGCGAAAAGGGCAGTCTGTGGTTGGTCATTTGCAGTGTTTGTCAAATGGCCTCTTCCAGTGAAAGCAGACAGATCTTGGGTGTCCAGAAAACTAATTGGCTCTCTAGCAACAGCTGTAATACTGGCTCGTGACACTAATTACAGTCTCCAGTCCCGCTGTTGAAGTGCACAGTTGTAGTTTCCTTTCGGGCTGCGCTAATGTGACTTAACGTACAGTATATGTGACAAATGTGCTGCAACGTATATACGTAAAGGCTCCTAGTTCGTCGTCTTCTCCTCCTTCTAGCTCGGCTCACCATGACTCAGAGCCGTTCTATTGTATTAGATAGAGATCGTGCTGTAGCCGTGGAGAACAGATTTGCTCAGAAGGTCCCTGTAGTATCCTCGGCTCTCTTGTTCTGGTTTGTCTGTTTCCTCTTCTGCTAATTATCCCTCCCTGCTACCGCACGTGCCGATCTCTTACCCTGCTGTTGTAGGCTTATGAGAGCACTCAAGGACAGAATGGTAGAAAAGAGAGAGAGGGTGAGGTAGAGGAAATGGACAGACCGAGGGATGGTC
The DNA here is from genome assembly GCA_030068315.1 of Chrysichthys thysi. Taxonomy (NCBI): domain Eukaryota; kingdom Metazoa; phylum Chordata; class Actinopteri; order Siluriformes; family Claroteidae; genus Chrysichthys; species Chrysichthys thysi. The sequence goes on from JAQLOM010000001.1 coordinate 6,366,839, forward strand.
GTCCTACCCAGGAGAGAGTCTGTCCACTACAGTTAATTAATTAAGCCTTTGTTCTTCCTCTGTCACATACAAACAGCACTGGAGGGAGGAGGGGGGGGAGAGAGAGGAAGAATCAATGGTACCAGAAAACACCCACACATAATAAACATGGAAATGGGCACAAACCCACGAGCGCAAACTGGTGTGTGCTTTAATAAAAGCATCTCCCAAAGCAGCACACTGTTCCGTAATCACGGAGTTGATGAGAGAGGAGGAAAATGGCTTACCTCATTTTGTTTGGTCCGTTTTATTTTTCTCCCTGAGCACCGTTTGTGGTCTGGCGCTCGGGTTATTCAAAGTGGGAGCAGAATCGTGATGCAAAGCCGCACAATAGTGCTATTGTTTTTCTGTAGTGTAATTAATGGGAGAGATGTCTCCCTGGGGCCAGGTCCCTCTCCTGTTTTCTCCCTCTCCTTTTCCTTTCTCGGATATACATTAGATGTGACATCGCCCAGATAAACATCCAGGTTCGATCGTCCCTTCTGATTCACAGCCAAAACTGTGGTGCTGCAAACCTGCCTGGCATTTTAGGCATTTGCATTGCAGAAACCCCCGCTTGTTTGTTTTTCTTTTCTCTGTCTCGAGCAGCTTCACGACCCATTAATAACAACCCCTGGATACCACGAGTTGTGTTTTGGACCTCGGGGTACTCAGGTTTCATCATCTCTGTAATCAGTAACCAAGGAGATCTCCTTCACTTGTTTTCACACGTCTAACCGAAGCTTTCGCATACCATCGACTCGTACGCTATGTTTGGCACATGTCCCAAAGACGCATGCGGCTTCCCTTGAACTCAGGGTCAGGTGTATTTCCATAATGCCTAGCTTACCGCATGTCCTCTAAGGTTAGCCCAACAAAGCTGTTGCATTTCATGGTTTGCACCCAAACGTCCCTTGTTAATCTCTCCAAAGAATTCGAGATCCTGACTAGTCCGACTAGTCTTTGAAGGACATCGTGCTCCCATGTGTGTAGTCATCACATTTCAGCTTTGTAAACATCAGACGAAGCTCTCGCGTAAGACTTGAACATGCCACGGGGACACAGAGCAATCGTCATCATTATTATTGCTCACATAACTCGATATTAAAAAGCTGTAATGAAGAGAAATGGGTGGCAAAGTAGCACGTAGCACTAAAGTAATGGAAAGTTAAAGATCCGGCAGTGACTAACTGCTTCCTACAGAGCCAGCTCGCATCAGGCTTTAAATCACCCTCGCGTCTACATAAAGAGGACAGACTTCATACTCAGTTATAGCAGCCAGCGACTGCTAATGAAGAGTGCCTCGTCTAACCCCATAAGCGGACCGGAGTGTATTTGATGTAGTGGGTTACAATAATGGGGTGAAATGCTGTAACCCCACATTGTGTGAAGCTGTCGTCCCATTATAGTAATAATGGATATTTCTTTCGTCTCTCCCTCTCCCTCTCTCTCCACGGCGCTTTCTTTCTGGTCTGTGTCGCAAATACACACACCTTTCTGTGGCTAATTCAACAGGGAGAAAAGACTAGTGAAAAAAAGCACATGTGACTATAATTCTGCTAATAGTCTCTTTATCGAATCCCATCTTTGTTATAGAACGTAATGGGTTTAATGGACTGCAATAATATGTCCTGTGCCACCCCACCCTCATGTGTGCAGCCTCTGTTCTCTGCCTCTTTCGCTCTCTCTCTCTCTATCTCTCTATTTCACTTTCTCTCTCACTCGCTATTGCCTTGTCTTAATTTCATCTCTCTCTTTTCTCTCTCACTGTGTCCCTAATGTAGTTTTGTACGATTTCAGTCTAATAGGATCTAATCTGTCAAGTTCCTAGTGGAAGCTGGCTTTGTTATGAAGGATGGCCTCATTCGGAGGCACAAAACAAGATTGGCTGATGTTCTTTTCTACTTTCTGTTAATGGCTCTAAAGAAGCGTTAACGGTGTGTGTGTGTGTGTGTGTGTGTGTGTGTGTGTGTGTGTGTGTGTGTGTGTGTGTGTGTGTGTGTGTG
>JAQLOM010000001.1:6412512-6424526 GCA_030068315.1 Chrysichthys thysi
TGTGTGTGTGTGTGTGTGTGTGTGTGTGTGTGTGTGTGTGTGTGTGTGTGTGTGTGTGTGTGTTTGTGTGTGTTTTAGTCTGCCTCCACCTCACAGCTTTAGTAGTTCTTTCTTTTTTAGCTTTGTTTTTCCTTTATTTTTTTTATGCTGGCTGTAATTTGCTGACTTTCTGATTGGCTGACTGACTTGGATTGGTGAAACATGCATGCAAGTGTCACTCATATTCATACAGTATACGGCGGCAACGATGAGTAGGAACTCCTTTGCCACATAATTTTTCTCCCACCCATATGTTGAGAATGTTCTACTATTATATTTAGTTATTGAGTGCCTGGTGTAAGATTAGCTATCTAACTCATGCCAAAAGATACAGAAGACCAATCAACTTTCTACCATCTTGACTAATTTGCTAAAACACATTCAGTACTGTTAGAAAAATGAGTCTTGAGTATTAATATTGAACTGGTGTAGTCAGTGTCATGTTAGTATCATTTTCCCATCAGTCCTTGCTAGAGGGTGTGGGGGTTTGACTCCGGTTTGCCATCCTATTTAGTGCCAGGAGTAAAAAAACAACAGTGCAAACACACATGGCTGTTAGTAATCGTTTGTAATATCCTGCACCAGCATTCACAGACTAATATCCTCATTGTTATTTCATACCTGTGACTTTACAAGCTCCTCTGTTTCTGTCTCATCCCAGATATTCAAGACCATCTGCTGAGTTTTTTTTCTTTCTTTTTTTAATGCCCGGCCTCTCCTCTCTCTTTATTTCCAACATGCAATAAATAATACACATCTCGCTGTCTCTACGCTTAACAGAGAAAACTCTGACATATTCTTTTAGGTTCTAAAGTGAACACTTGCTCATTGATGCCAAACTTGACAATCTATGGAGACTCGAATGCGATTAGTCAAGGACTTGAAAGCTCTAGGGAGCGAGGCTTAATGAACATATGTTGTTTTCGTTTTTCACATTTATTTTTGTGCTCTGCAAAAGGACGAGATGAAGAAAAGATTGTTAACTCCTAACCTGGTTAATGGCACATAGTCCTTTGCATTTAGTTAAAATGTGAGTTCAGAGTTATATTACATATCAATTTAATCAGCCACATTCTTGGTTCAGAAACTGTAAAACATTTTCTCTCTTCAGCATGGCACACACTTGCGCGCACACACACACAGTCTCTGTGCATCTCAGTGCAGCGCTTGGTGATTTCTCAGTCTGGATTAACCCACTGATCAGAGAAATGAAAATGGATCTGTCATTTCACATCCTCCACTTTATTCATCATATTTAATAATTACACTTTCTACGCTCTCTCTCCCTCTCCCTTTCCATTTCTTGCTCCTTTTTCAAAATCCAGTGGCATCTTCGAATGTTAGGAACACACACACACACACACACACACACACACACACACACACACACACACACACACACACACACACACACACACAGACATACTGTCTCAACCTGAAGCTTTTATGAACAGAAATCCTGTTTGATTCATAGCAAACACCTGTACCCTTGGGTTAATCTACACCTCAACATAAAGCAATATTATAAAACAGAGGCATATACCTACGAACATCTGGACAAAGCAAGTATCGCTAACCTGAGTAAACTGCTTTTCTATATGGGGCAGTTGTAAAACCTCTGAGATACTGAGACCTTTTTAAGACAAAGACTTACTGTAGACACAGCAAAGCCCCGCGTACTATGGGAACAGCTGTGACATGCTTATCTGAGCAGGAAGTCAAGCAGGGGCAGAGAGCACGTGCTCAGAGACAAAGAGTAAATGAATACTAGGACTTCATTTAAAAATAAACATTTAAACATAAAATTTAATGGTCCCTATTAGAATGGCTTCAGTCCATAAATTAGGTCTCCAGTCTGTGCTTTGCAGCCAGACTCCCTCTTGGTTTTTCTATTTTTAAAGATTCTTTACTCCTCCTGGACAAATTATGCCAGCTCTGCCTCTCTAGCCGTCATAGTATGCGTATACATACCATCTCCGGAACTGTACAGGAGGAATTAACACTTCTCTTACAAAAGATTTTCCCAGAAGTCAGTTTTTTGCTGATTGTGGTGGAGAGCAGTGTCTTAACATATCGATTCAAAATCACCCATAGGTGTTCAGTTGAGATGTGATCTGGGGGCAAGGCCATAACATAATTTACATCATTTTCATACGCATCAAGCCATTCAGTTTGCCTTGAGCCCTGTGGACGGGACAGAGTCGCTCAGGAAGAGACTGTTCTAATTAGGAGAAAAATGCTCCTTAATAGGATAAAGGTGATCAGTGAGAATCATTTTGTATTAATCTGCAGTGACCTTGCGTCTAAGGAAACAAGTGGAGCGAAACCATGCTGGTACCATGCCCCCTAGAGCACAACAGAGCCACTGGTCCGAGTCGCATGTCAGTAGGTGCACTATTGTAGAGACTTTCATGTTGTGCAGTATTTAATCTTTATATCTCTGTGTGTTTTTGCTGTTCTTGTTCTTGATGTAGATGAATAATGAGATCATTCGGTGGTGCAGCAAAGAAATCTCGCTTGAAAGGATCTTTCAGGGCTATGTGATTTCCAGCAAAGAGGCACTCAACGACTGTATTTACTGCTGTCTCTCCTGGAGGAAGCGCTACCTCCTTACGTCTAAGCTCCATGACATGTAATGTATAGCAGCTCCAACACTCTGATTCCATTTACTTCCTTATATAAAATGTACAGTACCCTCCAGAATTATAGGTACCCTTCTGGAAATGAGCAACAGTAAGTATATAGTAAGTGTGTTGTATGCATTACTCACTCACTCATCTTCTGCCACTTAATCCTGTTCAGGGTCGTGTGGCGAAGCTGGAGCCAATCCCAGCTGACTTTGGGTGAGAGGTGGGGTACACCCTGGCAGGTCGCCAATCCACAGCAGGGCAACACACAGAGACAGACAACCATTCACACTCACATTCACACCTACAGGCAATGTATTGTAGTCAATTAGCCTAATCCCCTCTGTGCATGTCTTTGGACTGTGGGAGGAAACCCATGCAGACACTGGGAGAACATGCAAACTCTGCACAGAAAGGTGCCCAGGTCGCTCCCGGGGATCAGACCCAGGAGCTTCTTGCGACAGAGCTAACCACCACACCACCGTGCCACCCGTATTCCATGCATTAATTTGATAATATAAACTTAAAAATGCCCTGAAACATCATAAAGAAGAAACCTTGACAGTAACTAGAATCAAAAGGATATCTAGCTCTTCTGGGTCACACCCGATCGGTACCTAACGTGCAAAACCAAGCATTTTGAGTTTGATTTCATCTGACCACAACACATGATGTCAGTCATGGTTGTACTGATGCTTGGTGAAGTTCAGGTGTTGAGAGTAAACACTTGTATTTATAAAGTTATAAAGTTCTTCTAAGAAAGTCTTCTATTGTTTAAATGGCCATTTTAAACAATAGGCAGCGTTTATCAATCTGAATATGAACGTATTTATTTGTAAATCGTAAATGGTATTCATGAAAATCTCGGTAATACAGAACAACGTCTGTATCCTACTCATGCTCCTGAGTGTGTGTCTAAATGTATGCATAAGAAGGCTGATTAAGGAATCTCGACATGATCGACTTCAAATCATATAATTTGCAAGGTTGCAAGCTTTGTATTACTGAGATTAATTAAAGACTATGAGAACTAAGTAGAGTGAGCCAATGTAAAGCCATAAAATGATAAAACTATAAAAGGCTGACACACAAGACGCATTTTGTGTAATGTTTATTTTATGAGATTGTATTATGAAAAGCTCATTTTATGAAAGGTGCCAATAATTCTGGAAGCCACTGTATACCATATATTCCACTTTTAAAACTATTATGTATTGCCAGTGACGATTAAGTTTGGGTATTACACATTTTCATGCTTTTTGGTGCACATTGTGTCTACTTCTGTCCTCTTTTTTATCATTACTTTTTTTTTCTCCTTTTTTTTTTTTTTTTTTGCTAACCTGATGTTTCACAGGCCGCTGCTCTAATATGATGCCATGCTCCATTTGTACTTACTATCTTACTATATTATGTCCTATTATATTCTGCTCCACTGCTGTTAGTACATTTTTAGTATAGTCCATGCCTCCTCTAATGTTGCTACTATCAGGCTATTTCCCATATATTAATTTTTCTCCCTCTGGAGTCTTATTAAAACCCATCACACATCGGTTTCGCTCAGCCGTACTCTGCATTCTATGCCTTCTCTCCTTTTTAAGCTCCTCATATTTTGCTCCTTTTTTACCTACTTTATGATCCTCCCCTTTCCCTTCAGGTTTTGTCTCAGTTGTGCTCGTTTAACCTGTTCACTGTTCTACGGCCCTTGGTTCAGCGTCCCACTCTGCGGAAGTCGGACTGATACCACCTGGGAACAAAATCAGAGCTTCAGAGTCTGCCAGTGATTACAGCCTCTTGCTAAAGAGAACGGCACTTAGCAGTCCAACGACAGTGTGTTTATTTCAGAGAGAACGTGACTGACCACAGCAGGAGCTTTCTGTTGTGAGAGCTCTAAAGCTGTGTCGAAAAATGTAGCAACTTTTCATATAGAACTTGTTGACTCATCCTGGTAGTATAACAATAGGAAGTGTCCCTGTAACGTGTTATGATGATACACTACAAGTCTGATTTTTTTTTCTCCCCCCGCTAGAATATGTAGACAAACAGGCGTGTTGAAATATTGCTGCATTGGAGGTCTGCCACGATAGAGTCAGAAGCAGTGCGTAAATAATTGGACGGTGACAAAATGTTTGCTGTTTTGGCTTTGTACTTGGACAGTTGGCAGTTCAGTTGTTTCTTGGCCAGCTGTGTGTAACTGCATGATGTTGTGTTCATTCATGCACAAGGAGGCTAACAAAAGTCTAGAACCGATAAATGTGGCATTTGTATTGGATTCTGTCGCTGTTGTCTTTCAATATGAGGACCAAAGGAGTGTCAGTGCCAGAAAAAAAAAACAGGCTATGATGAAGCTGAAGATTTAAATCAGAGACATGGAGTGAAAGAAAGGACTTTCAGTGTGTAATAAATGGGGGGAAAAAGAAGACCACTATTTCAAATAAAGGACTGGGCTGCGATAAATAGATGAATACACTAACAGGTCCAGAGAGCTAAGTTTATAGGTTATAGCTTGATAAAAAGTATAAGCATAATAAAACGCTTGTGCGGTCTTATGTGTAGAGTTAGATTAGTTCGACGAAAACAGAATGATGAACGTTTGTGAAAACAAAGAAACCCTAATGTGTAATGTGTGAAATATGGTGGTGTAGGGAATGTTGTGACTATTAACAGCATAACAACAAAAGCTGGATGAGTTTTTGAAATGCACCATAAAGCACCATAAATCTGCTCTGTTTCATCTACAGTAGAGATGCCTCAAAACATACTCGCCTCACCTTGAACCAAGACGAAAAGCAGCTATCGACTTTTCCAAGGTCAGAAATTGTAGCATACTTGAAGTCCGTCGCTCAAGCCCACTGGACATACTGTAGGCAAGAGTGAAGATAAAAAAAAAAAAAGCTGCTGAAACAAGCAGGAACAGAAACGATTTGCAGTACAGCCTCGTCCAGGGATGCATTTAAAATGCATTTGATGATGTCTGTGCATTGCGGACTTAAAAGCGAGTAAGAGAGTCATCAGCTGCAAATGATTTGTGAAACAAGTATTTGACAACAGAAATAAATGGATATAATACGTAGAGCAAAATTGTAGTTGGAGTTTGTGAAAGTTAAGTTATTTTAACTTAATTGTGCTTGTATACAGAGACAAAACAATGTGAACCTTGAACACTGCAGTCCCATAGTGGCAGTACATCTTACAGCAGTATAGCTAGAGGTGAATTTAACAAATGATATACAGGAGAAAGTGGCATGCTGGCAGAGTGGGTAGCAGACTCCTAGGTTCGCTCCAGAGCTCGGCTTACTGTCTGTGTGGAGTTTCCTGTCTGTTCTGTTCATGTTTTCGTCAGTTTTCTCCATGCCCTACAGTTTCCTTCCACCTTCCAAAACATGCAGATGGGTGGATTAGCTGGATTAAATTGCCCCTACGTGTAAGCGTATGAGTGTATGAATAGAGTGCTCTAATGGACCGGCATGCTATGTGAGGTGAATTCTCCCACCTTGTGCTCAGTGTTACTGAAAGAGTCTCCAGCTCCACTGCGACTCTCACCACAGTGAAGCGCTTACTGAAGATGAATGAATGATGACTGAATACAAGGAACGTTCTGGACAATAGTTGAATTAACTTTCAGAATCTTAAATCTGTCGTCGTGCCTCGCCCAGAGATTGTAGCTTGGGGAGAGAATTGTAAAGATGTGAGACATTTCAGCAAGCTGCCACGTGTTTTCCACTAGGTTTGCTGGTTATGAGTCTAAGCAGATGTGAGAGAGGCTGTTGTCTAGTGAGCCGGCAGCCTCCTGCATGGTGTTTAATTATAGCTGGGTCTCATTGCAGCGTTGGTGCATGGGCCCGCTGCCCCTTTCAGCAGCATTCCGCCAAGCCTATAGCTCCAATCCTACACACGGGCAGCCGACCCCATCCACCCAATTACATCCAGTACTTAGTTACAGCCCATAGCCCGGAGAGGTCACGGCTCAGGCTGGGCTGCTGTTCAGATGGGGGTCTCTCTCTTCAGCCCTTTCTTTAGAAAGGAAACTTCACCAGCTTTGGCTACTTTTAACAACAACTGTAACATATTAACCTTAGGGAAATTCTAGTGCATTTTGATTTTTTGCTTTTAAGGTAAATACACTGCCACAAATGGCTAAATGTGTTTGCAGAGTCACACGTGAAAAATAATTTGTGCGCTACAAACACAATTACGTCTTTTCTTGGCTTTTTAAAAAAATCTTTAGTAGCATACGTATATACATGGATGTGAATCATGTCTGCCGTTGACACAAAATTTATTGTGTAACTCTGAAATCATGGGTGCGTATGGTTTTTCTCTCTCTATTTATATGAACTCCATATGAGCCGGCTCTCTGAAGAGAGGTTAAATTGTCTCTGCCTTTCGATGTATTGCCTGTGAAAATACGATACAACCGACAGCTTTCTAAATAATGAAGTTCCGTCTACAAAACGGTATCGTATTGAATGGGACAATCACCTTTTCAATTCTTTTGTAGACATGACAGAAAGACTGTCAGTTGCACAGATATGCACTCACATATGTATGGTTCATAACTACACGAGGCGTTATGAGGCGATGTCTAAGAGGGATGGGGTGGAACGATGGAAGTAAAGCACTGTTTTAGCCATCATGTGCTGGTGTGTGTGTGTGTGTGTGTGTGTGTGTGTGTGTGTGTGTGTGTGTGTGTGTGTGTGTGTGTGTGTGTGTGTTTGAGATTTCATGGTGTTTCCAATAGACCCTGACTTCATCTATAGGGGGACCGAGCTTCCAGTTTGATATTGAACTAGGGCACAACATGCAGCCAGCACCCCTATCAAATGGAAGAAAACAGGTTCTGTAGAAACCTTTTCTGCCAGTACACACAAGCAACGTATTGGCAACATGTGCAAAGGTGGAAGCATAAAGGTCGGGGTGTGGGGGGTTAAGTGAAGCTTGCCCAGGGCACCAGACGTGGTTGGGCCAACGCTGCGGTTCAAGTCTGGGTATGTATTGTGTTTTGTTTTGTGAGCTCTAAGAAATATGTGTACTGTGGGACATGTTTTAATGTCTCACGCTGTTCGCGTCAGCTTGCTGTTACTGGTGCAGGCACAAAGAATTGAATAGCCCCAACACCTCAGCCGCCGCTTTCACCTCTCAAAGCAATATAGCAGGTGCTGAGCGGTTAAGTGGCATATTCCCACAGTAGAGCTCGGTGCAAAATACATTAACACCAAATATTGATCAAAGCAGGGCCTTAGCTAGATCAGCAGGGATAGAGTGGAATCAAAAGGTTCTACATGCGTGTTTTCTGGGGTGTTTTTTTCTCTCCTTGCTTTCCCATGCAGGCTGTTTGTGGGCCTTATCTGTAAGCAGAGAACAGTTTATTTGGTTTCTTCCAGCCCCAGAAGGTCAGTGGATGTGGGATGTGTTTCTGTGTCAGTCTGTTTGTTTGTGTATGTGTGTGCGTATATCTCCTCTCTGTATTCTCGACCATGACTTTCTGACACATGATTAATATGGTGTTATAGGACAGCTGCAGACTGTCCTCTCTGCTTTGTCCTCTGGGTGGCCTCTCTATCATTCTTTCTCTCTCTCTCACTCACTTTGTTTTTCCCTCTCATTACCTTCCGTTCTTTCTCTCCCTCTCTCTCTCTCTTTCTCTCTTCACCATTTTCTCCCACAGCTCTCTGTTTCAACTGTTTTCACTTCCTCTCTTCCTCCTTTGTCTTTCTTTCCTCTGTTTCCTCTCATTGATGTTCCCATTCTCCTTCTCCCTCTCTCTTTCACTCCTTCAATTGCTCTTCTTTCCTCAGCTTATTTAATTATAGAATCAATCACGTTCGCGTTCCCAGACAATGCCTTTAAAAGGTTGCCCAGTAAGGAGCACGGTAGGGCTCAGAGGATGCCTTAATGCTGTTTAAGCCTCTCGTTCTTTGCTCTGTCTCAGTTTAATGACTGATTGATGCTGCATCTTTCTTAAGAAGAAATGACCTCATACTTATCAGTTGTGGTTATAATCATATTTTATGATCATAGTGGTTGAAACCAACAGGCCAGCTATGAAAAAAGCATATTGTTTGTGTTTGAGCATGTTCGGTTGCGATTTGTACTCTTTCTCGGCGAAGCTAAACAGGCAGGTGGATCATGAATTTGAGACAGAGTAGAAATACATCTCCAGCTTGGCACTTTTTCTGGATTTATCTCTGTGTTTATGCTTACCTACACATCTGACCATTTATTTTTGTAGTACGACCTATGTTCTGTGACCTCCTGTGCCTGGTTCAGTGAGGGAAATGGGCTCTAACCTTGCATCTCAGAGTCGTTGCGATCAGGCTTTATCACAGCTTGTGTGGCGCTGTAACTCGTTCAAAGGGACACGACCCCAGAGTGAGGGAGAGGTGAATAGCATAAACACAAACATGGCCTATCGCTTGTAATCGCTGTGACTCCTGAGACAGAGCATTCACCCACGTGTCCTTCCTTGTGTTTGGACAGCGTATTCATCACTGGAGGATTAGAACTTCTTTGAACACTGCTCTCTCTCAGCTGATTCCCTCTACAACTCTCACTCTGTCTGCCTTTAACCTCTCTTTCAGCCTTGCTGAGCTTCCCTCATTCTTTCAGCCCTTCTTGTGTTACTCAGGCTTCGTATGAGGAATTCGCATTAACAGCAGCGTCCAGTCGTGGGATATTTCTCTGCCTCACTGTTTTTCCACTGTGCTTACATTGTTGTGGTGCATTGTGGGCAACTTGATGAACTGGCCTTAGTTAACCTTTGGCATGGATGGCTTTAGACTTTTCCATGTGCCTAAAACATTGTTATTAGACATTTATCCCTTGACTAATGGCAATAGTAAAATGCTGACCACAGTTTAACAGTTTACAGCAGGCATTAAGTCTCCTGTATGCATTTCTGTTTTTCAAGCCAGTTCAGTAAAGCATGTACAGTAAAAAGAAAAAAGAAAGAAAAAAAGTGGGGGTTAAATACAGCATGCATGCTGGGAATTGCAACGTGTAATGAACTAGACAGACTGTGTACTGGTCTAAATCTACTAGCAATCTGCTATGAATGCGTTCTTCAACTCTATCCATTTATTCTGTTGTTTCAATTTCAGTTCTTACACAGTGGAATATTATCTCCTCGTGGTCGTCCTATTCCAAAATTCAAAATTGCCCGGCATCAGTAGAAAACAGAAAGCCAAATTCATTAAATAATACATATTGCAATTTCTCCAAAGACAGTTTGGCATTAAAAGTAAAATAGAGTGATGGCTTAAAGCATAAACATGACCGCTCCCTGAGAACTAGAGTATATGTATATTGCCCCATGCACATGAAAGGCATAAAAGCAAATGGCTGGGGAAACACATTGTTCAAAAGGATGAATGTTGCATCTGAACATCAGCTTCTTATCAGTGTCTGCGCTGAAATAAAGCTGTCTGAGCTTCAAAGAGCTTTCTTTGAACTGTAGTGCTAGAAAGAGAAATGACCAGTTAGGGGGGCTTGGTTCCATATAACTACTCCTTTCTCACTTTTCCCATAATCCTCTCACCTCCTGCCCTCAGCGGAGGCCCTGCTCCCCCAGAGAGACATGAACGAGAGACACGGCATGTCAACCTTACTGTCTCTCTCTCTGCCTCCCACAAACTGTTTTTTGTCTTTATGCTTTATCAGCGATTTTAAATCCTTTATTGCTTCCTTCCTTCTTTTCTTCCTTCTTTTAGTCATGCCCTTCCCTTCTCTGCTCTCAGTTCAATACTGTTTTAACTAAGTTTGATATAAATCAGTCAATTCAAATTAATTTAATTCAGTTCGGTTTACTGTTTATAATTTTGTCAGATTGTCATCCAGATGAAAGTTATCACAACCTTCTCTACACAGCCTTTTCTGCACATAGGCATATGCTACTTTGCTAATAATAATACCAATTACAGCACTTTATTTAGCGCATAATTTGCGCATCTGTGTGGTGTCCTCTTCTGTCGATAACGTCTTCCTACATTGTCTCTAAATACATTTCTCGAATATTATGGAATATCTCACAGTAAAGGGAAATCAAACCCATCTGTCTGCAGAGGTGGGGCGTAATGTGTTGTTTAATCCATTATATGTTCTTAAGTATCTTTTTCTAATAGATTGTTCTCATTGGCGTAGTCATGAAGCACAATACTGTTCACTCTTACTCAAGTACATTTGCCACTTAAAAAGTGTAATTATACTCAGGTACATCGGTCTACACACTTCTCAGTGCTTTTATTTCATTTATCAAATTATTTTCATTCTCTTGCTTCTATGATGCCCACTGTTTTGATACATGCTTATGACTGTTCCGTTTTAAATACACCACACCCCTCCCATCTATGAGTCCTCTCCGCAATATGTCGGATCAGTTGGGCTCTTGTAATCACTAACCACACCCAGGCTCTGAACTCAAACAATAACACATGCACTTTTCAATTCATTGGGCAGTATTCGGGTTAATAACGAGTCTGGCTCTCACCTTACTGATGAACGCGGATTGTAGTCGGAATTAAATTCCCGGCTTCCGTAAGAATCTTTTCATGCTCACAACGCGGTTTACTGATAATCACCGGATTTCATTATTAATAAATCCATACAGCATGTGAGAGGGCCGTGTGTCATCACACCCCGAAATAATCCATCACGTTAAAGCAGTTTCCATCTTGCAAAAAAACTTGCCTCGTGATGATGTGAGCTCCCTGGGAGCGAAACGAAAGCTCCGTGGAAGCAGTACATGGCAATCGAACCTATTGCGAGTACACCATTTGCTCCAGCCCGGCACACATCCCTCTCAAAAAGAAATATTAAGTTCCATAGAAAATCACTGAAAGGCCAAGTGTCACCAGCTTTAGCTGGGTTTATCATAACTGTGTATTGTACTGCTAATATTTCAGTAGTGCATCCAAGCACACAGTTTTACTGAGCATATAAGATGAAGCTTCCTGTTAAGCTTGTCTTTATGCCGAGACTCGTCTTTGTGCTGATTCTGTGCCTGATGCACAAACTGAAACCTTATCTGCAAATACCTTTCCCGGTTCAATAGTGGGAAAGTTGACCCATGACAATGTCACATTAATTTGTTATTTGGTACATTTACAGTACCGTGCAAAAGTCTTAACCACATGCAAGGAAATGCTACAAAGTAAAAATGACTTCAAAAATAATTAAATTAAATCTTTCCATTTAAAGGAAAAATACTACAACATGCAGGAAACAGTAATAAACTAAACAAAGTCAATATTTGGTGTGACGACCCTTTGCTTTTTTGTTTTTTTTTCCTTAAACAGTAATCCCAGGCACAATGTGTACAGCTTCATAAGGAAATGAGGTGGCAAGTTTTTCTGC
>JAQLOM010000001.1:6554589-6565031 GCA_030068315.1 Chrysichthys thysi
AATTTTCAGTGGGCCTGAATCATTAAATTCATACATTTAGCATATGCACATGTATGGATTTTTATAAATTGCCATAGCGATGAACTCAGGTTCAGGTTAAATTTTAATCTGTTCATTATTTTTTTTAAATATTAAATACAGCGGTACTGCATAAATTGTGCATAAATGCCCTCGAGATTCTGTTTTACCCTAAGTGTAATAAAGCTCAGCTCTAGATACACTAGATACTGAAATACTCCATCTCTCTGTCCTTGGCCACTTTCACTCAGCATTGAATAGTGCATGAAGTAAATAACAAGGCTTCAGATTTCAGTCTTTTTTTTTTCTACCTACATAAACACATTACTCATCAATTCATCTCTCTCGCTCCAAACCATTTAGGCGTACCCGTCTCTGAAACCCTTGGCGTCATGGACAAGGGACCTGTGCCAGAGGGTTGAGCAGTTTGCTCTCTGGGCTGAGAGAGTACATCCTCCCAATATCTTCTGGCTCTCAGGCTTCACCTTCCCCACAGGCTTTCTCACAGCAGTTCTGCAGTCCTCAGCACGGCAGAACAACGTGAGTACAAATACAGACACATGTTCATACACACTCAGACAAACCCATCCACACATGCATTATGTGTGTATTAAGAGGGCCCAAAAAATGTACACACACTTCACCAGTGGTTATCTGTGCCCAGTTTTTAAAGCAAGATGGTGCACCACCACACTACCACCAATCTCAATGACATTCTACCCTTTGATGTCTGTATAAGTCTACTAGTACAGCTTTAATGCAGATGTTTTTCATGTTGACGTGTGTATATATTTTTTGGGCCCCTCTGTATGTGGATCTATTTGTAAATATGTATGAATATATTCATATAGATGTGCACACAAGTATAATACATATGTACATGTGCGTGAAAGCCGTTGGAAGATGCTGAAGCCCATTTGGCACCAGAGGCCTGTGATGTTTATTACTTTCCAAAGAATGACATTAGCAGGCAAAGCCAGTCAGATTTACTTAACATGAACCCACTTGTAGGATACCAGAGAATGGTCATGTAGATCACAGCTGGAAAATATAAACATATGCCAGACATTAGACATCAAGAGACCAAGGACATATACAAAAACTGCAAAGACAAAATGGCTTCAAACACTGTCTCAAGTCTGGTAACAAACACTAAATAGTTGGGTGTGTTCTGCAGGTATCTGTGGACACACTTTCTTGGGAGTTCACTGTTTCTACAGTACATGACAACAACCCGCTCTTCCCTCCCAAGGTGAGTAACTAGTTCTAATCATACTTCATCAGGAACCTGCTGTATCTGCTAGCATTGGAGCTGCCTGTTCTTAACCACTGGTGCACTGTGGCCTGATTCAGCTCCATATTTTGCTTGTCTTCGTTCACTTATTCTGCTCCACGCTCATCAGACCGGGAAAGAGTGATCTGTAGTTATTTTCATTAAAAATCTAATATATGAGTTCAGTGTTATTAATTCAACATCTCTTGCTTAGAATGCTAGACCCATGTATGCTATTATGTCCTTGGGAAGACTTTGTCTCTGGGTTTCAGAAGGCTTGTATTTTAAGCTTTATTATTATTTTTTTTTTTTGTACAAATGCTCCCCACTTGAGTTAACGTGTTTTTCAGGGCCAGACGTGAGGCAGAGAGTAATTCTTCCAAAGAAAAGAGGCTTCGGATGAAATTTGCTTAAATGTCTTTTGCTGAATTATTTTTTGTTTGTTTGTTTTTCACTTGGGTTGTTAAATTTTTACGGTATAATATTACCATGACAGTCACAGTCTAAACTTAGCTACGTTTTTTTCATTTGTTGTTTTTTTTTGTTGTTGTTGTTGACTCACATTAGCATTTGCCTTCTTTTGATGTATAATATTTAGTGTAGTGCCAAAGTGTTAGCATCTGGTAATCCGTTGGTGTATAATCTCATGCATAAAAGGTCACAATGGCCACAGGTTTTATTCCTAAGCAAGCAGGAGCACACCAGCTTCCATGTGTTCTTGGTCTTTAAACATCTGGTGAGTTGCATCTGTTTGATTGGAATGGAAACCTGAAGGCTCTTTTTGGATAAGATTCAACACCTCTGTGCTGATCAATTGCTAATCCCGCTTAGCATGCATGCAAATCTGTCACCTCTCTCAGTGCTGTTCTCCTTTCTGGGTCCTTTATAGGTTTTTGCCTTGGTTACATCTCCTCCTTCAGTTTCCCACTGTTTTTGTTAGACCTTTATCTCTTCTTATTACCAATGTTCTGCTTTGACATTAGGAACAATATCAAACTTCTTATTATACTGATAATGCTCTAGTGTTTTCTCCAGTGAAAAAAAATCATTTTTCTATGCTTGCTGAAATATATTTCTGTGTGCAGTGTGTATTTTTTTCAGGTCTTATTAGTTCCTCTGGGCTTTCAGAATTGTTCCTTTCTGTCCAGATTACTCACCTTTCTGTGGCACAGTAAGCTTTCTTGAAATACAAATAACAGGGAACAAAGCATCTGATCTGCTGCTGATTTATTTAACCTTTCTGAATCATGGCTGCTGAGAACCTAAGGTTTCTTCCATATATGGTGTTATTCGCAAAAAGTATTTGCCTTCTGGGCTATTTTGTACACTATACACAGTACTGCAATACCGCTGGAGTTTATATGCAGCCGTGAATACATCCGTTCTGTTCATTTGGAATGAGTTATCAGGTTTTTCGACTTTCACTACACAGGACTCACATAGTAAAATATTCATACTTCCTCCACTCCCCAAAAACCTTTAACCATTTGTCACTTTGTTTGTTTTATTATCAATTTACATTATCAACTTTATTAAATAGATTATTACTTTAATACGATCTCTTTCGGGTGTCTGAATTTCATCTTTTTTTTCCTCACTTATTTTTCCTCTTCTGCTAATAAAACTGTACATCTATTTTTTTAACCCTTGTTCTTTTCTATTCCTAGGACATAATATACATATTTGGTCAAATCTAAGCAAGTACTAAAATGCGATACAATTTCACTTTTGTTTCTAGGCATCTTCTGTTAATACTTCTGTATCTTGCCTTGACTAAAGAGATGATCACTTTTAGTTAACAGAATTATCACTTATGTTCATTTATTTTATGTGTTATTTAGGCAACTTCATGTTTTTAGTTGAATATTAGTGTGGGACAAATACATACGTATCCTATTTTATTCTAAATTAATGGAAAATGCATACGCTGTTACTCTGGTTATAGCTTCAAGACTAGTTTCCTGCCTGTTTTGGGAAAGGTTTTGTGCAGTACCACTCGTATTCCTTTCCCAGATTCCTCTGTGGGTGCATGACTATGTTCAGGCTGTTGACTACATTTAGAATGTGGTGCATGTATCATTCAAGCCACCGAAGTGTCAAATAGCATTGATGTTGCTTCTCTGCATAAAGTATGACCTAATTTCCAAGCACTTCTCGATATGTCAAAAACACATTGCCATAAATTTCAGTGCAAACAATGTGTTGATGTACAACATTCGCCATCATATGTCAATCTATACAAAAATATTCCTTTATCTTTTTTTTTTTTATTATTTTATATCATTATTGTGGATTTTCTCTCCAATTTGTTGTCCTCTATCACACAAAATCTACCAACCAGGGAGGGTGAGTGAGGCCTAACACATACTTTCTCCAAAACAAGTGAACGCCAGCCAGCCACATCACAGGGTGGCCTAACTGACTTGGAGGAAAGCACTAATGCCCACTTCTGCATGCATGGGATGTCACAGACATCCATGATTGACTTGTGTGACTATGACAGGGGTGAGAGGGTATGCCATCCCCCCTACCCAGAGAGTGCGGCAAGTTTTGCTCCATGGTTCCTGCCTATGAATGTCTGTCACACCCTGCTTCTTCATCTTCTAAAAAAGTTCACTGGAGCTGATGGAATGTACTGTGATGTGATCCTGACTCGGGCAATAGGAGACAATTTACAGCCATTCAGGCTGATTCTGAGAAAGATATGGGAAAAACCAATCGTGGCTGCTAGCTTACACACAATGTGAGCTGTATGATCCAGCCCTGAAACTCTATAAATCCAGCTTACACTGAGCCTTGGCTCTGCACGTTATCAGTGAGAGATTTTACCTAAAATCATGTACACAAATCACACAGAACAGCAAAGCATATCAATGCTTTTTCTGAAGGAAGCCAAAACTGCTTGAGAAATTCGTTTTGAGATTTGCTCAGTATCAGGCTAGCTAGGCTATTTCTTTGGTTGCATTCACAGTGATGACTCATGAAACATTTTTAACCTTGGAATCCAAACACGCCATTAAACTGTCACCAGCATATTGTAGCTAAGTAGGTGGTGCTGCCATCAAATGACATTTATTAAAAACGTACACTAATAATGTCAAATGTTTGACGGTCTACTGGACATTGGAATCAATTCCAAACATCTTGAACCAGGGGTGTAAAAGGCAAATCCAAGCATATGAACTTCCTCCACATCATCTTTTCAGAACAGTTTGTGAGCTATGAAGTAGCTGGAAGGCTGAGGTATTTTTCAAAGCTGCAATTCTTTCCACCAAGCTTTGCTGTATTAGTGTGAGAGTGATGAATCATTTAAAAGGGCGGTTAATCAGCATAATGCATGTAATTGAAACAATATTATGAAGGTGGTTACAAAAGTCACACCTATAAATGAAGGCAATTTACCTTAGATAGTGTTGGGAAGCACCTCCATTTGTTTTTTTAAACAAAGCTTAGTTCTTTTGTTGGTGGTGGTTCAGTGGAATCTGAGCACATTGTTGGAATTGCTGCTTTTGTCTAATGAAGAATGAGGTGAAACATTTGTCTATATTTAAAAGAACAAAAAATACACCCAAACAATATAATGATGCTTGCCTGGCTATTTTCAAGTTCAATTGTCTTCTGGTTGCACCTCACCTGCCATCAGGGCAACAACATGGCAAAAATATTGGACTCTAAACAGAGGTCTAAACTTGGTGTGCCATTTCAACATCATTTTCACTCAGTGTGACTTACAGTAAGTGTGGGCCTCTGAGACTTGAAGAAAGCCTTTGTATGCAAGCTGTACTTGTTATTAATAAAATGTCCATTGAGCCCTAACAAAGCATGCATATTAAGAGCTTTCCACATATCAGTAAGAGCAATGTAATCACAGCTGGACACATCTGTTTCAACATGTTCCCTTATTTTCTTACATTTTCTTTGAACCATGGCCTTCAGATAATGTCTGGATGGAAACACTTGTATAAACCAGCTTGTGGGCAAAAGCACAATAGCATCCATAGTGAAAAATGGCCATAATCTTTTATTTATTTAACATTCATTTATCCATGTTTAGTAACAGCCTGGTCAGGATTGCGGGGCTTTAAATTAGGAGGATAATTTGTTTCTATAATTTGGGAACTAGAACCAAATAAATTTGTTAGAATAGGCAGGTCCAGGTGGATGGGGTGTGTCAAGGGCCTTTTCATGTGTACAATTTTGAAAACACTAAAAAATGTTAATCACAAAAAAAGAATAGGCAGGTCCAAAAGAGTGGCATTTAGGGAAAAAAAAGCCCCACATACTCTTTTAATTGAGACCATTTGTATACTTTACTGATGTGACTGAGGTTGATGAATGTCAGAATTCACATGCTGCTGACAGTGCTGGGATTTCCACCTCTGGGTTTTTCCTGTGTTTCTGGGGACATAGTAGTTGGACTCATAATTGATGTGAAATGAAAAATACCACAACAAAAAAAATCCCCTTCTGGGTCAGATCATGCCCACGTCAAGTTCAAATTTGTATGCAGATACAGATGGGTATTTGGAGCACTGAGCAGATCACACAGTATCACTGTCACAACCCTAATAACAAGATTTTATATTATTCTATTATTCTTCTAAGACTAATCACGTTTGTGTCATGTTCGTGTTTTTAGAGTCTTTAATAATCAACATTTGTTAGTGTGGAAGGAAAGTGACTAATAAAAAAAAAAAAAGCAAAAACATTTACCAATCCATTCTTTTAAAGCCATGATTAGGAAAAAAACAGGATACATATAGAGATGTTTGGTCTGTATTTAGGAATAGGATATGATGGGCAGTTTAACCTAAAATAATGCTCAAAAGTGTAAAACCACAACAATGTATATTATATGTGTATTTTCTAGAATATATGCATACAGTGTGTGTCTCTGTCCCATAGGACGGTGTGTTTATTCGAGGTCTGTATCTAGAGGGAGCCGGATGGGATAAGAAGAACTCGTGTCTGGTGGAGGCAGAGCCCATGCAGCTGGTCTGCCCCTTACCCAACATCCATTTCAGACCTGTGGAGAACCGCAAGAAAACTGCCAAGGGTACAGACATCACACACATATATATATATATATATATATATATGTGTGTGTGTGTGTGTGTGTGTGTGTGTGTGTGTGTGTGTGTGTGTGTGTGTGTGTGTGTGCGTGCATGTGTAGATAGATAGATAGATAGATAGATAGATAGATAGATAGATAGATAGATATGAGAGAGAGAGACTAAGGATAATAAGCACAATAAATATCAAGAAATAGATAACCATTACAAACTATTACAAGATAACGACACAGATCACATAATAATTAGCTGTTGTATATGACATTTTTGGCTTTAATCTGCTTGGATTGAACTGTTTACAAAACTGAACAAATACAAAATGCTAGAAATGCTAGCTGTGATCACGGAGAGCTGCAATGAAGTTGTTAATCAGAAGTCATTTCAGTTTCTGTCATTGGGGTAGCTAACATACAGGCAATTCTTAATCGTATTTTTGTACATTAGGATTGAATTCCTAATGTGATCTACTCCCAAAATCAAACCAGCATAAAGAAAATTTCCAGAAAGTAAAATAAAGCTGGGTGGCATGGTGGTGTAGTGGTTAGCACCGTTGCCTTACAGCAAGAAGGTTCTGGGTTTGTACCTGATGTCTGACTGAGGCCTTTCAGTGCAGAGTTGTCATGTTCTCCCTGTGCCTCCATGGCTTTCCTCTGGGTGCTCTGGTTTCCTCCAACAGCCCTAAGACATATAGATTAGGCCAACTGGCTACTGTAAATTGCCCACAGGTATGAATGTGCATGTGAATGGTTGTTTGTCTTGTGTGTGTTGGCCTTGAGATAGGTTTCTGTCCTGCTCAGGGAGTAGCCCACCTCTCGCCCTCACAGATAAGCAGTATAGATTTATGGAAATATAGGTACTGTATATTTTAAGCAGGTCACATTTCTGTATCTGTATAATTGATAACCTTGCTATTCTTGACTCCAACATTAAGCATTATAAATCCTCAGATTCAGCACAATAACAACATATGCCACTGTACACTGTATAGCTTTCAGAATGATACCATTCACTCGTTTAAAATGTCACTCTACAATAAATACAGTGGATGTAAACTGATCTATAATAACAGCATGGACAATCCACCAGACAGCGGGACATGATGGAAGGAAGCTATCCACATAGACAAACCATGCCATTCACAGCATCTTTGGTTTCACAGGAAACAAATTGCATTTCTTTCACTCAGATTTGTTCACTGCGGGATGGCAGGCTAATAGGTTTAACTGAAAAGAAAAACATTCTTCTTTATTAAGTTAAGCACAGAAGCTACAGATAATCATGAGAATAGATTGACAGGAGCGTTGAATGTGTTTCTTGAACGTCTTGAATGTCTGTGCTGTATAATTATTTTAGGTTTTCTTGCACTTTGTATAGGTATGTATTCTTGTCCGTGCTACTACTACCCTGTGCGTTCAGGAGGAGCTGGACGACCTTCATTTGTAGTGGCAGTGGATCTCAGATCAGGAGCTGTGCCTCCTGATCACTGGATCAAGAGAGGAACGGCATTACTGATGAGTTTGGACACCTAGGAGGGCAACACACAAACACACATGTTCATATATCCTACACAGTAAAATACACTTCTTTTATGTGTGTTAGTCTGATACATTTAGCAAATCTTTGTGTTTGTATGTTTAATGGCAGATTTTTTTTCTTTCTACGTTTAATGAAATTTGAAATTTGTTCTTGAAAATTAAACTTGAATTCACTCAGAGAAGACTCACAGAAACAAGCGATTATTGCTTTTATTAAAAAAATAAAACCTTTTTGTTGAGCCTTTCACTGTTAACAGCCCTATGCATAGAGAGACGGGGGGGGGCACACTAAAGTTCTCAGGATGGTCTTTAGAGTCTACACGGGCTGGGTGAATTCCTGAAAGAGGGAGGAAAACAAGAGGGAGTGCAGAAGAAGTGAAACTGAAGAATAGTTCTGAGGAAAGCAAAGAGGGAGAGGGTGTGTGTGTGTGTGTGAGAGAGAGAGAGAGAGAGAGAGAAGGTGGGGGCCTCACTTCAAGGCTGCTTTCAGACAGCCCTTGTCTGAAAGAGCGAGACTTCCTCAGAACTGTAAGGGGCTCTTTACTGGCCTCCAGGTCTGAGTCAGTGTGCACCACTAACTGGTTTTTGTGGCGCTCATGGCAACATGTTGAATTCAAATTTAAATTGGGCCTCCAAGGCACTATTGTAGTTGCTCAGAAGTACTCCAGATTTTTTTTTTAAATGGATGTAAAGCGCAGAAGGGAGGGAATGACATCTTTTGAATCCCCAAACGGAGAATGAAGTTCCCTGGGATTATTCATTACAGCTGTTGAATGTTCCCACCTCTGATCCATCCGGGCCACACAAAGAATATAAAAAGGAGTGTGTGAGGTGACCAAAGGAACATCTCTCTCTCTCTCTCTACATCAGACTTGACCAGTTCTGTAACCATGTGCTTAATACCAAGTTAATCTGACCAACACACTAAAAGAATGAACAGAGAAATGTGGGTCAGTTTTGACAACTGTGCTACAATCTGGAGTTAAAACCTGCTTGCTAGGCTCTGAGTTTACCAAGACACCTTGCTCTCCTGGCTCCAGAGGAGACTGGACTCAGAGTCGGAATCAGGCCGAAACATTAATCCTGTTCCAGTAAGGAAAGAAGCCGCCACCGGAATGGAGCAGTGTGTGTGTGTGTGTGTCTCAGTCATGGTAATTCCACACGTCCGGGAAAGAATGGAGCAATCCTGGAATTTTGGGAAGTCGTGTGTTTTGTGTGTGTGTGTGTGTGTGTGTGTGTGTGCGTGTGCGAGCACTTGTGCGCGCGCGCTTGCCTGTGTGTGTGTGTGTGTGTCCCCTTGAGAAGAGAGGCGGGGCAGTGCAAGACTCGTCCACCGAAAAAGAACCTGCATGGGAGAGGCAGAAAGAGCGCGGATCTCCCGCTGAAGCATCCAGGCGACAGGCAGAAGCGGCTCCTGGAGGCAGCGTGGAATTAAAAAGTGCGCAATGTGCGCCCGTGCTGCGCCTTCCGACCCCCCAGCTGACAGGCAGGAAACCCGCGCGTCATGTCTGATCCCCGCCTCAGAGGACCCGCATGCGGGACGCGGCGCGGCTTCCCCCCTTTCACTCCGGCATGACCGCGCATTTCTCCCCTTTCACAACTGCAGCTCCTTAGTGCCGGGTGCACCACGGTGAGGATGAGGAACATGAAGATGAGGAGGATGTTGGGCCTTTTTGGGAAAGATCAGAATGTTTTGGTGGCCGTGTCACTGATGTGTGTGTCCGTGCATGGCCACGTTCACATCACGGATCACAGCTGCTTCGTGATACATACACAAGTGTGTATGTGTGTGTGTGAGGAGAGTTTAGGTGAATCGCCCAGTGTGAGAAGATCACGCGCAGGTTATTTGCATGGGGAATTGTGACTTTGAAGCCGCTGAGGATTTTGGTGCTGCGTGTCAGAGCGAGGCGAGAAACTGCGCAGTTGCCTTTTGCTCCAGGAGGATCATCATTTTTACTGTCAGTCTTTCTTCCTGTCTTTTTGATTTATGTTTTGGGGTTGTTGTTGTTGGGGTTTTTTCCTCACAATGAGAAGGAAGCCGCCTCCGAGCTCGAGCCTTCACGCATTACCAGGTAAGAGCAACACTTTCTCTGGGTTCTGGGTTTTTTGGTCGGTTTTTTTTTCCACCAAACTAAGAAACAGAAAGGCGCGTGAACGCGCAGGCTTCAGAGCCACGGGCTTTTCAGGGCTCGGCATGTGACGTAACACAGCGCCGCGCGCGCTGAACACGCACCACATTTTCAGAAGAAGAAGAACAAGAAGCAGGAGGAGAAGCGCGCGGATTCAGCAGCTTGAAAAAAGCTCCTGGTTTCCTCTCGGCCGCTTTCTGCGCGCGTGTTTGGTGTGCACGCGGGCGTTGGGAGGCAGCCCTCAGGCTGATGGGAGATTCAGAAGTTTAACCCGTTTGTCAGTAAGAAGGAAAGTGATGAGCTCATAGTGTGCTGAACAGGAAGCCAGAGGGAGTTGGCGTCACGGCGCAGCTTCTCTCCACACACACACACACACACGGAGGGGGAATCTCCCTGCGGTCATGAGCCGGGAAGG
>JAQLOM010000001.1:6631909-6645262 GCA_030068315.1 Chrysichthys thysi
ATTCGGTGGTGTTTTTTTTTTTTTTTTTTTTTTTTTTTTTTTGGTAACTGGTCTGGACCT
Organism: Chrysichthys thysi; assembly: GCA_030068315.1. NCBI lineage: Eukaryota > Metazoa > Chordata > Actinopteri > Siluriformes > Claroteidae > Chrysichthys > Chrysichthys thysi. The sequence goes on from JAQLOM010000001.1 coordinate 6,631,970, forward strand.
TAGTCTGTTTGTGCATCATGCTGTGGTTTCTGGGAAACGAGGTGCTGATGTAGGAGGGGGATTTTGGGGGCTGCTCATGTGAGGACACGCTCGAACACACAGATGTTGAGCATCACTGTGTTCCAGGAAATGAGGCAGTAGGCTTTTTAGGGTAATAGATGTCAATAACAAGTGTACGCGACTGATCACCATGTTCCAATCGATGAAAAGCATCACTCATTTTTCTCTGAAAGTTCTAGACATAGACTCCCTGAAACTTACAGGCAGATGGTTTCACACACAGATGGTCACGAACGGCACTTTGCAGACTTTGTGTGCTAGACGTTCGCACATTGAGTCACCGCTCTATACATGTGCACACACTCTTATCACGACACACTCTTATTCCCACAGACTGGCTGTTTGTGTGTAACGTCTTTTGGTTCTTTGAACATTTTGTCTCTTTCATTCTGAGTGCAATTCCTCAGAGTTGGCTGATTACAGCAATGTCACCTAGACCTTACTGCATAGTATATACTGTGGGTGACAAATAAAAGGGAAAAACTGGTGGCTCTGTTGTGCTGTGGTGGGGTATTTTACTGGCACACCTTGGGTACACTAGTTCCCTTAGAGCGGAGGTCAGTGCAAATCACTGCAGGGTTAGTTCGACCGATCACCTTTATCCAACGGGGAAACCTTTCTATCTTGATGGGTGTGCTCTCTTCCCAGATGCCCCTGCCCCACCCACAGAGCATACTGAATGCTTTGATGAATATGAAAATATTGTGAATCATATGCTGTGACCTTCATACTTACCAGATGTCAACCCAACTGCACACTTCCGGAAGTTTTCAGACCAATGTGTTAGACAGTACTTTCTAACACCGGCCTCAAAACAATAACTGCAAAAAAATATCTTTAGAAAGAACAATGCCTCATCCCTGTAGGACAGTTCCTGGGATAAATGTCAAGGCACAATCAAGCTGTTCCAGGAGCTTCTTGTTGTGGCTGGACACTATTAGTACACTTTATGTAATGTTTTCCTTTAGTATGTCATTACACTGTATTCTGTTGGGTTTTTTTTTAACTGGAGAGCCAAAAGGCAAAAATCATTCATAAAACACACACACTGCTTCTGTTCCACAGGATGTTAGTAAGTAAGTTCCCCTATGCCCCTTTAGGCTTCCTCCCCTTTTAGGAGGCCCACTTCCTGTTGCTCTGACGACAGTTTCCTGTCTTATCAGACACACTCTCTCTTTGTTCTGCTTTTTTTTGCGTACTGTCATTGTGATTCTCATTCAAGAACTGCACCCTTTCTTACTATTACTTTGCCACAAGTTGAAAGAATTAAAACTGAGAAAAACAGCTCTTTGTGAAAGTCACATTCACTCACACCTAGGAGTTTTAAAATGTCTTTAGTATTTCATGAAGATAAAAAGAAAAAAAAGTTTTCCCAGCTTTAATTTCGAAACAGCTCAAGTGTCGATGTTTTGTGTTAATGCAATCGTCTTTCATCATGATTCATCCTGTCAATCATTCTTCTACCCCTTTCTCAGGTAATGCTGTGACTAATTTTGTCTCCTCTCTCTCATCTGGTAAAGTGTTTACCACAGTGACGGCCTTAAATGTGGGTCATTTACTACTAACCGCACCACACTGCTAAGAAAAGACTTGTTTTTCCTAATTAGATGCTTCGTATGTGCCAGGCAAGCATTTCCTTGGGCAGAAAAAAAAAGCTCAGCTGAGTTTTCGTGCTGCTCAATTCACTTATTGTATAACTGCATGTAAACACACATGACGTTTCTCACTGAACATGAATTGTACATGACGGTGTACTTACTGCATGTTTTGCTGAGTCTGTCTGAAAGAATAAGGGGAAAACAGTGATAGGAAGTAGGCCAAGGGTCATTCAGTAAACACTATTCCACTTTATATAATAAGGGAAAAGGTCACCAGTTTAGGAGAAGAATATGTCCTCTGTTATGCTGACACTCAGAGTATAGTCCGACATGGACCAGCTCAAAACCAGTTCGTAGTTTGTGTCCTAAGCTGAACTGCCTTTCCGGATCAGGATGTACACTCACTGCGTGTGGGTGTGTGGGCATGTGGGCTTGAAACACAGTGATGGCATCATGATGATGCTCCAATTTACATCACCAGCATAGTAGGACACACACACACACACACACAATGAGTGAAAAGGAAATGTTTCTATGTGCTTGATCTCTATCTGAGGCCTGTTGCATAATGGTCAAATGGGGATATTCACCCGCAATTGTCGACACAAGACCATGCCTGTTCTCTCTCTCTGTCTCTCTGTGTCTCTCTCTCTCTCTCTCTCTCTCTCTCTCTCTAGCTTGCTGTCTGTCTCTCACTTATCTTTCCTCATATCTCCTTTCATCCTTCTGTGTTCTCTTGGGTTCTGTTGTATCCATGTGGTTACTATGGGGTTACTAAGAGATGATGGCATTATTCAATATTAGAGATTTCTTTGATTGGTTGGTCATCCTCATTTGTGACCATGGGATTAATTTGGTGCTAAACCCAAAAAAAAAATATGAATACAGAACCTTGGAACAAATATTAATTATAGTTTACTGTTAAAATATATTAATGTCATTCGCTGTAGCAGTCCATTAGGACAGAATCTTGACTAGTCTTGTAGTCTTACACAGGTGGGGGCTGTAATATTTCTCAGACCAATACTACAATACCATCTACACTGTAGGAAATTGCTTTTAAAATCTGTCATGAACCCCACCCACTCTAGCTGTTTTCTCTCTAAATTCTGGCTACAAGTTTTGGCTCAGGAATCCCCGATTCGGCAAAACCATGAAAAACCCGATCTATTTACCTCACATCCTGTTTGTATGATCAAAACAATACGCCAAAACCGAGTTTGATGACACAATACTTTGAGAAATTCCCGACGCTGTCACTTTCAGTGGTCGCCCCAATCACCTGACCGTAAAACGCATGAAAGCGACTTATGGGCGGAGTCTTCTGGGGTAAACCCTTAGTCTCCATTATCTGACTCACCGGGGTTTCCCCAGTTATGCTTCACCTGCGTGTACTCACAATATTAAAAAATGATGCCTGATAGCGGGAGGCTAGCATTGTCTGTTTTGGTCTCTTATTCTGTCTTGTTTGACTGTCATTCATGGGATCTCTTATGAGCACCTAGGTAAGTTATGATAATACTTAACCAAATGGACGCTAAAACAGTATGAGTTTGTATTTTGTACTCTCATTATTGCGGTTTTAAAGATAAAGATTCTGCTGATGATTAAGTCATAAGAAGATGTTTCAGAAGTTTAAAGTAGGCTCAACTAGCATATAGTAGCTTAGATTTGGTTACTTTTGGTTACTCAGTGTGAGGTGTCAATGAGACGCTGACTTTTCTCCATGTAAGCAGATTCTGGACTAGTTTCAGTAGTGAGTAAGCTGTGTGTAGTCTATTAATAACCTCTGACTAAACGGGATGCCAGTCACTCACTTCCTCCGGCTGTCTTTTGAGCGTGTCGTTCTTTTTATCACTTAACCTAGAAACGATGCACACATGGTAACATCAACCTAGAAAAACACACAAACACATTTAAATTTCTATTTTGCTCTTAACCCAGAAATCCTTAACCCTACTCTTCTTCTCCCTGCTGAATTACTCTTGTGATAGTTGGCTTTTGTACCCCAAAACCCCCTTATTTTTGTAACCCTTTCTTCTCCAGCCATATAACACAAGTGCTCTGTTTTTTTGTGTGTGCGTGTGTTTGTGTGTGGAGTCAGTGCCTTAATTTTGGGATCTTTTTTCTTTTAATTCAGTTTCCTGCTATTGCAGTATATATGGAACAAGACTTTTTGTTTGATTATGGTTATAGGATAGAAGGTTGTAGTTTGTTTAAACAGCTGTTTTCCCCCCTTTCTTTTACAAAGCACTTAGTTGCCATTGAATTGTAATTGCACTGACCAGCCATTTCCACCAACAGGCCTCCCACAATGACATGCCTTTTATGAAAAAAGGTACAGAGCATAATAGTTCTCTATGGCTTTAGAGTAGAGCTTATTTCAGGGCCAGAAAATGAAATGGAAATAGAAGCCTGAAATAAAAGAAACCAGCCAGAAATTCTTTGTTTAAAGAGAACTGGTTAACATTCTTGATATTCTTCGTCACAATGAGTACAAAGTGAGAAAGGCTTTTTTTTTTTTTTTTTTTTTTTTTTTTTAAATATGGGTAGCTGCACCTTTATATTGATCAGATTGAATTTATTAGTGAACATGTAGAGCTGTGTATAGTGTAGGTCGTCAAATCTGACACCAGTAATTTTCAAGAGCTGAAATAAAACAAGTAAAAGTGATGAACCAAATGATCTCTTTTCAATAATTTCAGCCAGTGTAATTCAGCAACATGACGTGCCAACAGGCACAGCTATTTGCAGACACGAGATGCTAAATTGAGAGGTAGGAAATCGTGTGTGTGTGTGTGTGTGTGTGTGTGTGTGTGTGTGTGTGTGTGTGTGTGTGTGTGTTCCCTGAGCCTTGAGACCGAGACAACAGCTTACTGTGAAATAGTAGGAGCAGCATTGAACAGCAACGTCACGATTATTTCTGTCTTTCTCAGATCCTAAAATATCACAGAGGACTTGAAATAGCACAGAACATGGAGAATGGGAGGTAACGTGGGCAGTTCAGGCTCAAACCACACACACACGCACACTGACTGGCTCTGCTGAACAACTATGTGTCATCCCATACACTTGCTGTGTGTAAGCGTGTGTCACAGCTATCTTCAAATGCAGCAGAGTGTGAGTGGTGAATAAGAGTGCCTCGTGTGTAAAATTTGTTTTAATTTGCTGACTTCTGCATCTGTGATTTGGTCACGTAGGAAGGAGTGTGTAGGTGTTGGATATGAACGTGGCCAGTTCACCCCGGGAACGATTTCAGATTTTTAGAGCATCTTCAGATTGTGTATTTTAGGTTTGGTACACTCGGTCCATCCTGTTCACAATTTCTACCCATCTCTCTCTCCCTCTCTCCCCCCTTTCTTTCTCTCTCCAACTCACCCTTTTATTTAAAAATATACCTGGCCTAATAGGATGATTATTGATGTCTTTCTTGTTGTACACAAACCCACATGGGGCAGAACACCACCACACAGTCAAAGCTCAGCAGAAGACTATATGCTTTCACAAGTGTACAAACACACACGCTGCTGGCTAGGCTCCAAAGGGCCCTCTGTTTCTCCCTCCCCTCCGTTTCTCTCTTTCTCTCTGTGCCAGGAGGCCCCAGGAAGTTTTATAATGACCTCGGTACACTCTTCCTATAGGTGAACTCCCACTAGTCCATCTGTGATCCACTCAGGCACGCGCGCACACACACACACGCGCACACACACATACTTACTGCCCCCTACATGCAGCTTGCAGTAATTATACAGTTTAGGCTTTCTTTGTTGAGATCAAATGTTATCAAATGTGATAGACTGAACTGATATCCCAGTGGTTGATGATAGACGCCTTTTATTATTACACGCTTGGTTATCAGAGCCTGGATAGCTTGGTGGGTAGCACATCAGATGTTTACTCTGAGGGTCCAGGTTTCAAGTCCCTGTTCGGGTGTTGTACCCACTTGGTGCTTGCTGGGTTTGTTTTCTAGGAGCAGCCTCAGTTAGACTGAAAAAAAAAAAATCACTGGTTTAATTCTCTTGGTCAGCAGGAAAAAAATATGTGTATTGGGGGAATGAATGAACAACCTTCCCTCTACATCCATGAGCGAAGTGCTCTTGAGCAAAACCTCCAACGCCCAAACTGATGACTGAACGTCATTTCAGAGTTTTATATGCTCTTCAAATCTGTTAATTTCTAAATTGGTGTCTTTTTTTTTTGTTTGTTTCCTTTTGCAGTTCTCTAAACAGTTTGAGTGTTGGTGTGTGGCCCTCTCTCTGCTGCTGTGGAGGGCTTCACGCACACAGCTAGTGTGGTAAGTAATTAAAAGTGACGCACAGGACATAACGTATGTCGAGTCATGCTTTTGCACTTATTTGAGCTTTTAAAGCTCATAAGGACATTACTTGATGTGGGAGGCAATTACAGCTTTAAGAGCTTTAAAAGCTCAAAACATTCAGGCTTAATTCTGTTTCTACATAATTCTGTCTCTACTCAGAGGCTGAATAAGTAAATAAATAATATTTGTTGTTTTAATAAATTAGATTAGCTGTGATTTTTATTGGTCACACCAAATTGGAAAAGCAGTTTTCACTAGGACTGTCTCAAGTAATTAAGACTAGCGTTGTTTTTTAAAATGACCAATTTTATAGTATTATCGTAATTTTAGTGAAAATCTAAAATGATTTAGTAGAAATCAATTATGTTGTAATTGGTAATATTCATAAGAATTCATAACTTTTTATAATTTCAAAATGTTCCCGTATATAAGTAGTTTATGATTGTTTATATTGCAGGCTGGATGCATCACACCGTGGAACAATTTGGCGCACGCAGCTCACGGGACCCTTTCCCTCTGGATGGACTCAACCGGGGACCACGGGCTCCCATGGGTGGTCGTGCTTGGCCTCCTTCCTCCAGGTAGCTATACCTTTGTATCTCTTAGTACCATGCAACTGTACATAGACAAGCCAGTGTTTGTCTTCAGATTGGCTTGATTTTTATTGTACACAAATATTGGCAGTTTCTAAAAGGGAAATCTTTTTTTTTTAAATACTTAGTGATGCAGAACATTCTGTGCTTATATTTGCTATTAGACATTTCAATTTTTCTTACAGGTGCTCACCTGGTAGTCAACCTCAGTTCCCCCCTCACCCCCCAAGCAGTCATATGACGGAACTAAATCATCCAAGTAAATTTTATAATACTGGGTGAGTGTTCGAGTGCATACATTGCTACAATTTACTGAGTGTCAAATAAAATCTTACCCAAAACTGTGATTGTGTCTCCAGCGCAATGGCACATGGAGGAGAAAAGCTGGACCTATCTCAGGCCCTGTTGCCAGAATTACGCAGGGATCTCCGGGTGCCCCCAGCCCCCGCTTTGCCATGGGATAAACTTTATGAGCCATCGCCCAATGATCATGCCCGTTTGCACAACGGATACAATGCTGGACCATCTGCACACCTCACAGCCCGAGCCAACCAGCTGTTAAAGGTAAGAAAAAAGTAATATTGCAGTGCTTTGCCATTGTGAATATATATACTGTCTGCCTGTTTATCAAAGTTGCTTTGCAAAGAAAGAACCCACATTTTGGATTTAAAACTTTGCTGTAATAGTAATGTTTGTGTCAGCTTTGTGGGATGGTTCTGTACATGAATGTTTTAATATTGCTCTCTTTTCCCCAGTATGGTTCCCTTCCTTTGCAACATGGATCCAGGCCCATGCCTCCAATCCCAGGCTTGTGGGAACAGTCTCAACAGCAGCAGCAACAACCACCCAGGGGCCCTTACTCTCATACTGGGCAGTTAAAGCGGCCAGCACCTCCTCTGGGAGAGCATTCGGTCATCCAGCACAACCCTCTGTCCTTAAGCAGGCCTAATGAGGACTGTCCCAGTCCAAACAAGAGGAAGAGGAGTTCTGACTCGGAACAGGTAAGAAGAACCACCAGAGCAGATACATTAGAAAAATGGGCAGTTGTGTAATAATAAAACCTGTCACTTGCTAATTTGGGATACTTCACAAGTTACAAGGAATAAAACCCTTTAACCCATTTCAGTCTGACCCCAAATTAGGGTCAAATATCTGCTATGACTGGAGGGCTTATCAGTAACTTGCGAAAAAAATTGCAGACAGAACATAGGTCCAATCTTTTAAATTTATTTGAATAACCAGTAAACATAACATTACAAACGTATACATTTTTGCAAAGGTAATGAAATTTCCTATCTAATGATACAAATTAACAAAATATTATGTAACCTGTATACATAAAGAACAGTTGATTATATGGTTATGACCATATAAAAAACTCAAGAAAAGACTAAAAAAAAAGTTGTCAACGTCCGACCCGTCACTTAAAGGCTCCAATCTGTTGCCGAAATTGGCCATATTCAATGCAAAAACATCTCATTAGCTGAAAATTTCCGTTGTAGTTTTCTTGTTTAAAAGTCCCTCATAAACTTCTGTATTAGTGTGCATGTCCGCGCATGGGCAAGCTTAACCTAATGTCATGTGTTAACACACGTTTTGATGACGTTTAGTGGTAAACAAAATGCCAAACATACGGGCATTTGCGGGACATTTTTTACCCATACCGTCTTATTCGAATGGATTCGTATCTAGACTGACGGCCGATATTGGAGTGAATTCGAATCATGACTGATATGGGTTAAATAACCACTTTTGTACATTAGATTATTACATATTTTATTTAAAGATGATGTGCTTGAGTTACTTTTAGAACACCACCTACTAGTCTATCAAGGATGTTTATCTTGTGCTAGTAAATGGGTACTATGTGTGATGCATGTTTTAGTGATTGAAAATTTCTGTTTTTGTAGCGCATGATAGGCACCCACCAATACTCAGGGTCAGTGGGAACTTCACTGCCCTTGCTGCAGCATCCTCAGTCCCATTATCCTCCACTGCAAAAGGGAGCATCAACTTGGACCCATGCAGAAAGGAAGACAGACCACAATGTGTTTCAGGTCAGTAAAATCTTTATATGAATAAAACTCTGTATTCTCTGCACTTTATTTTGGCCTATACATCCTGTTTTGCTATACATCAGTGTTAATTTTGGTGTCCGATATGTCCATTCATCTAATATGCTCATTCCTCATTGTTTGTTAACAGGACTTGCAAAAACAAAACATGGGTGACTACACTGACAAACAGTACCCATCCTCCAAACCTTCTCCCATCTCTCCACCTCCTATCACTTCCACGAGGGGTTATGAACATAGCCGTGGTGCTCCACCCCAACCCCTTAAGCCTTCTGAAACACCACAGTCTCTGGGGTCTCACAATGTCCACCTCCACCAAACAACATTTCCCTTCCTTAACAAGCTTTCTGCGCAGACTTCAGGGGAGCACCAGGTCATTCCCACCCACAAAGTGCATCCTTCTGGGATGAGGTCTACTGGTAGCCAGGCACCCCTTTCACAATCTTCATCTTCCTTGGCTGACAGAAAATGCCCTGTTCCCACACCAGCACACCACACCGCCGTGCCTTACAGACACCCCAAATTTCAGCCCCATCCAGGGCTAGTTCCCACCACCAGCCCCTCTTCCAAAAGCAGGACACAGGCCACAGAACCTCAATGCAACCCTCATAAGCACTGGAGGAACCAGATCAAACATGATACCCAGGATTCAGTGAGTGTACACAAGAAAATATTTGAACATGACCATAAACTATATAAAAGTACTGCAGTGTCTGGGCACATTTAATGAACTGTCTGTGACCTAAATTATGGATTTATTAAAATCAATTTACAGTTTTATATGTTTACAGTCTTATCTGTTTCCCTGTAGGAGCTGGGCCCTTATCACAGATCGGTGGACTCTCAGGTTTCCTCATCTCTGCAGCAACAGCGGAGTAGAACTGGGAAGAATCAAGATGAAGGTACCTCTCGGACACCAGTCATCACTTCCACGATACCATCCCTTGAACCTTCAGGTCCTCCTTGTTCTATGGGACTCTACAGTAGTGTGGACACTGTGCCCAGCATGAGCTCATTTCCCTCTACTAACGGTTCTGCAGTCAGCACTGTTAAAAGCTGGAAGACTGCACACCCTTCAGCACTAGTCTCAAACTCCAGTTCGACTCCCTCTACACAAGGTCTCCCACACCAGGAGTATACAAGAGCCCAGTCTGGGACCATAAGCCATCCAAACCACCAACTGAAGGCAAATATTCAGCATCAGGAACCCCACGTACCCCACCAAGGACAGGACAGACCCCATTACACCCCAAAAATGTCCTCAGCTCCTTCCACTCTCAGCTCAGGGTTTCAGAGATCAGGAAATAGCGTCTTCACCAGCAAGGCCATTGACAACCTCTTGCAGGCTGCAACTTCACCCCTTCATCACACACAGCCTGCAGTATCCCACACTGTGAACACAGACCCTCAACAACAGTCTGACTCTTTTCATCATGAATTGCCTCACCAGGCAGACCCAGTCTTATCTCAGGTGCCACCTGCCCAAACATATCAAAGGCCAGGTCATCAACCTAACATCTCTAGCCTCCAGTCCAATGAGGAAGCAATCAAAAAGCTTGATGCTGAGCTTCTTGGCCATATGCGAGCTGAAGAGAGAAGGAGAGAGCAGGCGGAAGGGGAGAGAAAACAAAACATGGAGAGCAACAAATTGAGAAACAAAAAAGTAAATGATGAGTCTGCAACCGAGACTCTGGAGAGCTTGCTGTCAAATAGTGCTACTGATCCACCCCCTCCATGCTTGTCTCCAGCCATTACACCTTCCACAGTTTCACCACCAACACAGACATCCCCACCTTTTCCTTGGCTGAGCAGGGGAGGTATGCCTACACGTCAGCTGGCACCTGGTGTAAATAATGTAGAAAGGTCTCGACCACCTCCTCTCACCCCTCAAACAGACTATGCCCGTGAAAAGCAGAGGCAGCGAGAGCAATGGAATGCTTCAGTCACTCCTATTTCACAGAGTACCTCAGGGATTCTGACATCTGTATATTCCTCTAAACCTATCCCTACAGATTCTTCAAATAAAACAATACAGACATCCTCCTGTTCATCCAAAGTCTCTAACCTACAGAAGAGTTCTCATAACATCAAGGCGGTGGGGTCAGCCTCAAACCCTCCAAACCTGCGAGAGCCCCCCAAACTCTACCAGGCCTTTCCCAGGGACACTGTACCATCTTCCTTACCAAAAGACATGAGTTCAGTCAATCTCCACCATCAGGCAAGTGGTGGGCTAAGCAGTATAGGCAGCAGTGCTAGTAGCTCCAGTGGGGATTCTGATGGTGCCCAGTTTGAGGAGGAACCATCTGAGCTCTTGCCTGATGGTTTGGCGAACATCATGAAGATGTTGGATGAGTCCATTAAGGAGGAGGAACTATACTCTGCCCAGAGTGGTGGGCAGCCTGACCCAGAGTTACCATTTTCTCTTACAGTGGCGCCCATAAAGAGTTATTCTTTTGCCCCTGACCTCATGCCTGCCTTAAAACAGACATCTACAGAGGATTACTCAACTGACACCCATGCTAGCCCACCTGTCCTGAGTCGTCAGGGATCGTTGGCGTCCCCCTGTAGCCGTACATCTTCACTTGAAGAGGAGGATACGCTAAAAATGATCCAGTCTCAATCTGAAGATAGTGGTGTTGGCATTACAGGAAGTAGTTATCGCCATAGTGACTTGGCCAAACTTTATGGACTGTCGGAAGGAGTGAAGAGTGAGTGTGAGGAAGAGGAGGAGGAGGAGGAAGAGGCAGAACAAGATGATGATACACCTTCCTGTTCTCCACCACCTATGAGGCCACACCTGCATCACACAGGTGTGAATAGCATGTGTAAAAATTCAGCCTCTGTGCCGGAGAGTCGGAAGTATGCCTACCGTGGAGGACCATTTGGTCGACCACCTCCTTCAGCTCTGGTAGGAGTGAAGTACTCTTCGTCACTTTCATTGGGCCCAGATATCTGCAGACAACAAAGCAATTCTCCAACGTCAGACTCAACAAGTCACCCAGGTTTTAGCAATCAAGCCCAACCTTCAGTGAACTCGACCAACAAACAAACCCATCCTCTCTCACCATCAGGATCAACACCAGAAAGAAAAGATGTTATAGTCTGCCAGTCAGATCTCTCTGGATGTGAGGAGGAGGAAGAAGTGAGAAAGGAGCTGATGGACGAAGAAGATCCTAGTATAGGAAAGGACACCACAGACCTACAGAGAAAGCCTAAGCTCACAACAATTTCAGAATCCTCACTTGCAGAGCTGGGTCGTAGTTGTGAGGTGATGCTAAACCGACACAGTCTCCTCTTAACGGCATCGTCTGACCACAATAAGAAAGAGATGCTGCACATGTCTGAGAAAGACAGGAAGAGAGAGCGGGACTGTAACCAGGAGAAAAAACACAAACGCAGTAGCAGTAGCAAAAAACGTGAGGAAAGGAAAGAGAAAAAGAAAAAACACAGAGAAAAACAAGAAAATATCTCCCTGTCATCGTCAAGCTCAAGCCGAAGGCACAAGGAAGGCAAACCACACAAAGAGAAAAGGGGTCACATAGACAGTCCAAAAAAGGAACTCTGGGAGAAAGAAAGAGAAGGTGAGAAAAAGAAAAAGAAAGAGGAAGGAGGTGAAAAAGAGGAATGGGTATGCAGGAACAAGGAGAAGAGTTTGAAGTCAGGCAGTGCTTCATCAGATGATGCGTTGTCTTCACCTGCAATGGGTTCAGCAGACTTCCAGAAGTTAAAGGCTCTGACAGATGGCCCACCCAAAGAGCTAAAGATTCGTCTGATTAAAGTAGAAAGTGGAGACAGAGAAACCTTCATTGCCTCTGAAGTTGAGGAGAAGAGAATTCCACTCAATGAAATCACCATAAAAAACACAGCCAGTGAAATCATCAGATCATGCAAGTGAGTGATTATCGCATTTCTTAAATACAGATATTCTTACTAACTTGGTACCAAGTTAACTTGCTATTAGAGTTAAAAACATGACCATAAGGATCTAATTAATTATCAGTTATCAGTGACCAGTACATGGCCACTACAATACATAAAACAAAAACTACTTGTATGCTGAGGAGTATTTTGAATCGCTACAGCCAAAATAAATATTAATTCAAGGATTTTATTGGTTTCAGGGGTGCCCGCATTAAGGGGAAATTCAAGGAGTCCTATCTACTTCCAACTTTGTCTATGAAACCTGTTATGAATATGAAGCACCCAATCCCACGGGAAAAACTCAACCCTCCAACACCCAGTATCTATGTAAGTGTATCATAAACACAAACACATGGCTTCTTGTTTTGGTGCAGTTGTTACTACAAATACAATATACAATGGAACCTTGGATTGTGAATAACTTGGTCTGCGAGTGTTTTGCAAGACGAGCAAAAATGTTTAATACATTTTTGACTTGATGAACGGGCAATGTTTTGCAATATGAATAGTATGCATACACTTCATCGGCTGAGCCTCACGTGATCACAATTTCTCTCTCTCACTCACTGTGGGATTGTGGCTCACTCGTATAGTCAACATCTGCGCTAGCATAGAAAAAGACTGAGGAATCCCTCACTTCAGATGAGATCGGGGAGATGTGTAAAATGTGGGAAAGAGTGCAAAACTTTGTAGAAAAGCACCACCCGAATGAGGCTGTAGCAGTGCGA
>JAQLOM010000001.1:6676580-6692006 GCA_030068315.1 Chrysichthys thysi
AAGATCCACGGGATGACCTCTGGCATTGTCCAGCAGCAAAAGCACTTTGAACTCAAGGCCCCTTTCTGCCAGATAGAGCTTTACCTCTAGGATGAAACATTGGTGAAACCAGTCAACCGTCAGGAGTTTTGTAATCCAGGCCTTCAGGTCGTGCATCCAGTAGACAGGCTGCAGGTTCTTATTCTTATTTTTCAGGGCCCAGGGGTTTTTGGACTTGTAGATGAGCCCAGACTTCAGCAAAAAAACTGTAGCATTGCTGCACATGATGAGCATGATGTGGTCTTTATGAGCCTTAAAGCCTGAGGCTCTTGACTCCTCCTTTGTGATGAAGGTATGCGAGGGCTTCTGCTTCCAGAACAGGGCTGTCTCGTGCATATTGAATATCTGCTCCAGCCGATATCTGCCTTCTTTAACGATGTTCTTGAAGGTGTCGCCAACATAAGTTTTTGCTGCCAGCCAACCTCTCCATGGAGACTCAGGCTGGCCAAGTTGAATCCCCTCTTGAATTTTTCAAACAAGCCTTTGCTGGCCTCAAAATCACTTTTCTTGCTGGGGGAATCCACAGAAGTTCCAGGATGAGGGTCGTCCTCCAGCTCAGCCCCGCCATCCACAAACATTTCATGAAGCTGCTTGGCCTTCTCTCGGATTATATGGGTGTCCACGGGGATGATCTTCTTCCTGCAGTCCTCAATCCGGAGTCCTAAAGCAGATTCCATCCAGACTACAGCCTTATTACACACATTTATGACTTGTTTGGCACCCTGGTTATATGACACTTCGGCCGTAGCTCTTATCTTCTTTTCAGCCTTCTTTATTTAGTGAACCGTGGACTCGTTGATGCTGTAAAGGTGTCCTACTGTGGCGCAGCTCCTCCTTTCCTTTACCATGTACAAAAGTTTTACCTTTTCGATGATTGTTAGCATCTTCCACCGGTGCTTGGGCGTCGCTCCGGAAGAAGTAGAAGGTGCAGATAGCTTTTGGGGCATAACGAAAGGCTTTACTACCCACAAATAGCTCCGCAAAACATGGCGCTGAATGAGCGAGGCACTGGCTAACACAAACCAGAACTACGCTCTTCGCTTAGTTCATCAACGCCCAGGTGTTTGTACTTAGCCGCGTGCTCTGATTAGTCATCGGACAATGGGAAACGTGGAAGCATGTACCATACCATTAAAGGCCCGAAAACCAGCTGAAAAGCAGCAATATTAGACCAATTTAAATGAAAACCCGTGATAGAGTGAAGCCGCCAAATTTGAGGCGTGATATGGTGAGGGATCACTGTATATGTAGCAATATAATTACCTGAATTTCTATTTTATATATATACATATATATATATATATATATATATATATATATAAAGCCTTTAGACTCCAGTATCATCTCAGAATTATTCCAGGAATTATGGTATATCCCTGACATTTCCAATTCATGTAAACGGGTTATCTTTATTTCCATGAATCCTTGGAAAAGCTATTCTAACTGCAGTACAGTTGTTTGTTGGTGTGGAATTACATTCTCTCTCCTACTCTAATAAAGAGTAAGTCTTACCTACATGAACCATTAGTGCCTGCAGTCCATCTACGGCTATGCAGAACTTGTCAGCACCCTTTCCCCCTAAACCATCGTAGGACCACTGCTGACCACAACTTATTTGGGTGGTGGTCCATTTTCCACACTGCAGTGACTTGTGTCAGTTGACCTCTAGCATTTCATACGTCTGCCATTTCTGAACACAGGACTTCTGCTGGGAAGATATTTTTGGATGTTGGACTATTTTCAACCCAGCAGAGACACTGAGTTGTTTAAAAAGAATGGGGAACACTCATAGAAACAAAATGCATGTCTGTAGTACTTTAACCTGAAATAGTGCCAGGAGTGACTTATAAGTACACTTATAAGAAACCAATCTCACAAGAAGCCACATGATATTCAGTTCTGAAAATATTAAGTGTCTGGTTTACAAAAGCTAAGTGAGACAGAAAGAAAATAATAGTTGTAACCTCAGACTGTCTGTCTCCTTAGTGTAATCATTTCTCAGCTGACTCAGTAACAAATTTTAAGTCTAGTTTAAAAACGCACTATTATCATTGAGACACTGTAGATGCTCTTGCTTTTTAAAGTTTATCCTTATGTCTTGCCCCTTTAAATGGTCAAATTCTTTATAAATGATCTTTACATTTTATAGTAATAATCTTTTCCTTTTATTTGTATGTACATGCCACGTTTCTTATTTTGTTTTTACACTTAATCACTCATCTGCGGATGCTTAATCCTGTTCAGGGTTACGGTGGGGGGGAGTTGGAGCCAATCCCAGTTGACTTCTGCCAAGAGATGGGCTACACCCTGGGCAGGTCACCAACCTATCACAGGGCCAACACACAGAGACAGACAACCATTCACACCTACGGGCAATTTAGAGTAGCCAATTAGTCTAATCTCCTCTGTGCATGTCTTTGGACTGTGAAAGGAAACCGGAGTACCCAGAGGGAACCCATGCCACCACGAGCAACATGCAAACTCCACACAGAAAGGCGCCCAGGTTGAACTCGGGGATCGAAACCCAGGACCTTCTTACTGTCAGGCAGTGACAGTGCTAACCACTACACCACCATGCAATATATGTAGATCCTCATTCTTTCATTATTTTCCTACTGCTTGAAAAAATTTCAGGAATGCCTTTTCTCATATTTTATTTTATCATGATGTAAAGCACTGTGTACCGCCTGGTTCGAAAAGCCTTATATAAATACAGGTATTATTTTGATTATTATTACTATTATTATTAGTAGTAGTAGTAGTATTGTCAGTGATACCATATATTCTACTGCATATTATAGACATCCTAGATTATATTTAAATTATTTGCATATAATGTATTTATAGATCAAACCACCTCATTGCCAAGTAGGGATTTAATTCGCCTTTGGTGGCCAGTTATTATTTCTGTGCATGAGGATATGTGCCATCTGTCATTCCAATATGGGGTTCTGACTGCACGGTGCAGCACGCGCGCCCCTCACCGATCTGACGTCACGGGATTAGAACGCCGCCACGGGCCCCGGATCCACGGGGAAGCGTTTCACTGGGATGAAGTCGGTGCTGGAACAGAAAAACGGCGAAACTTTACCCCCGCAACACGGCGAACGCATGGCAAAGTAACGTAGGCCATTTTCCTGTTGTTTCTGCCTGAAGTGGGGATGTCTGAGGGAAGCGTTCGGTGTGTGTATTCATCATGCTGGGGTTCAGGCTACAGTTAGCATGCTCACACACACACAAACAGATAGACGTTGTGTGTTGAAGAACAGGGACGAAAACCCTGTCAGGTTCTACTAGCTTATTATTAATTGTCAGTGATGTGCAGGGTGGAAGAGTATGAAGTTTGGTTTGGTGAGTTGTTGTTTTTTTTGTTTTTTTTGCACGCCCTTTTGTTTTACATGAGCAAAGCAAACCAAAACCTGTAGTAGCTACAATACAATACAATACAATACAACGCATGGACTTGCAGCCCGGTTCTCCGTGCGCTGTGTTTACTCCAGCCTGACTCCAGCACTCAGGGAACAGATGCACAGTGTTGCTCAAGCTGACGCAGCACACAAGCTTAAAGTGTGTTTCATTTCCCAGATGAGAGGCGAGTCAGTCCGGCTGTAGACGTGGTGGAAAACAGCCAGCCTTTTGAGAAGGAGCAGGAGGTAGGGAGCACTGATGACACTAATGCTGCATGCTTCCGGGTGGTTTTCTCCTCTAGAACCTCAAGCACTGGGAGAATCCGGGTTGCTGTGATGATTGTAATCGCTTTATTTTACAAGTCAGTTTGATCCGAGCTTAAACATGCTGGGGTGTGTGAGCTGAAGGCGCTTACACAGCACCCTCCCACTGAGGGGAAGAGTGGAGCGCTGAGTCGGATACACACTAGCGGCGGGTGAAACATTGTTGTTTTGGAGTGTGTCCGCAGGTAATTCACCTTCTGTTTGGACAGCATTGTGCAGAAAGCCCGGTGTTGGGGTGCGGATGTTGGCCAGCAGTCCTCGGATTTGAGTTTGTGCCTGAACGGCTCCGGATACAAACCGAGTCGGTGTGGTGTCGGTACACAGCTCGGTACAGGTCTCTGCGAGAGCACTTGCGGCTTGTTTGGACGCAGGCCTGTGTAGTGAGGGCAAACGAGCCAGTGCGTTGTTCAGATCATCTCAAGGTAGTTTATGAACCTGTTGGGACCACACGTATTGGATGGAGAGATCACCTAGGGCATAGTCCTATCCGAAGCTGAAATGTGATACAGATATGTTGCACGTTTAGGCCATGTTTGCCCAGTCACTCTCACCATCAACCCAGCCAGCAGTCAGCTTTCTACATGAGGAAGCGTCCAGTATTCCAGGCTTTGCTCACCATTGTGAAGTGGATATTATTGTACTGGTCCAGATGGATCGACCAAAAAAAAAAAGGCACAAGATTTCCGATCTTATTTTGATGTGGAGGTTTGTACACAAAGGGTCACGTCTGAAAAATCAGGACAATAGCTATTGTGCCAATGGGGGATCAAGAGGAACTTTGCACCTGTGGGAGATGTGTGTGTGTGTGTGTGTGTAGTAGGCTGTTTGCTGGAGCACCCCTGGAATTCCCCTCTTGCTTGGGAATAGTTCCTTTTTCCGGCTTTTTAATCAAACATTTGTTGTAGCAACTGCAGTTTGCCAAGGTGATGCTAGTAACTGTTTATGTACATATACAAAGCCTAAAACCTCACCAGGCCTTCGTTGGGTATGATTGCTAATTGGTTGATGTTTGATTGGAGACACTAGCGGTGTGTTTAGATTGTAGTTATTTACTCGTACAGTCCAACCATGGATCTGTTTATGGCTGAGCAAGCTTCGTAAACAAAGATCACTCTTCAATCACTCGTTATACACTGTACAGGTTATGCGAGGCTTTAACACACTTACAAAACCAGATGTATGATATTTTTATGTTGAAAAGTTTATCATGAATTTTAAAACACACATGGTTATTTTCATGTTTTTTTTTTGGTTTTTTTTTTTTTTTTACAAAAAATTCTTCTTTTCCTGTGCCAGGGGAAGCCTGTTATGTCCAGTCCTACCTGGCTGCCCCCGAGTACTCTGAATAGCCCTGAAAGACCTGCAGCACAGATGTCACACTCTGGACCTGCTTTCTATGGACCACCTAAAAAAGGTCCACCTGACCAGAGAGCCAAATATGGTGTGTATGATCAAAATGGAGCAGCAGGAGGAAATGGTGTACCCTCAAGGTACATGGCCACTGGACCTACAGGTGAGAAAGTCTCACTCTTTTATAGGGTGTTTGCTGTGCATATACTTCAAGTTGTGCACGAAGATGGACCTAAACGAAAGTGTCTGGTGTTAAACGGAATAGAGCTCGGTGTGGGCATTAAACGTTACAAGGCCTTAACCTTAAACTATGAAGAGAATATACTGTCCCTGGTAACCTGAAAGGGTTGATTCTACTTGTCTGTTCTGATCATTTATTTTATTTGTTTTTTTTTCTTGATTTGGAACAGACCAGGAAGTTTATAACCAAATCCAAGTGCCATTCCATGCCATACCTCTGCCTGTAGGGCACTCGTGAATTTGTGTCTGTTTTATTAGAGTCATATTAAAGTGTCTAAGTAAAGTTTGCTGATCTACTTTGTGAATCTCAGTCCCTATGCTCTTAACATGGATATGTTTATTGGCTGTGTATAAAATGCATGACTGTGCAACTTAAGGCTAGCAAAAAGGCCTTTGGCAGTGATGCAACTAAACAATCTGATTTTGGCTGGTGAGGATGACTATTGAAGTATAGTCCCATTTACTTAGAAAACAAACAAAACATGTTCACTGGAAATATGAAAAAACTAAGAGACAAGTTCAGACTAACACTTTGCTTGGAAATGGTGGTGAACAAAACCTGTTCGGCTTAAAGGCTTTGTCCCCACCTTTTTTATTTTCTCTGCCAAGAGCACAATGGGGAGTGGAAAGCAATCAAGTCAAATCCAAAAAGAATATATGGACAAACAGTTTTGAAATAAAACTCTATGGTGTATGTATTTTGATATTCTTTCCGAAGCCAGCAAAAAATACTTTAGTTTTTATTTTGTGTTTCTTGACCTATTGGTGTATATGTAGCTCAATTGTGTCTGTCTGTGTGTGTGTCTGTGTGCGTGCGTTCGCCTGTCTGTCTGTCTGTGTGCGTGCGTGCGCCTGTCTGTCTGTCCGTGTGCGTGCGTGCGCCTGTCTGTCTGTCCGTGTGCGTGCGTGCGCCTGTCTGTCTGTCCGTGTGCGTGCGTGCTCCTGTCTGTCCGTGTGCGTGCGTGCGCCTGTCTGTCCGTGTGCGTGCGTACGCCTGTCTGTCTGTCTGTGTGCGTGCGTGCGTGGTTTTGTTCCCCCCCAAATAGCATACACTTTTCTGCATTTCTTTGGGTGACAATATTGTTTGTTAACTTGACTTTAATGTGCTACTAATATTACTGGTTTCTATATTTCTAATTATAAAAACATATAATTAACCTGATGACAGAATAAACAAAGATTCCAACAGAGCGACATTTTAATACATGGTTGTATGATTAAAAAATTAAGGATGTTGCCCAGTCCTAAAGGTTTCTTTGATATTTTTTACAGTGCTATGTGTCTGTGTGGTTATTTAGGTGGAGGCATGCATCACCAGCACCAAGACAGTTATTCAGGGCCATCACCCTATCACCACCTTTCTCCAAAAGGAGAGCACTATTATCCCCCAGGCCATGGGCCTAAAGACGACCATCTCTTCTGGAGCACACACATGGCCAGCTATGATCACCATGTGAGTCCAAACCAGAACATTACACACTATGATTTACTGTATATGAGTGTCTGTTCATGAACAAAGACACCATTTTTAATATTTTCCTTATGGCAGTCTAGCACTTTTGCTGATGGCAAATTGGAATGTGGCCATAATGAATTTTCCAGGCCTTAGAAATCACTTTGTCAACTCAAATGATTATAAATGAAAAGGGCTTTTTTTTGCTAACATTATTTCTGTAAATATAAAACAAAATTAATTTATAACATCTGTTGCACATTACAGAAATATCTCTTTATTTTATGTGCTGCTGCCATTTTGGAAACACATTTGAACATGGACTTTGCCTGGCACCCGAGTTGTTTTTAAATCGGTTCATTATTAATAAGCATGCTGTTTTGTCACGTCTTGTTATTTTCAGGCCCGGGGGTCTGATAAACACCTCACTAGTATTGATGCAGAGATAGATTCTCTCACATGCATGCTTGCTGACATGGACAGTCATCCACAAAACACAAGCACACAGGTAATCCCTAATTCCTTTCATTATACATCTTATTGTACTAATTTTAAATGAACTCTTTGCACTAGATATTTTTACATAAGCAGTATTTTAAGAATAAGGCCGTGCACTGTTTGTGCTGATTTTGATTATAACGAATAAAATATATATCGAGATATATTTTAGGATGTAGATATGATGTAACTGTTTGGTAAATCATATTCTGAACTGCTGCGCTTTCTTTAGTGTGATGCTTGCATTGTTAGGAATTATTTCCGGTATTGTGTTTGCTCTCTCTCTCTCTCTCTCTCTCTCTCCCTCTCTCTCGTCTCGTCTCTCTCGCTCGTGTTTGCTGTTGCATTTTATTTTTGAATGTGTTTGAGAAAATGAATAAAAGGACTCGTACTCAATAATCTAGGCAGTCTGTTTCAATGTGAGTGAACGTTCACTTTGAATCCCCACAGTTATACGACAATGTGCCTTACAACAAGCATCTGCACAGCGAGCGTTACAAACCGTCCAACCAGCCAGTTGCTTTGTCCCAGGCTAGACCCTCCATGGGGTACCCTCCTCATCCTCAAAGCCAGTACCACCCTTCTCCACCTTATGTGTCTACCCCAAAGCCTGAATACACCTATCCATCTCCATCATCGTCTGCCCACAAACCTTATCCCCAACCTGTGCCAGCCTCGTACACCACTGCATCCACGCCGAGTGGGCCACGCTTCACTGTGCAGGTCAAAACTGCCCAACCAGTCACTTATTCTCAGAGCGGAAGACAGGCAGAACAGGCCTACACCCCGCCCCCTCCTCGCCAGCATGCTACTTGCCCTGCCCCCCAGGAGCGCCCACACTACACAGAAGTCCCAAGGCAGGAACAGGGCTGGTACCCACCACCACCTCCAGCCCAGCAGGCCCATGGTGATCCAGCAGCATATAAGGCAGGCTCCGGTGGTGTTCAGGTGCCAAGCAGGGTGCAAGGACCACCAGGAAAGAAAGGACAAGAGCAGAGCTACCAGGCTAGTAAGGTGAGAAAAGGTGAAAGACTTCACAAGAGTTTTTAAACCTAATCTATTTGTAGACTCCTAAATATAACACTCATGTGCTTGTTGACCATCCCATTTCAGATTTAGTCCCCCTTTGCTGTTAAAATATCCTCCACTCTTCTGGGAAGGCTTTACACTAGGTTTTGGAGTGTGTCTGTGGGGATTTACCCATTCAGCTACAAGAACCTTAGTAATGACAGGCACATCTATGGGTGAGGAGGCCTGGAGTGCAGTTAGCGATCCGGTTTATTTCGGAGGTATTCAGTAGGATTGAGGTCAGGACTCTGTGCAGGCAAATTGATTTCTTCTACACTGACCTCAGCAAAACATGTCTTCATAGACTGTTATGCTGGAATAGGTTTGGTCCAGCTTAGTTACAGTGAAGAGAAATTGTAATTCTACAGCCTAAAGACGTCTTATGGAACTGTGCTTCCAACTTTGTGGCAGCAGTTTGCGGAATAACCACATATGGGTGTGATGGCCAGGTGTCCACATACATGGACATCTCAGAAGTAAATAGACACCCCTCATTAAGCAGTTTTATCTATGTGTATGCCACATGGTGCTTTAAATGTTTTAATATATTATTTTTTGCTTGTCCGATGTTCAAAGAGGGCGTATTGTGGGTCAGTCTGAGGGTGGATTTAGCCAGCGTATGATTGCACAACACCTTGGGATTCCTCTTGCCAGAGTCAACAGAGTGATTGTACAATTCAAAAGTAAAGTAAAGGAATCAACAGCATCCCACTCAGGTCGACCTGGGCCGTCTGACAGGTTTCTTCAGACTGTCAAGGACACTGTCTTAAAAAAAAAAATCACTGGGCCACTGAGCTTGCAGCACAGCTCCAAGTGAGTTGGTGGACTTCTGTGAGGGTGTCTCCATCAACTTGGCTACTATGGCAGGGCAGCTAGAAGGATGTTTCTAGAAACTAATTTTTCAAAAATGGTGTCTATTTACTTTTGAGATGTACTTTAAGCTATGTAGAGTATATGATGACATTTAGCTTTATAAATAGTAAGCATTTATGTTTTTGTTTTGACATAATTGCAGAATATGCTATATGAAATGTTCATTTTTTTTTTTTATATGGAAAAAATAAAATGTACTTCAGGTTGAATCCACCATGCAGATTACTACCGCATAAGCTGCTCACTGATTTATACTTTTACTGTGGAAATTAGAGGAAATATTTAGCAAAAGTTCCTATTAGCTGTTTATAAATAGGTTTTTAAAGGAAGTATGTAGTGACACATGGGGGAAATGCTTAGTGATTTTATTATTTTTTTTAATAGGAACCCAGATTAATATGTCTTGTGTGAAAACTCAGTAGTCCATGTTGTACCACCAGGGAACTGTGCCAAGACCAGAGGAGGAGTTGGATCGTCTCACCAAGAAGTTGGTTTATGACATGAATCATCCCCCCACAGAGGAATACTTCGGTATGATGGCTCATTCATGCCCTTAAAAACAATGAGTCAGTTGTTGAAGTCATAACTTTGAAAGGGGGATATTAACACCTTTTACATCATTATTCCTTTCTATTTCTCTCAGGACGGTGTGCCAGGTGTGGCGACAACGTGCTCGGTGATGGGAGCGGCTGTATTGCTATGGAGCAGGTGTTTCATGTGGAGTGTTTCACATGTATCACCTGCCATGCCCAACTCAGAGGCAAGCCTTTCTATGCACTGGACAAAAAGAGCTACTGTGAGAGCTGTTATATTGTGAGTCTGTCTTTCTTTTACTCTGCGGCTTTGGGGTTTTTTTTGTTTTGTTTTGTTTTTCTTTCTACCTTTTCACATTTTACCCCCAGAATTTGTGGGTGTGGGTTGTTTTTTGGTTTTTGTTTTGGTTTTTACATTTTGTTTGTGTTCTTGTGCATGACTCCTCCATCTCTACTCCCCTCCATCGTTTGCCTAGACATCTTAATCTCTCATTTGTTGTGGAACTGGTATTGTTCCACCCACATCCCTTTTCTCATAGAGTTTCAGCCGTATTCACTATTTTTTCTTTTAACCTCACTTTCTCATTTACTCTTCTCAAGATATTACTCCTGGACTTGTGATTCCTGTCAGTTGCTTATTTGGAACAGAATCTTGTCACTGGTAGCTGTCTCGATTTGGCTCTCATTTCTCCTATTTCTCTCAGAGCACATTGGAGCGCTGCTCAAAGTGTTCGAAGCCAATCCTGGACCGAATTCTTCGGGCAATGGGGAAGGCGTATCACCCACGCTGCTTTACCTGTGTGGTCTGCGGCTGCTGCCTGGACGGTGTTCCCTTTACCGTGGACGCCACGTCGCAGATTCACTGCATTGAGGACTTCCACAGGTAACAGCAACTGTGTTGATTTGGAGATAAATTTTAGGAGTGTAATATAGCCTTTCCAACAAATGGTATGTTTTCACTTGCATTCTGCATGTTAGGGCAGTTGTGCTTCTGTGGGATCATCTATATTTGTTTAGCTTTTAATCAAAAAATGACATGATTTGAAAAGCATACTATATCTGGTTCAGTCTAAGCATTCTAAAATGTAAAAAAAATCTAAAACAGTCTAAACATTTTGTGTATTTCCTGTGTGAACAGGAAGTTTGCACCAAGATGCTCTGTCTGTGGGGAACCCATAATGCCTGAGCCAGGTCAGGAGGAGACAGTGAGAATTGTGGCCCTGGATCGCAGTTTCCATGTGAACTGCTACATTTGTGAGGTAAACACTCTTTGCTGAAAAGTTAAACTGTGCAGTTGTTTTCCCAATTTAGCAAATGAAGCTTTTATGGAGTTATATCAGTAAGTAGTGAGAGGTTGAGTGTTTGACTGCATTGCAGGAGTGTGGTTTGCTCCTGTCGTCTGAAGGGGAAGGTCGAGGATGCTACCCTCTTGACGGTCACATTTTGTGCAAGAGCTGCAGTGCCCGGCGAATCCAGGATCTCTCTGCCAAAATCTCCACTGACTGCTAGCAACAACTTTCACTGCTTTTTGCTTTTTACCTTTTGAGGGATATTCAAAGAAGAGCTTACTGTAGGGCTAAATTATCCTTTATTTTTTCCCCCTTTATATTAGCAGACAACTAGGTAATGAAATCAATTCACGTACTTTATAGCTGAATTCTACATTCTCAGGGTTTGTAGTTGAGCAGAGCCGTGAAAAAACAATGAAGTCTTTTGCATAGGCCACTTTAATAGGGCAAGTAATATTCTTAACTTTAATGAATAAGATGGTTATTTTACATAGGTGAGAAATATTTGTTGTGAACAGCCCTTGTGTGTGCGTGTGTGCGCACATGCATGTGTGGCTGTTCATACAAGTTGCTGATTTCTCAAAACAACTAAAAGGGCATGATCAGGGTTTTTTTTTTTCTGCTTTGTAGCTAAGACTTGCTGTTACTAAGAATCTGTACTGTAGCCAAATGAATTATATTTGACTACATTAAATGATCAAAGTTAAAATAACCAAACAGAAGTCATGACAGTAATGAATCGAATTTTAAAAACCTAAAGTTCTATATTCTGTAAAATCCTTTATTGTTAATGTGTCCTGTAGTTAAGATTTGTATTTGTTGATCCCCTAATCTGCAAGCAGCAGGGGTCATGTGACCCTTAATTGAGCCTCTGTGCTATAACACACTAAGATTAACTTTGCACCTTCTCTGCTTATCTCTGCAGAAATGTTGGATGTATCAAAGAAATAGAACGATTAACACTAGAACCAATCATTGTTATTAAACGATATCACTATTCTGTTTAATACCTGAGACTGAATACCAGCTTTTTGTGTTTAATCTATGGCTGAACCAAATTGGCTCATTGTCAAGATCCATTCGGATGATCTGGGACTTTTTTTTTTACCTAAAACTTTACATTAACCATTTCAGATTATCATGATGGCACAGTGTTTTAAACAAAATTAAATGAAGGAACTGTAATGAGAGTCGGATGTTGAGCTTTATAAGAGGACAGCTCTACAGTATTGTGCAGATTGATGTGAATATGAAAATACCTTAATAGTAAAGTTGCTGTAAAGGGATTTAGAAAGGTAGTGAAAAAGATTTGTAGAGCAAATGTGTAGTGAGCTAAATGCTAAGATAGTAAAGGAAACAAAAACGAGATTCAGTGCCTCCTTAAAATACGGTTGCCGCTAGCAGCCCTCAGGACAGAGTTTTAATTGCATTCTGAAGAAAAATTATTCTTAAAGGGTTGCTTACTGAATAGCTAATGTAGGAATAACTGCATCCAGGGAAATGAACTTTAGGCCTTTTGGTTTGTCCATATTGGCCGCTGGGGGCTGTTATTTTATTCAACACGTATATTGTAAGTTGTTGAGATGCCATCCATATTTTTGTTGTTTTTCTTTGTTTTTGTTTTTCTTTTTGTTATTGAAGAGCTTTTAGCTTTGTGAGTAATATAAAAATGCCCTCATTATTGGTTGAGATTTCATTTGGCCTTTCTGTCAGTTAAAATAAATAAAACTGATTTTGATTTGATTGACTTGCATTTTCTGATAGTAAAACTTATGTAATGATTGGCTTGATTGGAATGACTTGCAGAGTAATTCAGGCTAAGACCAAAAGCACAAGATAGCAGAGATTTATAGTTATTGAATTTCAAATTGAAACGTTTTTGAAAGATTGTGGCATCAGTGACTGAATTAAATTTTTGTTTTTAAACAGTCCAGGATATTTAGTATTTGTAACGGTCCTTTGTATTTCTATTTTTACTTATTCTTTGGTTGTACCTTTTTAGTTTTGTGTTTCTGATTATCCGGTAATGTGCCCATGTGATGTGAACATTCCCATCCGTCTATCCATCCATATACATACATTTCCTGCCACACAGTATAACAAAAGCAGTGCAATCTAAATGTTTGATCCTAAATGTTTTTTCAGTGGCCATTGATACTAATGAACAAGTGCTCTTCGTGCAGCAAACATTCACCTTTTGTTTGTGACTCATTAATTATGAATCTTACAGTAAACTTTATTCAATTCATAAACCCATCCACCAGTACAGCAAGTGATTTTTGTAGTTTTTGAGCCATGGATGTATCCTATCAGCTTAATTAGTAAATGTTAGTTATGACTTTTGAAGATATATAAAATTCTTTCAGTCTGAAAGGACTCAATATTTTTTATTATTTGCCATCCATATTTAGGACTATCCCATTGCTCCACATCATATACTAAAACAATATTCTTTTACACAACCACAAAATTAGTCTTTTAGATAGCCATAGCCACTATCTGTCTTAATATATTACTATGTTTGGTTAAAACATTAGAACCAAAAACTATACACATACACACCTTTATATCTGGATGCAACTCTACAAAAATAAATAAATAAATAGGACTCCACCACGCATGAGGGTTGAAGAGACAGCATAAGCTAAAGTGTAAAGATCCTTTTAAAATAAAGCCACCATGCAACAAATGCAGCTATTTTATACAGCGGTGTGGTTAACAGGAGGTGAAAGTCTTCCAGAAGAAGTTCCTGCAGCCGGCTTTCCGTTCACGCTGAGTTAAGGGAAGATGGCGCAGGACGCGGTTCAGCTCTATGCCATCATCAGAAAGGCTGTCATTCTCATCATCTGGGATCTCCAGCTCAGAGAGGAGCTTCAGCAGAAGTATGTGGGAAAGGTCCTACGGACAGGATAAGATAAATTATCTTGAAGAGTGTAAGGTGACAAATAGCAGATCCAGATGAACATGGTTATATGTAATCGAAAAGAATTAGTAGAATGTATACTTTTGGCCTGGTGTCTTTTCTTAAACATACTAGGAATCGGAAGAAACTTATTCGTTTAAAATTTATCCATTGAAGTTTGCATATGAGTAAAAAAAAAAGTTCTATGTCTGGAAAACTTAAGGTTGACATGACAAAATAAACACCTTTCTGTATTACAAATCAAGATAATAAAATGCTGCATCATGTAACAAAACTTAGTTAAATTCTATTTTCAAGAAAATCACAAATTATTCTTACCTCCTTCCCATCTGCCTCATTTTGGAGGAGATGACCCAGTACATCAGTCCTGGGAGCTGTTCTGACCATACTCACTAACACAAGAAGGGACACAGCCAACACCACTACTTGCATTTGAGAACACATCCTAGTATTCATTCCAGAAACCCAGGCCTATTACCTCACCTGGTCCACTGAGAGCTGATCACTGTGGTCCACGAGCAGTATGAAGTGGGTTATATACAAGTCAGAGAGAGGTGGGTGTATGGAGAAGTGTTATTGGTCTAGAAAGCAAAAGGCGTAAAAGGATGGCAGCTATGCAGATGTAGACATGAGTATATTATGGAGGTGTAGGCTTTGTGTTTGTTTGTGGGAGGGGTAGGTTTAAGTGTGTGTGGTTGTGTGTCAGGATGAAAGTCAGGGTGTGTGAGGGATCTCTCAGTAGGGAAAAACTGTGATAAGGTCACAGGGACGTGTTACCTTTCTGATGTCTCATCAGATAAGCCAAAAAAAAAAAAAAAAAAAACAGCTTTCAAAAACATCTCCCTTAAGCCAATTTGTGAATTGGTCCTACCATGTTACTGAAGAAGAGAAGTATTCAGATCCCCTCTGAAGAAGCTGGTGCCTGCTATGCTGGTTGCCAAGTAATGTAGTCCACTGACGTAAAACTCTGTTAAGGCCAGAAGTGTGTCACTTGTGATTAAGTGCAAAGCACATTCATGTGTCTTGGTCTCTGCATGAGGTCTTTTTTACAAAGACTTGCTAATGACGAGAAGTGACTCAAATGTTAATTGGTCTGCATGCCCACTCCTCTCTCAGTAAAAAGCATCCTGTGCCATAGCCTATACAACACACACACACACACACTAATATCACACGTATCACGACCTGGTATTTAACAAGTCCGTATTTAAACAGAAAAGTCAAGTGTGATTCAATACAATACTTGTTCACTGCAAAAAAGGACATCTTAGCAAAATATCTTTAACATAGGCAAATTTACCTAGTATTTCTTTTATAAGGTTAATAAATATATGATATGATGATATTGTGTGTGGGGGCGGCACGGTGGCTGAGTGGTTAGCACTGTCGCCTCACAGCGAGAAGGTCCTGGGTTCGAGCCCCGGGTTCG
>JAQLOM010000001.1:6698476-6709513 GCA_030068315.1 Chrysichthys thysi
GATGTTCACTTGGGATTAAGTCAGGGCTCTGGCTGGGCCATTGAAGGACATTCACAGAGTTGTTCCTAAGCCACTCCGGTGTTGTTTTGGCTGTGTGCTTAGGGTCATTGTTGTGTTGGATGGTGAACCTTCGGCCCAGTCTGAGGTCCTGAGCACTCTGGACTAGGTTTTCATCTAGGATATCTCTGTACATCGCTGCATTCATCTTTCCTTCAACTGCGACCAGTCGCCCAGTCCCTGCAGCTGAAAAACACCCCCACAGCATGATGCTGCTGCCACCTCCATGCTTCACTGTGGGGATGGTATTGCACAAATGATGAGCAGTGCCTGGTTTCCTCCACAGATACTCCTTAGAATTGAGGACAAAGAGTTCAATCTTGGTTTTGTCAGACCAGAGAATCTTATTTCTCACAGTCTGGGAGTCCTTTAGGTGTTTTTTTTTGTGTGTCTTGCACTGAGGAGAGGCTTCCATCAGGCCACTCTGCCATAAAGCCCAGATTGGTGAAGGGCTGCAGTGATGGTTGTCCTTCTGGAACATTCTCCTGTTTCCACACAGGATCTCTGGAGTTCAGCCAGAGTGATCTTTGGGTTCTTAGTTACCTCTCTCACCAAGGCTCTTCTCCCCCGATTCCTCAGTTTGGCCAGCTCGAGGAAAAGTCCTGCTTGTCCCAAACTTCTTCCATTTAAGGATTATGGAGGCCACTGTGCTCTTGGGAACATCAACTGCAGCAGACATTTATTTGCAGCCTTGTCCTGATCTGTGCCTTGCCACAATCCTGTCTCTGAGCTCTTCGGGCAGTTTCTTCGACCTCATGGCTTAGTTTGTGCTCTGATATGCACTGTGAGCTGTGAGGACTTTTATAAATAGGTGTGCCTTTCCAAATCATGTTCAATCAGTTTCACTGAACACAGCTGGATTCCAATCAAGGTATAAAACCATCTCAAAGATGATCAAGAGAAATGGATGGCACCTGAGTTAAATATGTAAGTGTCACATCAAAGGTCTGAATACTCACGTCCACGTGAAATTTCAGTTTTTATTTTTTAATACATCTGCAAAGAATTCTATAATTCCATGTTTGTGCTGTCATTATGGGGTACTGAGTGTAGGTTCATGAGGAAAAAAATTCATTTGATTGATTTTAACATAAGGCTGCAACGTTACAAATAGTGAAAAATTTTAAGGGATCTGAATACTTTCTGAATGCACTGTAAGTGAGCCAAGAGCAAATTAACAAAACCTTATATAGACAAAATGGTGAAAGAAATGAATTGAACCAGAATGAATAAAATCTCCTTATGAATCCACACCTGAACATTTTGATTCACATTTCCAAATTGGCTACAGTACTGTGCAAAAGTCTTGGGTACATGTAAATAAATGGCGTAAAGTGAAGATGACTTCAAAAATAATGAAATTAAATCTTCCTGCTTAAAAGAAAAATACTACAACGTGCAGTGAACAGTGATGAACAAAAGAAGTCAATATTTGGTGTGATGATGCTTTGCTTTTTTTCTTAAATGGTAGTCCTAGGTACAATTTGTATAGTTTTATAAGGAAGAAAGGTGGTAAGTTTTTGTCTGAAACATAATACATAATCTGTTGCTTTCTTTAATGGCATACAAAGTTTTTCAAATGCAAAATACTTTTGGAAAAGGAATGTTTGGAAATCGAAATTTTTTCACTGACTCAATAATGTAGAGTTCCTAAAATAAATATTTATAATAAAATTTGTACTAAAAAAAACAATATGGGGGTGCCTAAGAATTTTGCACAGTACTGTACATAGTGACACAAAACCCATTATGTAGAGTTTCGTACATGCACAATTGTGATTATCATTCTATGCTATTTTTATTATTACTTGTACTACTTTACCCTCTGCTCTATGCTCTAATGATTGATGACAATGATATGCTCCAGTTCACATGCCCTCTGACCAGACGTGCAGATATACCAAAACTGAACATGATACACAAGGAAACTTGGTGGAATTTGTATAAGCTTGTGTTGAGATCAAATTTGACTGTGATAAAGACCACTTTTATCCTTGTTTAAACAGTTTATCTTGGTTTGTGACAACCATGAAAAGTCTACAAGCTAACCATATTCTTCTGTGTCTACAATGGGAGCTTGGTATACTGCAATGCACTGTCTGCTATTTCAAGTCATTTTTTGCAATTGCAAGATCAGTAAACCTTTCACTTGGATGTTTCATGCATTTTAATTGTAATTTGATTAGATTTTATTCATGGGTTTATACACTTGTAAAATGTTAGATTAAAATCTGACTGATGGATTTGCTCACTTTAGTTTAGTTCAGTTTTGTGCACTTTAGTTTCATGATTTATTACAGCAGTTACAGGATTGCAAAAGCTGTGAAATGAGACAGAAAATTGTACAAAAAGTATAAATAATGAAAAGACTTATTACATGTATTTAAAAAAAAAAAAAAAATACTATAAATATTCAGTTGAAAGTTAATCAGAGCTCTCTATCTGTGTATCTGCACCTGTAAATATTGACTTATTTGTGAAATTCATCAGTTGTTCTGAATGCAACTCTTCATCTTTAATGTAGTATAAAGTTTGTGCATGAAATACTGATTCTCAAGACACATGAAACAGCCAAGTACAAATTAGTTTGTGGGATTTTTCTAGACTCGGTGATTCAGACATTTTCACTGTCCTCTCATCCACAGGGCAATGGAGCTTGGCAGAGAGTGTCTAAGCCTCTGGGGGTAAGAACATCAGTCTTTGAAATAAAATGTTATATTATCTGATCAAATAGCAGAGAGGTTTTTGTACTGGTTGTTTTTTTGTTTTTTTTTGTGTTTTTGTACTTTAAAAAAAAATCTATTTCCCTCAGGTATGAGCGTGTTGATGAGATTATTTGGGTGAAGACCAACCAGCTCCAGCGTATTATTCGGACAGGACGGACTGGACACTGGCTGAACCATGGCAAAGAGCACTGCTTGGTGTGTTTGTGTGCTTATGGCCTAGGTGTTTCAGTTTTATTTCTTCCATCTATCTATCAATCATTTTTAAAATGCATTTCTCCATCTGTCTCTTATTAGGTAGGGGTGAAAGGAAACCCTCAAGGATTCAACAGAGGTCTGGATTGTGATGTGATAGTTGCAGAGGTGAGAACAGTAATTTTCTTATCGAACATTGTATCATGCTGGTTTTATACATTTTACATAAATAAAAATGCCAATATATTCTGTATGTCTTGTGTTTTAGGTGCGCTCTACCAGTCACAAACCAGATGAGATCTATGGAATGATTG
This sequence comes from Chrysichthys thysi, assembly GCA_030068315.1. Taxonomy (NCBI): domain Eukaryota; kingdom Metazoa; phylum Chordata; class Actinopteri; order Siluriformes; family Claroteidae; genus Chrysichthys; species Chrysichthys thysi. Next base: position 6,701,766 of record JAQLOM010000001.1, read on the forward strand.
AGCGTTTGTCTCCTGGCACTAGGAAGATTGAACTATTTGGGAGGCCTCATAATGTCCAACCAAACTGGTAAAATGTTTAGATGGAATGTTTACAGTTTAGTTTCTTGTTTTTTTTTTTTTTAACCTTACCCATTGTTTTTCTGCCCTCTCTTTGATTTTTAGGGTAACTTTGGGGAATCAATTGGATGGAATTCATTTGTTGGACCCTGATGTAGTAGCCCGCTTTAAAAAGCGCTATCCAGATGGAGTCATTTCCAAACCCAAAAACATGTGAAGACACAACCAGCTCAGAGTGACTGCTAAATGCTCTGTTTTCTCAGAGACTTTCAACGTTATATGTTCATTTAAAGGCAGGAAACCTTTTGTATTGTCAGTTATTTTTAATAAAAGAACTAGGTGAATTTTCTTTTGTAATCATTTCTTTCAAAAGTGTTTGTGTAATTAACATTACATTCTTTTTGCATTGTCATTGAAAATATATATATATTTTTACATTATTTCATTATTTAGAAATGATTTTAAGATTCCCCGTTTGTCGAATACATCAGAAAACTGAAACGTAAAAATGTTTACATATTAAATTTTCTTAAACATGAAGCTTTTTATTTATTTATTTATTTTAAAAATTACCTAAAGAAAGTCATTTTAATGGCATACTGATTTCATATTTTTTTCAAAACTACAAACATTGTACAACATTTAAATACAAAAAACATGAAATATTTATAGTGTTATAATAGACCACATGTAATGGGTAGATGCTAACAATCGTGAACAATATCACTGCTGTAAAACAAACATCTGTTTTCCCACATATCGGTCTTATAAGCATAAAAAAAAAAACACACTTACACCTGCTTTGATTGTTTCTGCATATTAACTAGTCTGAGCTTTACGTCAGTGGAGGAAATGGATGAAAAAGGACACTTCTCCATCAGAAATAAAAATGAAATAAACATCACTCTTAAAAAGAAATGGTAAAAAAAATAATTTTTCTTAAACAATTTTCAGATTTTGATCAGCAAGAAATAAGAACAGACTGTCTTAAGTAAAATGAGAAATGTGTGTTCTGTTATCAACAATATCCTTTTGTACAGAATTACCAGACTTAAGCAGACATCTGTGGCTGTCTGAGTATCAGACAGTTTGAAAGGATCCGTACCAGAAAATGTTGGAAGATAAAGAGAACGCAGAAAGCACTTTTTGTAAACATTTTACCTATATGAACCCCGTATTCTCCCCTTACTTCATCATTGTAACCATTCCCTTCATAAGGGCATAAGATGAACAGAAGCCAGGACATCTTGAGTGGCATGAAGATACCATCTTTTAAGTCCAGTTTGTGCCGTTCATGATATCACTCATTTGTCTCTCAACAGAGGTCAAAGTTCATTCCCCAAACCTTGGCAGTTGACGAGTTAATCTGTGGCATCTACTGCATTGAAGTTGCTATCCATTTGGTGTCTAAAGGAGAGCCGAGCCTTCTGGGAAAAGTATGCCTGAGGACTACCCAGGTTGCTCCCACTGTCGCACTCGCTGACTGTTGATGTTGTCGAGCAGAGGCGTGGCTTTGCTTCTGCTTTTGGCAGCGTGGGTTCTTTAAGAAAGAACATTGGATCATTAGAAGAAGGATAGTGAACATACTAAATTGCCATACATTTAATATTAGCTGGAGGTTCACTGAGGTTTTAAGGATAAAACAGATTGGTCTTTATATTGAAGAAAGCGTTCAAGTGAAAAAAAATGGATTACAGATCATGTAGTATGTTGAAACACATCTCGGGTACCTCACTAATTTAGTGTGTCTGTCCTATATTCACAATTAGCCAAAAGATAAGGCATTGATTAAATGTATAACGTAGTTTGTTTTTTACACAGGAATCTTGGAGGAGCAGAGCTCACTGGATGGATTAAAGCTAGTTTTGTGTTAACCAAACTTCCTGTTAAATCTAACCTTTATGGAAACTTAGGACTAATCCAGAGTTTGTTCATTTATGAATTTTGCTTCCTGGGGCAGTAAACCCTTAGACAATAAGCATGCAACACCATTAACATGAGGCCAAAAGAAGTTATACTTCCACCATGCTATAAACACGCCATAAAGTTTAAGTAGGATTACTGTTGGAATTAAAATGATGCCAGCGGCAGAAGTCTAGTGCATTAGCAGTGATAATTTAGACTGTAGTGAATTACAGCTGTCAGAATTATTTCAACTGTGACTTTTGTCTGCTATAAATCATTCTAATTTTTGAGCCGAGACCAAGAAGCAAATCTAACAGTATCATAGTTATATTATGAAACGGAGTGCATGGCTCTCCTACCTGTTTCAGGAGGACACTCTCTGTCCTTGCATCGCTCTTTGCAGCGTCTGTAGAAGGGGAAGCACAGGAGTACCTTCACACCCATTCCTCCAGTGGACCTTTGTGGAAAAAAAGCAACTGGGTAAGAAAGTTCAGAAGGAAGTGTGTGCTTTATAGGATTGAGATAAAAGCAGTCACATATTAAAAAGCTAATTCATTTTTGGTGAACAAACACACAGCCATTCAGTCATGATCTTTTAAGCACAACTCAAATTAAATGTTAAGGGCAGCAGTAATGGCCCATGACAGATTTTGGTGGGGAAAGACAATATTAGTAATTACTCAAACAAAATGAAGATGAGAATCTATGACACTTGGTTTATGCAGGAGGCTACTATCTAGTGGATTTTTAGAGTCATCACAAGAGTAGACAACATATGTTTATCCAGTGTACAGTCTAGCAACTTACTTTGAGCAGCTTTAGATATAACTTTGTTCAACCATGTTTGACAGCAGTTTTGATTTACAGTCCAACTATGTCTTAAAAATCTAATGTTTCAATCCACAAGGATATGTTTTGTGTGTGTGTGTGTGTGTGCTTTGTTGAAAGTTGGTCCATTCCTAAATCCAGTCTAGGCCTTCTTCCTGCTCTGCTGAAGCTGCTGTTCTCCCACCTAGTGTGCCCCCACAGATGATGTCATCATTGGGCGACAGTATTTAGCTGCCTAAGACGCCTATGCTCCTCAGCTTTGACGAATCGATGCTCAACTCATATTCTGTACATGTTCTTGCTGTCAGAGTATTTTTAAACTAGCACATCTAGGCATAATGCATGTAAATCTGGCAACCCTGTCCACAGCTCCTCCTAAACTGAAATTATTACTAGAGCTAGCATAGGGGAGTGTGATTCCTTCCCCAATGGAGCCCTATTACTGTTATAACTCAATCAAATAGTGCTTGTCGACGGTCCCTTGGGGCACCATGGTGCAGTGGTTAGCACTGTTGCCTCACACGAGAAGGTTCTGCGTTTGAGCATGGTGAGTGATTAGGGCCTTCCTGTGTGGAGTTTGCATGTGTAGGTTTCCTCTGGGTGTGTTCCAGTTTCCTACAACAATCCATAGGCAGGCAGATTAGCTCAGCTGGCTACTGTAAATCACTCACAGGTCTGAATGTGAGTAAGAATGGTTGTTCATCTCTGTGTTAGCCCTGTAATAGATTGGTGACTCACCCACGATGTATCTGTCTGCTTGGATTGACTTCTGTGATCCTGAGAGATAAGCATTATAGAAAACTGATGGATTGATGAAGATCCCTTTTTTGACCCTTAGCTCTGTGGAGCTAAATAATTCAGTGAGTGTGCCACCACACAATTGTGCATCATGTAGAAAGGTGAGCAAAATCAATGGAACACTTAAAACAGGTTATTAGTGTTTTTGTGAAAGTTAAATTGCATAGAGTTGTGAGTAAGGACTTTAAGAAGATGAACATTTGCTGAATGGCGGATATATATGATGGAACTCTGCTCCAACTACCCCTATGCATGAGCTGCCATTGGTTAAGAGCGATAATCAAATCTAATCTCATCTCTCCTTGACTGCCATGCTGTCTATCTTTTGCTATATAAGTCGATGAAGCGACGTCAACATTCTGCTAAACCCTTGATTGGCATTAGTCTACAGAGCGAGTCATGTTCCCATAGCGGGCCTGCTAATCTTAGTATGATAATCTTGCTAGTGTTGGGAGCCACTATGTCAAATGCCTTGTGATTTACAGTAACACACTGATAATCATTCAAGAATCTGCAATGTGTTTAAACATGAACCGCAAACCAGTTGTACTGGTTTACATTCAATACATGCTCTATTAGGTTACATAACTCATGCAAAATGAACTTTATGTTGCGTTGTCCAAGTCACCGAAATGAGCAATGATTTCAGGCTGTCTTCATAAGTAATGAAATGGAAATATGATGAAATATACAACATTGTGAAGTATAGAATTGTGACATGATTTGCATGGGTGGGCTTTTATGTTGTAATTCCCATGGTTTCGGTACTCAAGATGAACAAATTTAGATTTTTAAATTTTCATTTCACATACCATATATGTTACAGGATCTGATGATAAGGGGTCAGAGAAAATTACTAGGCCAAAGATTTATGTCAGTACAGAACTTCATACTACATGAAAAGTCTCTTGTTTTCTCTAAAGCTAGGTAGAGTTATCTTGGTTTATCTAAAAATAATCTCTTTCTCTGTAGAGTCTTTCACCCTCTCTCCCTCTCTCCCTCCCTCCATCCACCCCATAGCTATTTCGTAAACTTTTGTATTCCAGGCAGTTTTCTCACACTACAAATAATCTGGCACATGATGAACTCCATTCATTCTCAGCCCACAAAAATCCATCTGGCACAATGTCAGTTCCTCTTAGGCCCAAAGTGGAAATTGTGAATTTTACATTTGACTGATGTGCTATGCAAAACCAAAGGCAAAAACAGCTTCTGAAGTATGTGAAATTGCTGTGAGGTGTAGAGGAGAATCTGGAGATTCAGTATTTTGTAAAGGACCAATATACAAACAATAAAACCATAAGCTTGAGATTTTACATGATTCTTGGACCAGATCACAGCATGCTCTTTCACGTTTAAATGCATCTACCACTGCCTTAGGCATGCAAGTAAAAAAGGATTGCAAAAGTGTTATGGATCGGCATGATCGAGATTTATCTCACTGAGTTAAGCAACTTAAACAAAAAATGACTATACAATATATGTATTGTACTGTGTGCTACAATCACTATACATCATTAATCACAACAGTCTATCTTTAGGAATGTAGCCTTGTGCTCTCTGTGCTTATTTAAGTCTTTTATTGCAACCCTGGTGCATGTCATATGGGATCAAGCCTGGCTCTTGGGCTCACCGAGAGTCAATAGTATTCAATGAATTTTCTCCCGCAGTTTTTCTACAACTAGAAACTAACTAACTTGTACTAAAGTTTTAAATTAATGTTTATCATCCCTAATTTTCAAAGAAAATATTGAGCCCTTCCTTAAGCCCTTAAGTTTCAACTGACATGCAAAAGCAGCAAAAGAAACAGTACTAGTGTTCTCTTCCTATTAGCTTAAATCTAGCCAACACGCAGTCCTCTCTGTTCTATCTCGTATCACACCCATTATTCAACACAGACATGTTGTGTACAGTGCCTGGTCAGTGGTGAGGAATTGTAAGGCCTTGTTCATTCCCTGGCAGTGCACAAGAGGGATATAGTCCAGAACACATCTGAGAGAGAGTGAAATAAATCACATCTGAAGACTTAAAGGCCAGAGTAAGCCAACTTTCAGTTATATTTCTGTAACTTGAGTCTCAGGATGACGTAGGGAAGCCATGGATCTGCGTTTAGCTGTTTTGCTGCTCAAGCAGTCATTTACCTAAATCCCAACTTCACATCCAAATCATTTACAAACAAAATGTCTTCTTGTCTACACAACCTTTTCATGTTATTGATATAAATGGAGGATCAGACCACATATCTCTGTCGATGTTTATTCTGTTTCTTTTACAGATTAAGTTCCCATAAAAGCAGGAATTAATCTTGACATTTTCCAAGCAGTAATCAATTTTTTTTTACTTACTTACAACACATCACCACACCTACTTTTTAACCATTTCTAAGAACGATATGCAAATCCTGCTGGTTACACACAGTTCATACTACTGCAAGCTTCCTACTCACATTCTACTTTCTGTTTCTGTAGAAGTAGGCCAGAATTTTAGATTCCAAAACCATCATATTGTTAATCATATAGTAATTAGAATGTGGATCATTGGATAAAAAAAATTTAAAGAAATTCGAGTAAACTTTTTCAGTCTTCTTTTAAAAATGAAATTTGCAGGTACTGTGTGCACACTGATGGCATGTATGACATTACCCTGTATTACCGTACGGTTGTAGGAGCTATTGCATTCTGAGAAATGGGGCTTTGTATCTCTTTTACATCTTTGGATTATGGCACCGAGCCCAGCACAGTGCTCCTGCTGCTGCTGTCTTTTAAATTTTGTAAGCTTATTTGAATTCGTGCATATTGAATTTGGTCTGTTAGAAAATGGATGTGGTGACACAGCGGGTAGTGCTTCTGCTTAACAGCTCCAGGATCCTCGGTTCAATCCTGAACTCAGGTTACTGTCTGTCTGTGTGGGGTTTCAAATGTTCTTCCTGTGTCCGCAAGGGCTTCCTACGAGGTCTCCAGTTTCTCCCAAAAACATGCTAGCTATGTGTGTATGTTGGCTATGAAAGAAGTTGTGAGTGATATGAAAGGAGATAATAAAATAAACCTCTGGCTATCTAGGACCTAACTTTGAATATACATGTGCAAACAAACTCATTACTAGACAGCTTTCATGGTTCAGTGTCACTATGGTTACTGAATAATTCATAGCACTTACAAAAATATGAATAACTGACTAATACATGCTTCTTCGACCCCAATAGGATCTCTGCAATATTTTCCTATAACAGGACTGTTAGTGTCGGCTATGTTATCACGATTCAATAGGTTTTGATATGAATCAGTTAATCTCGTAAGACACTAACTATTCATCGGACAGTGAAGAACCACCTCCTCAGCAGTTTTCACTAGTATGTATAATACCTCTTCAAAAACTGTGGGATGGATTGGTATGCACGACAAGTCTCCAGATGAACTGTGCTGTAGCCTAACACATGCCTGCACTTTCGTGTTCTTTACAGTCTCCACTTGAATATTTGAAAACTTAAGTGGAGCACGAATCTAACAATAACAAAAGCGAGATGAATTGTAAATTGGAGCTACTCGAAGCACTTCAAAGTGTGCACAGATTGATTTGCAGCATCTTCCACTTAATCTGCTGCCAGTCTGGCGTGATGCCAAGTAATGAGCTCAAGATGTCAGCTCAAGATTTTAATTTCATATAGGCCACATTGTTGGGGTTTTATCAGCTACAGGGAACATGGTATGGGCGGAAAAGGGTTTGACTTCAGACATCAACACGCCTCAAATGTAGGAGAGGATGCTGAATGAACAGTTATGCAAAAAAAAACAAAAAAGCCATATGTCCAACAATAAAAAAAACCCCAACAAAAAACCAGCAAGACGATATGTGCAGGCGCTTCCCGCTCCATGCACACGTGCTCTACGTGACGCACCTCGAGCACAAATCACACAGAGTACTGAATGTATACTCTGCTCGCTCTATATAGCCCAGCAATGCAGGTACTGGTCAGGGGGTGTGTCCTGTAGGTTTACACTACCGACGTCACAGATCTCATCAATTACTAACTGAAAAACAATATCATGGCATTTACAATCAGACCCATTAATGGTTAAGGCAACAGTGTGTGTGTGTGTGTGTGTGTGTGTGTGTGTGTGTGTGAGAGAGAGAGAGAGAGAGAGAGTGGTGTGTGTGTGTGT
>JAQLOM010000001.1:6737210-6748460 GCA_030068315.1 Chrysichthys thysi
ACATACTTTTGCCACTGACAGATATGTAATATTGGATCATTTTCGCCAATTAATAAATGACCAAGTGAATTATTTTTTGACTCATTTATTTAACTGGGTTCTCTTTATCTACTTTGAGGACTTGTGTGAAAATGTGATTGTTTCAGGTCATATTTAAGCAGAAATGTAGACAATTCTACAGGGTTCACAAACTTTCAAGCACAACTGTATGTAAATTGTGCCATTCTGTGACTTACTGTAGCTGTTTTGTTGAAATCCATCATTCCCTCCCTCTCTTCTCTTTCTCAGTGTAAAAGCAACAGCATGTCTGACAGCTGCATGTCTTTCTTTTCCCAAACCTGTGAGTATTTTGAGCTGTCGTTGCTCTGGCACCGGGGCTTCCTCACTTACAGTTTGGCCGTCACATGCTTTAACGCTGGGTACTTTATTCCATACGTCCACCTTGTGGCCCACAGCCGCCTTGTGGGCTTCAGCGAATTCCAGGCTGCATTTGTCATTTCCAGCACGGGCGTGACAGACATTGTGGGGCGCGTGGTGTCCGGCTGGGCCTCGGATTTGCGGCGTGTGCGCTCACTCCACCTGCTGACCATATGGACGGGTTTATTGGGTCTGTTCCTCCTGCTGCTACCCCTGTGCTCAATGCAAGGGAACTATGCAGGTCTGCTGGCAGTCAGTCTGGCATATGGCTTCTGTGCTGGTGCAATGACCCCACTGGTGTTTTCTGTGGTGCCAGAGATTGTGGGCATGAAACGCATGGTTGGTGCTCTTGGACTCCTGCAGCTTATTGAGAGTGTCGGGGGCCTACTTGGAGCTCCGCTGTCAGGTAAGCAAGCCTTTTTTCGACATCTGGAATGGTCACTGTATCAGCTAGTTTTTGAAGAAAATTTAGTACCATTAACATTTGTTTCTTTACAGGACTGCAGGTCTGATATATTGACAGACTTAGCTTTGATTGAGCAAACTTTGCCAAATCTTAAACTGTAGCAATCCCTTTTAATGCCAATTTATGCAAAATTACTGAGGCATGACATGATTCTGCATACACCCTTGCCTAAAGCAAATTGTTCTGGAAGGCTTTAGGCATGCACCTGGACTGATCTAAACAGCTCTGCTATTTAATCAAACACTTGGGTATAAATCCCAGTGATGCCACAGATATCCGTGGATGGGAACCAATTAGAAAACAAAAGTTCTGTAACAGTATTGGGTGGAATGGGTGGCTTAAATCCTCCCCCCCCAGGAGAAACTATAAGCTAATCACGTGCATATGTAGGGTAAGTGGTACATGCTGGGCGTAGTGGAGACCTGCGCTGGCTGAAAACTGCCAACAATGAGCACTAATGAGGAAGCTTATTTGTAATCATTTCGAATCATCTCTGTATGACCACACAATTTAGAGGGAAATGATTGCAGTTAAAGACATCATAAATTATAAACCACACTTAAAATTAATTGAGGTTAAATGCTACAATTGCTACACATAGCTGCAATGCTATAATTATAAGGTTATTGGAATGTCATGGTTTTTTTTGTTGTAGTTATTTCTCTCTATGTCTCCGCTCCTCTCTCAGGCTGGCTGAGGGACATCACAGGGTCTTACATATGTTCCTTCGTGTTAGCTGGTGTATTTCTGGTCGTGGGTACCGCAATAACAACAACTCTTCCCAATTTCTGTTCCTGTACTGATCCCTTACCCCTATCACCAAAGAAGGAGACAAAAAATGAGTTAACAGAACATGAGCTACTTAAACAGGTTTTATCCTCGGACTCCACAGAGAACATACAAAACACAGACAGGATTCCAGAAACACGTTCATCTCAGAACCACATAACAGAGCCGGATCTGGAAGTGGACGGCAATGCGGACCAGACAGAGAATGAGGCTACTTGCTGATTGGCTGGAGGAGTAGTATGGGATTGCCACAGAAATCATATTAACCAAGGATGCTGATTTTTATGCTGCTAATTTTATTATAAAAGCTTTCTTTTCTTTTTTTTTTTTTTTTACTGTGAAAGAGCATTTACAGAGACACTGTCAATGTAATCAGTAATGTAAACCTGGCAGAAAGAACCATCATCAAAAATTTCAGCTTCAGTTGCCTTTAGGAATGTTTGCATCTAAACCAAGCATGTAGCCTCACATGCAGCAGTGCCAAAGGCTTTCAAACTAGTCAAATATAGGAAATTGCTAGGAAATATAGCAATCCACATTGACCATAGAAACCACATTACAAGAGAATCAAAGGACATTTTTTCCGACAGTTCATTGATTTGCTAGCAGATTATTTGACTTATTGCTGAACATCTCACTGAACAGATTAGTCAAGCAATAGTGTCAATCTGTAATACACATGACATTATTCAGTATCTTTAAAGAGCATGTAACGTCATGCCAACAGTAGGAATGATTCTGTGAGTAAAGCATAGTATGCTCAGTATTACAAATAGGGGAAGACTGTTGAAGTGCTACACTGTTGATTTACCTTAAGCAGTCCAGAGAACATCTGAGCTGGTTATGTCGTAATTGTGATCTCTGGACTACAAGATGCACTTCAACCATTGAAATGTTCTGGACTTTAACTCATCCAGATGGATTTTTTTACATTAAAAATGTTGGTTCTTCTTAAAAAATAAACTTAAAGCATTGCAAGTTTGCTACTAGATCACACCGAACTAGGGTCAAGGAGAGAAATATATTTTTTAAAAAGAATACAAATATTTTTACACAACATAACTGTTTAATTAATTCTGAATGTCATGTTCAGTACTCACAGGAATACTATCTGAATGTCACAGCATACATTTGCACTATTTTTTCCACACTGAAACTTTTCCCATATGGGTTTTATTCACTGTCTACTTGAAAAAATAACAAGATGCTGCATTTTTGGTCAGCACTGTAGGCATGTTGACATGCTGTGAGGACGACCTTCACCCTGGCATTAGCGGAGACACTTTTGGGAGACACAAGTTTAGTGCTATGTGACGAGTAACTTACTTTTATTATACTTTAAAAACTCCTAATCTACAATAACATGCCTTTAATAGCATGCATATTATACTGACTTTTTAAAATTTGTTAGGTTTTGTGTTTTTCAACATGAAGCATTTAGAGTTTTGGCCAGATGGCGGCCTATATTTATTTGCCTAAGATGTACATGCTATGGTGTGTTGGATTATGGCTTAAGCTTTTTTGGCATCTTCCAGTTGGCTTGGTTAGGAGTAATTCAAATGTAAATTAAGTTTAACATTAGCAATATCTTTTAATAATATGCTAAGGTTTTGACCATGCAACAAATGGTGAGAGCCTTTTCCCTTTTACCAGTGAGACATTCCTTTGGACCAGTAATATTGCTTATGGAGGAACAAATATAGCTCTTGGTAGATGGGTATCTTATTCAAAGGTCCACAGATCAATGAATAAGCAATTTGGTTAGATACTTGACACACTTGTACATATTTAGTCAGCCATGTTTGTTAGTGGTATTTCATATCGGTAGCTGAACAAAGTCAGTTACTCATTGAACATTATTCCTGGATTGCTGAGGTCACTGTGACAAATCTGTTGAAATCACCAAATTAAACATTGTGTGTGCTGAAGGCCCCAGCTAAGCTGATTATTTTTCAGCAGTTAGTTTTGAAGGCCCTTCACATTATATTTTGCTATCCCATCTGTTTATTCATTGAAGTCCATGTAATGCTCATGGTTAAAAACAGACGTAGGACTATTAGATGGTGTATAGGGCTTATTTAGTTGGATATTATGAGGCTGTTTCTACACTAGATCATCAAAGTCTACTTCTGGCATGCATCCTAAGCATGAGCCACTGAAATATTCTGAAAGCTATCAGTATCTTAGTGCTTTTAAACATGAGGCTTTGATTTGCTTTGAGCACTTAAACATATGAGTCTTAATTTGCTGTAGCCATTAGCTCCTCTACTGCTAACCACCACACTAACAAGATCAGTAAAGTAAACAATCTGGCACACATACAGATAATTTCTGACTTTTTTCATAAATATCCCTAATGATTGCTGATGTAATGTGTGATTGCTTCTGTTGTCAAAACAGGGAGCATTTTTACTTAGCTGTAAATCCTCATTTGATAAATTATTCATTATATTATCATCTGATGGTGTTTTTTCTTTCATAATTGTGTGTGTGCGCGCTACTGTCTACTGAATGACAAGGTTCATTTGTTGTTCTTTTTAAACTATTTTCTTTGAACAAACTTGGTGGTGGTGTGTGGAATTCAGTTGATGTTTGAAATAGCAGAGTGATTTTGTTTGCTGATTCGGTTTTTCTAGGGTCATAACATGTATTTGATTACATTTGATTACTGGGTTTTATTATAAGTTTGATTTTGTTAATGAAGTTAATTAACTTTTCACAGACTTTTTTTAAAAAATTTGCTTTTTTTTCATTAAAAAACTTGCTAAGAGTTTTCTTTGTGATTGTATTGTTTAAGGGGATATCAGTGATATTACTCTGATGATGCTTAGGTATAAAAATGAACTACATCTCACTGAGGATCGGTCCTTTGGAACCTGTCATTTGGGAGGTTGTCTACAACAATATATCTGCATAAGTAATCACTTCTGGTACAGCTGAGCTAAAAGAAGGCACATGAGCAAGCAAGTTTATTTTTTCTACTGTTCTTCTGAGAAGATCATGTATAAATCTTTTGTTTCTTTAAACAAGATACATGCATAGACACAATGCTTAAGTAGCAAAAATTGAGAAAAGCCATTTTGGATGAACAGGAAATGAAAAACACTTGGAGGGAATTCAGTTTATCCAAGACTAATGCAGTTTTACAAGAAGCTGTGCTTCTGAGCAGATGGAATGAAAACAGAAACTGTTCAAACTGAAACATAACCCGATCTACGAAACAGACGGATATCAGATATCTCACAAAACATACAAAATAGTTTGCTGTATTACTTTAATAATAAAACCCCCCACAAATATGAATAGGAATCATGATCAGAATAATTTGATAAGATAACCAAGTGTTGACGGCTTTCATTCGGTCCTTTTACACAGTCCTGATACCAGTACCGTAAACGAGAACACTGGCAATCACAGAGCAAAGCTAAAACTACAGCAACGCAGTGCTGCGGCAACACTGCCAAACTGAAATGAGCTGAACATTATGGCCTAGTGGGCATAATGGGGCCTAGGCTCAAAGGTCAATGATAACATACCAGAGTTTACAGATTTCATAACTGAGTTCTCCTCGTGTGTCACAGCCAGGTAATGACCATGCAAAAAAGCAAGACACACGTATGAAGTAAATCTCCCAGCCAAAGTCTGTATATTAAAAGACAGTGAGAGAAACGGGTATAATCTTGCACCTGGTGGTTATGGGGTTTTTAAATCAGCACTGCGCCGCTTCAGCTTCTCAGGGTTGTTGGAAGCCATTTGGGAGAAATCCCTAAAGATATCATGATAGGTCTCATCACCTGCACAGAGAAAGAAAAAGGGAGACAGAAAGACAGAGAGAGAGGAAAAGGAATGGGTGATTGGGATGAACAAAAAAAAACAAAAACAAAAGAGGCTGAATTAATGAGCATAATCATTTCCACAATTTTATATCTCAAATTTCTCATGAACATCTGCAACCCATAATCTGATGTTAGAAATAAGTGCGAGCTTCTCGACTCCAGTTCTACAGACACGCTGACCTGCACATATTTAAATTTCCTCAACTTTCCAACACACCTGATCCAAGTCGAAAGGCTTGGTAAACACTTTACTGATGTGTGTTGGGTGGAGAGAAGATTTCAAAATCTGCTGACAGCATGTCCCCAGGACTGAAGATATAATTCTTTCAATAGAACAATACGCTAGTGTGCACTGCTTCCTTCCTCACTGCATGCAGTTCACTGTGAGCTTTAAGTCTTGCACATTTGATTCTCCCTTCCTCCTTGTAAACCACTCAATATACAAATTATACAGCGGGATTTCTCAACCTTCTTAGTAAAGTCTGTTACTGATTATTATGTCAGTGTGTCAATGGCACTGAAAATTAACATGATTATAAAAACATGCACATACAAGTACAGACACAAATGCAGACACAAACAGATAAACAACCACATGCACATTCAAACTGGCCCTTTAATACAACGGGATGCTATAAGCTAAATGTTAGTGTCAAAAAAGCATTTTTTTTTTTTATTACAACCAGGCTTTTGCTTTGCAACATGAACACCTTTAATTTCCTTTTTTCATTCTCTCCTAAAATTGTAGAACCCTGGAAAGCATAAACGTAGCATGTGACATACAGTGAGTGGGGGAAAGTTCTGCTTAGGTGTGTGAGCCTACTGATCAGACATCAAGTGTCATTTTTACAACAATACTGGTCTAAACTCATTGGTTTCTTAAAGCCTGACTAAAACCTGGTGACAGAAGTTTACAAAGAATCAGCCTGGTTATTTGGTCAGTATTGGGTCATTATCAGGTATTAGCCACTATACAGAGGTCTAATATTAGCATCACAGCAGTGCATTATCTGAATTACAGATGAGCAGGAAAGGAGGAAAAGTAAGTAAAGGCACAACAGCTTGCAGGTTTTCGATTACCTGTGACACGCAGCCCAGACGACACACACTGCAAGCAGTGGAAACTTGGCCGTCCATCTCAGGACAAACACACGCACAGAGACAGCGAGACACATTTACACAGAAAGACACTGACAAAGAGAAAAGCTGCCATTATGAAGCTTCTTAGCAAACAAAATAAAGAGGTCTGCAAATTTGCAAACTGTGCAAACTGAAAACTGCACAGTGAGTGCTTAAGAAGCGCCTGCTTATAGGACAGCCCCCAGAGCTTCAGCATTTTCCCCCCTATCGCTTTTTACCAAAAGTGCATTACTAGCATGAAACAGCAGCATACAACTGTTACATTATCCCTTTTCTGACAGTGTTTCCCTATTCCAAACATCATGTAAACATTCCTTTTAAGATTGAATAAAATATACATAGTGTACATAACTATATCATACACAGACTATATACAATTATACATCATATATGCTCCATTTTACATGTTAATCACTTTACATTATATTACACAAAACCAAATAGTTCGCTGTAGCTTTTGGTACTGAAGCAGGGATAATAATCTACAATACAGAAACACTTTCCGGCTCTCTCTGGTGTTTTTGGTTCATAGTAAAACAGTGATGACTTGGTACAGCATTTCTGTTTGTTTATATCGTGTTTGACCCATTTTGCACATACAGTCTGGGGAGATACGACAAAATGATCACAACATGATTCTTTAAGATATTTTTAAAACAATTTTAGGTTGGTAAACTAGCAATGCCACAAAAAGCGATGTGAAGTAATGACATATTACAATGATTACTTCCTTTAACAAAGTATTTAATGGGAAATACTGAACAAATGGATTTCAAGCAATTGGATTTTAGTAATCTGAAGCCTCCTACTAGTTTTAAAGCGAATTGCATTTGCAAGAAAACTACTTAGGAGGCTTTTCCTTGACCCCACCCAGCACCAAACGTTTTGCTGAAATTACATATGTGTCACTGTTTTTTTTTTTGGAAGCCAGGAAGAATTTATCAGCTCAGCTCTGGCTGGGTGTGGGGCTAATGTCCATGCCAGAGAATTTATAAGACATTATATGATAGAGGTCTTTCATAAATAATCATTCAAACAGAACAGGTGAGAGTTCTAAAAGTACTCATGATAACCACGATACTTTTGTTTTTTTAATGTACTGTAAGAATTTATATACTGTCATATCGCCCAGCTCTTTGCACATATCCACTGAATAACCACAGAACTTCAAAGAGTATACCACATTATTCTGATGTTTATTATATTCTATTGACAAAATGTGCCGTTTATTCGTTCTGCCCTCCCAGACCCCACCCACTAAGATGGTTTTTGAAGGCTTGAAAGCTTTTCTTGGTCTGACCAATCAGATCCCCAGACCCGCCTCCCCCAGCACCACCCAGCCCCTCGGAGTGACCTGATTGGGCGAAGCCGCCATCCATCTCTCGCATCTCCTTGTTCATCTTGGCTATTCGGAGGCTGTAAGGAAAAAGAAAGAGATATTCATTCAGTCGTTGTTTATTATGGTAATTCTCCAATCTTAAGTTTGTACCATCGTGCTTTGATTGGATTTATGTCCTAATGGTTGAGATGGTCAAGATTCACACAATCATTAGTGAGTGAGTGCAAAGGTTAAGATGAGGAATTTAACAAAGGAAGTGGGTGTTTAATAACCATAAGACCTTTGTACAAAATAAAAGCATCAGAATTAAATTTTCTGAAATGCTTTTTTTCCTGTCTCATACCCCTCCCCTCCCCACTTGACTCACAGTGTAACGATATCAGCGTTGGCACTCTCAACAGCTATGGAGATCGGGTCTTTTTGGTTGCTGTCCTTTTTGTTGTAATCGGCTCCTCTCTTCAGAAACAAACAAACCAGCCTGGCACAACACACACCCCCCCCACTTTTGTCATGTACTACAGATCACATTGTTGCAAATAAATTAAAGATATTTTGGGTTACATTAGAGTTAGTGTTGCAGTGTGTGTACGTGACTGTGTACCCTGTATGTCCCAGTATAGTAGCATGGTGTAAAGGTCCTCTTCCGTTTGAGTCGGCCTGGTTAACATTAGCACCGTTCTGCAGCAAGAACTCACACGCTGCCAGAGAATTCTACCCAGACAAAGATACATCAATGCCCTTAATGCCTTTTAACCTAAACAACATGAAGTGTGTACACACAAATTCACAAATATACATTAAATAGACAGACAGCCTACACCACACCACACACTTTCACACTGGTCAAATGTCAGTGCAGCTTCCTGTTACACCACACTTGCACAGCCCACATTATGCTCTTTCTGCTCAGCTCATGATGCTGACACCACAAACTGCACAAATACACACATTCGCACACTTTCTTGTAAACACTTGCTCCCACGTACATGCCCACTCACCACGGTCGCAGCCTGTATGAGTGGCGTTTTACTCTCCTCAGCCACGTTCACCCAGTTAACGTCAGCTCCGTGAGCCAGGGCATCTGCCATGACGGGGAAATGCTGAAGTGCTGCAGAACGGTAGAGCAGAGCTCCAGGGTGAAGACCACTCAAGTCCTCCTCTTCTTCCTCATCTGCACACACACGCACGCACA
Organism: Chrysichthys thysi; assembly: GCA_030068315.1. Classification (NCBI taxonomy): domain Eukaryota; kingdom Metazoa; phylum Chordata; class Actinopteri; order Siluriformes; family Claroteidae; genus Chrysichthys; species Chrysichthys thysi. The sequence continues at coordinate 6,746,390 of JAQLOM010000001.1, forward strand.
GTAAGAGTTTAGACAGGAAGTCTTCTGTGTGATAAAGATTTTGGAACATCATTATGCAAATGTGATGAGTGTATATATCAAGTCAATTTATATAGTGAAATTATCTATTTCTTGAAATATGCTACAAGATTTAAAAAAAAAAACAGCCTTAAAGCAAACAAAAAAGAAATCCATATTTCTATATTGTTGTAATAAACTACCAAAAGCTAATCTTACCTATAAAGCCTTTTTCCAATACACTCCAGGATCTCCCAAAAACACATGATTTAATAACTACACAGCTGCTGCTACTCAAAACCATGCTCTTGGGTTAAAGAGTTATCATATGATTGATTTTTATTGGCTGGTCTTCCCCAGTACAAAAGGCTGAGAAGTACATGGGAGACCAAATCGACCCCCATTTACTACTAACGCCACTTTCAGCATTTTAGCAGACACTGTCTGCCTGTCCACATGCAAATGTCTGAGGTCATTTAAATAAGTTGCTATTTTTACTGCTTGTGTGTATTGGTCCACAGCAAACCATATGATGGCTTTAGAACAAAAACAAACAAAAAAAAAAAAAAACAGTGTTGCACGTCTATTTGACTTGAATCAAGTTCCTAAGTAAGACAGAATGATTTACTCTCAGCACAGGAACAAATAAATAAAATAAAATTCCTCCTTCTCATAGTGGAGCATCCCATGCAAATAGATTTGACCTTGCTCTGTTAATTTATAGTTATGCAACTTTCAAATAGGTTAAGTATACACAGTGCTGTGAAAAAGTATTTTCCCCCTTCATGAGCATCTCCATCCTTGTTTATGAACAACACTTAACTGTTTCTGATCTCCAAATAAATTTAGTACAAGACAAAATGCAACCTGAGTAAATACAAAACACAGTTATCAAATGATCTTGTGATTTACTGTAGAACAAAATCTCCCCAAAACCTATTTCACCTGTGTAAAAAAGTAATTGCCCACTAAGCATAATACTTGTTTGGGGTACCTTTAGTAGCAACAACTGCAATTAAAAGCTTTCCATAACACAAGATCACTCTTTGGCATTACTGTGGAGAAATTGTGGTCCACTCTTCTCTGCAAAATTGCTTTAATTCAGTCCTATTGGAGGGCTTGCAACTATGAACTGCCCTTTTCTGGTCCTGCCACAATATTTCAATGTGCTTCAGGTCAGAACTTTGACTAGGCTACTCCAAAGTTTAAATTTATTTTTTTTGCCGTTCAGAAGTGGACTTACTCTTATGTCTCAAGTTGTTGCCTGCTACATAAACCAATTATGCTTTAGCTTCAGATCACTGATCAGATGACCAGACATTCTCCTGAACACTTTTTGGCAGAAAGCAGAATTCATCCTTCCCTCAATTATGGCAAGTCGTCCAGGCCCTGACACAACGAAGCATCACACTACCATCACCATGTGTGACTGAGGGCATGATGTTCTTATTGTGGAAAGCTGCATTAGATTTATGCCAGGTGTATCAGGACCCAGGCCTTCCAAAAAGTTCCACTTGTGATTCAGCAGTCCATAGAACATTGGCTCTAAAGTTTTGGGGGTAATCGAGGTGTTTTTGGCAAATGCCAGACAAGCCTTTATGTTGTTCTTGCTTAGCAGTAATTTTCGCCTTGCCACTCTCCCATGCATCTCTCCATTTTTGCCCAGTGTCTTTCTGATGGAGGAATCATGAACACTGACATTAACTGAGCTAAGAGAGACCTTCAGCTCCTTAGATGTTCTTCTGAGGTCTTCTGTGACTTCTCGAATGAGTTTTCTGTGCACTCTTGGAGTAAGTTTGATAGCACTGCCACTCCTGGGCAGAATTACCACTGCTCCATGTTTCCTCCATTTAGAGATGACTCTCACTGTGGTTCTCTGGACTCCCAGAGTTTGGGAGATTGATTTGTATCCATTTCCTGACTGATATATTTTAATAACTTTATCAGACCTTCTGGAATTTCCTTTGATCGAGACAGAGTGTGCTGTTTGTTAAGGTTTTCAGAGAACATCACATTGTTGGAAAGGTTGTATTTAAGTGATGTCTAGATTCAGAAGGGATGCCAGTAATCAATC
>JAQLOM010000001.1:6781378-6795696 GCA_030068315.1 Chrysichthys thysi
GTGTGTGTGTGTGTGTGTGTGTGTGTGTGTGTGTGTGTGTGTGTGTGTGTGTGTGTGTGTGTGTGTGTGTAAAATTGTGAAATATATCCAGTATATATTTTTAGTGACAGCTAAGTCAGATGTCGTGTTGTTTTAGAGTCCGTTTTCCTTGTGTTTAATTTAAAATTTAATAGAGTTCTTCAGTGTAATCATTTTGCCCTCTAGGATATTAGCTTCATTTTATGTCAATAGATTATATAATTAGACCACACTGGGGATAATTTCAAAGTCTAATGAGTTAGAAGACACAGTGGTTAATGAACACGACAGCTTCAATTTCTCTCCCTTTCTTTTCTCTTCCACAGATTTCCCAAATCCCTTCTGTTCAACAGCCAGCAGTTCACAGCCTGCTTTATCTCCCAGTAATCCCTTCAACAGCACAGCCACAGGTGAGCCTTATTCCAACTTCGCACCAAGATTGGTGATTGAATGTGTTACCAAATCTCATTGTGAATCAGGTTAGAGTGTATCTAGAGTACAAAATACACACACATGCATGCACACATATGTGCACGCACGCACACACACGTTGTGCTTCATACTACTAATCCCAGATTAAGAGAAATTCTTGGATGGTAGTAATCATTTTTAATCCATATATATTATTTTTAGCTCAAGTTTAACCTTGTGAACTTCCATGACACAAGAACATCAAACTGAATGATTTTTTTTAAAGAAGCAGCTGAATGAAAAACCTAGCCCAAAATACTGCACACGTAAAAGATAATGTGATTTGTTAGCCTTAATTTGGGATTTTAGCGAGTTCCTCTTCTTTTCTTTTTTTTTTGTTTTACTTTTTAAAATCAAATTAAACCATTTCCTTGCAATGACATTCTTAACAAAGACATCGTGGACATCACTTGACTGTGAATGCTTTTCTGACTTAAGTGCAGGCTGAAGGCTTATATTGCAATGAAATATACTTCTTAAATTCATGTGGTCATGCACTTGATAAGATCACCTTTCGTATGGAACCTGAGAGACACACTGTGACTACAGATGGACTACCAATCACCAGCGACCAAGCCATAAGGAAATGAAAATGAAAAAATTGATTAGGATCCTTTAAAACCTGATCTATATGCAACCCCAGTATGGAGGCAGTCAGTGGTCTGAGTCCCTGCACAGGCATGTAAAGATGATATGTGGCAGCGGTGCTGTGGCAAGTCGCCAAGCCAGTGGTCAAGAAATACACCGTGGTAAAATATGACAGCTGTTTTGCCTGACGACAGGGTTGTTTTTCTTTCTGTCGCCATCTGATTTGACAGTTGTTTTCGACTCATAGATTCACACATTAAAACAGGCAGAAAGAAAGCACATTTTTCTCCTGATACTTTTATAATGCAAACCAATGGAACAACAGAAACGGTCAGAAAAGAGAAAACTAATATAGTTTCTAATTTAAGAAGCAATGGCAAATAGCATTATGGTTAAATTAAATTTAAAAAATGTATGTTAAATGAAACATTCCCTGCTTGCCATAATGGTATAGAGGTGCACCTCTTTATTACACACTAAGATCACTGTAATTATACGTACATGGATTTTAATGTCACCTACACTAAGGCACTTGCAAGACGACCTGAATCGACTAGTGAAGCAAAAACATGCTGATTGCAATACGTTGTTTAAATTCTTTGTTGTAAAGTTTTCTCCTTTTTTAACAGGTGACAGCAGTACGCTCGTGTCACCCGCTCCTTCAGCTGCCTTCCCCCACTCAGCCTCCTTTCCTGCTCCCACCTCCCAGAATGCTTTTCCTCATGAGCCAGCTAATAATCAAGAGACAAATGGTGAGCAATGGGCATTTCTTCCCCAAACTGTCAATCAACTGTCAAGCTAAATGGATGATCTGGCTTTAAACGAGCCTGTGTCTAATGCATTTTCTCAAGTCAGTATACAGTAACATATTTTAATGATGGATTATATCAATGATATACTGTATATGTAATAATGCATTTTTTTTTGCCTCTGTATAATTGTAAAATGCCTGCTTGTAAGTATTTCAACAATATATGTGTTACTTCAACATTTAAGGTAGTATGCCAATTTATTAGTGGGTTTTTTCCATCAAAAAAGCAGCCAAGAGTAGAATATGAAAATAGATGCTCATAAAGTGTAAAGGCTTACAAAATATGAAGTCATTTTAAATATTGGCTGAAGTACATAAGATTTGGATCAAAAGAAAAAGCCAAATCGAAAGACACTAAAACTAGCACACAAGTAGGTGTTTCTGAAGTGCCGATTTAGAGGGAGTATATAAATATCATTTAAAATGAAAATCACTAGTACTTTAATAAAAACATAATCAAATAAGTCTGTATTAATGTTAGAAACTCATAACCATTATTATTAACCATTTAATCGAATAGTTCCAATGTCAGTATGATTTTGCTGAAAACAGTAGAACTATTTTAACACTTGAACATTTTGAACATAGATTTGCTTCATTTAATACATCTAGCAATAGGCAGGTCGGCCACCCCAGTATCCAGGCCAGACCGCCATACTTCAGCCAGGTTGTGGAGATGAGCATGGGCAAAAAAGAAACCACATTGTATGATTGGTGCTTTGTATTAATGATAGTGTGAGCCTGTTATTGTTCTGTTCCAGAGCCTTGAAATGTTATCCAGTATATGCAATGTCCATCCCCATTATTAATTCAGTTTATCATTTCATTATTAACAGTGATATAAACAGTAAAAATCTGTATAAACAGAATCTCCTGTGTTGTGTTGAATATGATTGGTAAATTGTCAACTGCAGGTTTTGCATCTTTCCCCGCACTGGAGTCCACCGCCAAAGTCCAGCGGCCGATGTCTGTCAACCCGTTTACAGTGAGTGGACCTCTGATATCTGTTGCTGTCATATGAATGTGTGTTCCTTTCTGCTCCTGTCTGGTCCATAACTTTAATTATACACATTAATATTAGTTAACGAACATGCACAAGTTTGCCAAGTTTGACTTTAGTTTGAATTCAGTAGGTGGATTTAATATGCAGCTCAGCAATTAACTAATGTAATATTAGTTATTTATTACCTATGTAGTGACTATAATTGCATCAAAAATGAGACCAAATGTACTCTGTCACTCTGTGACCCATTTATGAGTGAAAGATTGTAGTGTTTGTCTGTGGCTTTTGTGTGTTAGAACCTTTATGTGCTTGGTTCACTTCTGTTCTCTTCATGTGTTCTCTCAGGGGACGGTTTACCCCACCAGAGGAACGTCACTGAACCCTTTCATCTGATCCATCATCCCTTTGATGTTAGACAGAGAGAGAGAGCGAGAGAGAGCGAGCGAGAGACAGACGGACGGACAGATAGCAGGATTGTGTGTGTATGTGAAGGGGAGACCGAAAGCTTGATGCCATTTCCATGCCTTGAGGAAACTCCCTCCATCAGATAAGGGAGAAAAACACCCGTGGACTGCCCCTTTTCCTGAGTTTAAGTTAATGTGTGTGTATTAAAGCGTGTATCCCTTTTGTTTAAGTCTGTGTTCGTATTTGTACGTGTGAATGTGTTATGTGTGCACCATTTTGCACCACACACACTATACATCAATGTTTTTGTAAGCATGTGTGTCTCTGTGTTCATTTTTTATCTATGTTTGTGCGTGGTTGTGTTCATGTCATACGTGTTTAATCAAATAAATTATCTAATGGTGCCAGATAGCAAGTGGCAATAGCAGACACACACACACACACACACACGCAGACACACACACACACAGCTGCTTTAACCTCCTGCCCTGTACTCTTGATAAAATCATTGCTAGCCTTTAGCCTACACCCAACTGGCTTGCATTTTGGCAAAGACACCTAAGTATCAAGTTGAAGCAATTAAACACTGAAAGAGGGCTGCAGGCAATTTGAGCTTCAAATATTATGATATTAGTAATATGAAGTGTGCAGTTTTATTTAGCTCTCATTTGGCAACCAACTCTCCAAATGCATGTTATTAATAGGAGAAACAGACTTACTCATGTGTTTGTATATGTATGTGAGACATACGTGTATGTACGTCATCAGCCTGCATGCGCTTCATGAGCAAGAAGCTGCCTGAATGTATTGCAATTTTGGTAATTTCACACAAAGTGTTATTTACATTATTCATGTTTATGGACCAAATAATATCAGGCTTCGTGTACAGCTTTCCCCCCTCTTTTCCCAATATTTTTTTGTTTGTTTGTTTGTATTTTTGCATTGGTTCATTTAGAATGTCTTTGTAACAGGAAGATGTCCATATGCATAACAAAGCTATCCATTTGTACGCGTCAACCTGTATCTGATTATGTAAAGTTACATTATGGAAATCAAGCCTCAGTTTGAATTTTGCTGCTTCAGGATTTCATGCAATATATCTATTTTTAAGATGTGCATTTATATTTTTATCTGTGGAGAGAGAGAGAGAGAAAAAACATCATCATCATCATCATCACTGCGTTATGAATGTAATTGCACTTCTTTAGAGCTTTAAAGTGGAAATTAAAAAAAAAAAAAAAAAAAAGAGTGAGAGAGAACGATATCACTTTCAACTTCGCATGTGGCCTAAATGATTTTCCCCCTGCATGACCGCAATTCTCTCAAAATAGACATCCTGTAGGACCTGTAATGTCCACCAGAGGGCGCGGTCTCAATGAGCCAAGCGACTGACGGAAACTTCCCCAAAGGGGGTCGCGAGGCACACTTAACTTTAGTCATGCTGATAGATGCTTCACATTGACACATGTAGGCTTCATAAAAAACAAACACCTTGCTTCTACATGGTCATGCACCTCATGGTCTTGCCCTGCGTCTCAGTAAAGTCTAAGTGATCTCAGTAGCTGACAGCAGCTCGAGGAGTTACTGGAAACGGATAAAAAACAAACAAAGACCCTGAAGTTTACTTAAAAGGCAAAACGCTTTCTGCCAATGAAGTCTTATTTTGGTTGGCAAGCTCGTCTTGTCTAGCTCATCTCCCCTCCTCTTTGGTGCCCACACGCACTTACACACACACACGCGCGCGCGCGCGCTCTTTAACTAGGGGGCCGGGCATTGAGTGACAGGCCGCGCGGTAGCAGCAGCAGCAGAGGCGATGTAGTGTGTCCTACTGTACACTAATGCGATTTGGACCCTCAGCTGTCTCCCCGCTTTGCACACTTTGGCGAACCGTGTGATGACATTTCACTCCCCCTGAAACCAGAGGACACACTGGGGAAACCGCCGCACGAGCGAGTCTCTGCCCTCGCGTGCACGCGAAGCGACTCCCCCCCCCTCGGACAGGGACAGGGACAGGAGAGAGAAGGCTCACCGTGAGCTCGACTGAATGAATGAGGACGTTGCGGGGCTGACCGAGCGCAATGGACAGCGAGGCTCCGAGCTGCGAGGACGTGCTGAGGAGCGGCTACCTCCGCAAGCAGAAGTCCATGCACCGGCGCTACTTCGTGCTGCGCGCGGCCTCGGAGCGTGGTCCGGCCCGCCTGGAGTACTACGAGAGCGAGAAGAAGTTCCGCGGAGGGAAAGCAGCGGCGCCCAAGCGGGCCCTCGCGCTCGAGACGTGCTTCAACATCAACAAGCGCGCGGACGCCAAGCACAAGCACATGATCGTGCTGTACACGCGCGCGGAGAGCTTCGCCGTGGCCGCGGAGAGCGAGGCGGAGCAGGACGAGTGGTACCGCGCGCTGCTCGAGCTGCACTGCAAGAGTGAGTCCGCACACAGACACACTCCGTCCTGTCCTAACTCTTCACTCTAACCGTCCCTGAAAACCAACGTCTAACCGGGCTAAACCGGCGTGTACCATGTGAAACTAGTGTGCGGTTTGGGACACAGCCCCACAACTCACACCCCGGGTCGCGCGCTCCCAGGTGAGTGTGGGGAGCTGCTCAGTTAGGTGTTAACGTGGCAGCGGGTCGGGACTGTCTGCAGAATAGTCAAACTGCATGCTCGAGTCTGACCTCAGTAGTCAGCCCTGTGTGTGTGTGTGTGTGTGTGTGTGTTTGAGCTTTTCTTCTATACACCTCTCATTGTCATGCACGTGCTTCATGGTCAGAGGTGCAGGGTGAGTACAGTGTGAACCCTTCACTGTATAACTTTGCTTATCCTGATTATTTATATTAGAGCCTCGTTCATTTGGTGAGCTGATTTACTTTTGGTGATACTTTTCATATCAAAGGGACTTCTCACCCATGAATTGTGCTTGGAGACAATGTCCATCTGAGCATGCATTATGATATGTATAGGGCTTGTCAGGCCGTAGGGGAGAAGTGGGGTACACTGTGTGGGCAGGCCATCAGTCTGGCTCAGGACAAGCATTCGCACAGACGTTCACACCTATGGGCCGTTTAGAGTAGCCAGTTGACCTGAGCTTTGGACTGTGGGAGAAAATTGGAGGACATGGAGGAAACCCAAGCAGTCCGCCGTGAGGTTGGAACCCAGAAGCTTCTTGCTGTGAGGTGATGGTGCTAACCGAATCTAGGGACTAAAAAATGTATACTTGGAGGACAAAGCTGAATGGAGCAGGACTGACCAAATGTAAAGCAATAACAGGGTCTTTATTTTATGGGCCTGTTTAAACCAGGCCAGTCTGTCACAGTTTGTCTCAGTTGGTACTTACTGGGCTATTACTGGCTTTAAATGTCCACCTGCTCAGCCCACTGACACCACAATCTGAGTTTAAAGTGTTGTTGCAAGACTTTGAACAGATTATCTTTTGATAAAATAAAGGCAGAAGTAACTGCAACCCCGACATCAACATGCTTCAGTTTTCTTATCTGCGTCGCCACACCGAGCTCCAGGTTTATCTTGCAGCTTGTGTGATCACTCCTTCACACAGTTAAGCACATGTTTGGTTTAAAGACAGGAAAAACAAGCCATTTTGTATGTTTTAATAGACCTGATTATCAGATCTTTGAGAAAACAGCAGTACCCTGCACTTTTCTCCACTCCAGAAAAAAAAAAGAGATCAAACTGTAACTTTGCTTGTCACTGGGGTGTGATCCTTAAGGGATCTTTTCAGCTTGAAGAGTGAATGCAGGAAACGTTTAAAACGTATTTACGGAACCTAGATTAGAAGGACCGTAACTGCATGCTAAATTAATACTAAATTAGTTTTAAAGGTACTGTGCATTTGTCAGATAAATGAAGTACAAAATTCGTACCCTTGAGGGTCCCACGTGCTTACCCTTTTTGTAGTGTATCAGCTAAGTCAGCATCCATCGTGCATATAGTTTTTTTCTGTTGTCTCTTCCATCCTGCTGCTGATACAAGCAAAAGTGCAAAAAATAATGTCAAGGAAAAAAGCATTGCACATATAAACACTTTCAAAATGCTTTGTGTGTCGAGGTGAGGTGTAAAGAGCAGTGCACTTGTGCCAGAATAATTTGTTTCTCAACCCTTTGTAGAAACGATAAGCCTACTTCTTTAGCTTTGTTCTCCCCTATTTTTAATGTACTGTACTCTATGTAATACACAACAACGCACATGCCAACTGACTGAATAGGCTTGCAGAACTGCAATAAACCTTGTAAGACACTGGAGCTGAAGCTAGTGCAAACAGAAGTGAATAGGTGACTCACCCATAAGCAAGATATCCAACCTGCCTGCCTGCCCTTTGGCCTGAAGAGATAACACAAACGAACCACATGACTGTATCGGCAAATAAAAAAATCTCAGGTCAAGGTGCTGCTACCTGGCACGTGTTATATAACCAAGTGCTGATGACCGGGTCTGATCTGATATCTGCTATGAGTTCTAGGAGTTCTGCCAACAGTGTTACACTGTCTGTGGACATTAGTAGGATTGTATATATCTGAGTGGAAAGCATACGAGTACCTCATAAAGGAATAAAAGGACAAACAGAGAAATGAACAGGAGAAAGTAACAGGTGACAGGTTGAAGGGAGGGTGAAAGAAGGGAGATCCTGCAGTTGTTAGCATGAACTATGATGCCTTTAAGTAGTCAAAAAGAAAAAAAAATCCAGAAGCCCACTAATCTGTTTTTTAAATGTTTTGACATCTGTCTTATGCTCTTATTAGGTCTAACAGTGCAAATTTGCTTTCATCCTTTTAACAATTGCTTAGCTGTGGAAGAATTAGTGACAATGATGACCTAATATGGTAATGAACCACCTTTTTTTTTTTTTTTTTTTTTTTTTTTTTTTTTTTTTTTTTTTTTTTTTTTTTTTTTTGCTGATTCAGTTACTGGCAATTTTACAAGAAGGCCACATCACCTATTTGTTTAATTCAGCTTGGTTTCAGAAATGGAAAACCAGTGCTGGGCTTGTTCATTCAGTAACCACAGTTTATGGGGTAACCAGAGCCTTGGGTATGCACTGTACTTGTACCACAGAAAGAATATGCACCCAATGTCCCCAGAGAGGCAACAGTAAATTATGGGTAGGGGGTGAGGCGATATTTGGGACAAATATTTTCCCATTGACGAAGTTTCTGCAAAACAGGCGCTCTGCCTATTACTTCAGTAACCACTGTTTGAATATGCAGACCACACTGGGTCATTGGAGGGTTTAAACTGTGGAAATGTTTCGAGAAGAGAGGAATGGTCTGGACTAGCATGCTTAAACAATGCTGAACAATCTATTTTAGATCACAGACCAAATGCTGCCACACATGCAATGATGCGTGCACACACACACACACACACACACACACACACACACACACACACACACACCACATGTACAAATACGCCCATTCTGCCACCCACACACATTACATGAAAGCGTGCAGAGGACTGTACCCAAGGGCGTGTCCCTGAGGCTTACTGTACTGCACAGCCACGTGAAGGGCACATTTATACACCCGTGTCCCCACAAAAATAGTGGTTATTTTTGTTTTCCATCGACTGAAGTGTGCGAGATGTGGTCTGGTCTTGCTGACTAATTGCCTGTTGAGGGCCACATATTGAGTTGATTTGTGTGCCTGTTCACTTGAAGGTCAAGTGGAAGCACAACATGCAGCCCAGAGAGAGAAATCAATGCGGAGAAGTGGAGACGCCTGTAAGAGAATGAATTAATGTAAGCGTGTGCTCAGTGTCAGTGCAGTTGACAAAAGGTCAGAAACAATCAAAATGAAGTGACTGACGTTTTTTACAATGCAGTCAATTGCGGCCAGCGATTAGCCAGAGCTTCTTGGCTTTGCGATTCGAATCAAATTTACCGGTGACATATTTCTCAGGGGACTTTAAGCACATATTGAACAAAAATGTGTGTTTTGTTGGTCAAAAAAAAAAAAAAAAAAACTCTCCAGAAATGAGGAATGTCCTGTTTTAGGTTTCTTGGAAGTGAAATTTCAGAAAGTCCTCGTGCACACGCTGCATGGAGCTCATACGCCCCCTAATGGATATTTCATCATCTCACGTGGCGTTGTTTGAACATATCTGCATGCTTTTAGAATTAAGATCATTGGTAGTAAGTTTTAAACACCCAGACTTACAATCCCCACTGTCATAATTATATCCCTATCGCAAGTTTCACTGTAGTGTGAAATGTGGCGTGGAGCAGGTTACTTAACATTCAGTGACGATGGATGAGGAATCATATCAGATTTAGGATTTGTGTGGGGAAAAAGCATTTAGCATGGAGAAAGATTATGAATAATGCGGGCGCTGTTTGTAGACTTCTGCACGCCACAAGCTTGAGTTTGATCCGATATTTGAACCGGAGCTATCGGCTGATGTCATTTGTCAACATCTGTCAACATCGTTTTAATGTACCCGCTATAAATGGCATACAATATACAAATGGAATGGATTGGAAAAAAACAGAATCTAATCCAGGTCCAGTGTATCCGGACATCGTTTCCATGATATCTGCTTCTCTATCTGTTCTGTCCGTGATTTTAATCTGTTCCTCTGGGTTCTGCTCCCGCAGCCCATCAGCAATGCGGATTTCATCGTTCCTGTGGAAATCGATGGAACAGTCCATCAGGTAACGTGAAATGTGAAGTCTATCAGTGCGGGCCGGGAAACTGGAAATTTCAAATATGATCCTGTGGATTGTGGATTATGGATTGTAATGCAGTGAGGTGTAGAGAACGTGAAGGTGCTCGGATATGCGCCTGACCACAGAGACTGAATTATAGCATTAAATCCAGTAATCTACAGTACAGTAGTACAAACCAGCATGTGAAACCCTTTCTTACCATGAACTACCCCCAACTGTAAAATGTAAACTATATATTAAAAAAACAACCTTTATATTGTATCATTACTTCACTGCTTAGCCACAATATAGCCAATAAGCTAACCTTATTGGATCATCTTGTGTAAATAGGACAATAAGTAAATGAATTGCTTAGAATATGGCTATTAAATCAAGTCGCAATGACAAATGTAAGCTAGCTTGGCAGCTAGAAGTTAGCAATCTGACTAGACTAGCTAGCTAATTCCGGTAATGTTAGTCATGAACAGGTGCATGGTTTTGGTGCTATATCCTGTTGAAGTTGGGCTACTAATAAACAGATTACTTAGAAATTGGCCTGTGTTCAAATATGGCCAATGTGAGCTAGCATAGGAGCTAGCAGTTAACTAGCCGACTAGACCAGCTAGGGATGTTTTTTTTTTTTTTAGAATAGATAGGGTGCTTTAATTAGCATATCTTACATATGTATGCATCCTGGCATTTTTAAATGAATGTTCTTTACAATGAAAAACATATTGAATACTTTATTATTATATGTTAAATATTTGAAACGCTTTAAATGACTTTAATATCTTTGCTAATAGTTTGCTATACTATTTACTAGCATGGTGTTATTAAGCACATATTAAGACAAACATAAAATACTTCTATTATACATGTTAGATTTTAAAGCTTCTTCATCTGTTCTGCTGTTGGATTTATATATATATACACACACACACACACACACACACACACACACAGTTGATCCTCACATTAACAGAAAATTTGGGGGGAGAGGTTGTCTGTTGACTTGAATAGACCGATGATGTGAAGTGTGTGAGTGTGTGTGTGTGTGTGTGTGTGTGGGGGGGGGGGGGGTTAAATAATGGAAATACAAGGAAAAACACCACTTTTAAGGTGTTTACTTTTTAAGGTCCATGAAAGTACTACCCAAGGACTGTACACATGACAAGCAGCATAACGACCAACATAAATAGGTAAGTACATTGAGAAAACACTGAGGTGAAAAACACCAAATAATCATCGAAAAAACAGTACAGCTTCACAACGATCACAGCTCAACCGACGCTTGTAAACAACTAGTGGCACGCACGCCACCTCCACCTAGCGGACAGTTGCTGAACTACTGGACTCAGGATTTTTAAACTTTCATACCGGACATTCTGGCTAATGGATTATGTATTCAGACCAGCGGATTTCGTCCCTTGCATCCGATATCCGTTAATGCGGTGTCCGTAGATGAGAGGATCGACTGTATATAGAAAGAGGAGACATTATGAGTAGGTGTCAACAGATTCAGACAGTTTGCTCTTTTTCTTTGTCAGTTTTGCCTTGAAAGTGTGATTTTTTTAATTGAGAAGTACACTGCACCGGTCCCACCATGGCACCATGTCTCATCAGTGTTATGTCGCTGACTGTTACCTGGTTCAAGTAATCCAGGATAGGCTCTGTGTATCGGGGTCGGCCTGTTCTTGATTACTTGTACTGGGTTGCAGTGACTAAACGTCTTGTACACGAGAGGAACGAAGAAAAGAAGAGTGTGGCAAGGTTTATCCGGGTGTATCAGTCTGATTGGTAACAGAACCGTGTGTTGCTGACCAGCGGTTGTGTTGCGTGTTTTGCCGGCAGGTCTATGTGTTAAAGAGACCTCATGTGGACGAGTTTCTGCAGAAGATGGGTGAACTGTTCGAATGTGTGCTCTTCACAGCAAGCTTAGCTAAGGTTAGACTCATTAACACACACACACACACACACACACACACACACACACACACACACCTCAGGACTTTACTGTACTACTCAGACATTGTAAATTTCACTGTCTTTGGCTTGATGTAACATAAAAACCAGCATGTAAGACAATCACGTAGTGAGGTGATATTTCATCTGTACAGAAAGCTCGTTGAGAAACCGAACTGTGTTGAAATATTTCATACCTTTCACAGGTCAGTCTGATTGAAAGAATGTCATGTATGTGATTTGGCTTCATATGAAAACGAGAAAAGAAACCTAAACATTTACTTCATGAAATGATTTATTGTCAGGGTGAGTTACCGAGTTTGAGCCACAGTGAGGGTGGGTGTGCAGCAGGGTGCCAATACTTTTAGTTGCAGTACTTAATATTAGTGAAGACACAGGTAAATATTAGCAACAAGGAAACAAATTCAGTCTGCACTGATGCAGATTTTAATTATTGGGGTGTCTTTTGTGTGTGTGTGTTAATTTTCTCGAAAACCCCCATCACTTTTTGCTGTGTATCCGTCTCATTAGGCTGTGAGTGTGTTCTCCATGTGTATGGACCATGTTTTTAATATATTGTGGGGACAACAATGTGATATATGCCTGTTATTTTGACCTTGCAGGGACCTTTTTTCTCATCTCCCCAAGGGAAAATGGAATTTTATAAAAATTAAGAAAAAAAAACCCCCAAAAAACTAAAATAGCCAAATGGTTTGTATTTTGTTTGGTTACGTATGGTTAAGGTTAGGGTTGGGTATAAGGGTTAGGGTCGTCATAGTCAGGGTTAGCATATATGGGTTATGTATATAGTAATGATTGGGAGGTCCCCACAAAGACATAACTACAAACGTGTGTGTTTGTGTGCACGTGTGTGTATATGCGTGTGCAGTATGCTGACCCCGTGGCAGATCTGCTCGATCAGTGGGGTGTGTTTCGGGCACGCCTCTTCAGGGAATCCTGCGTGTTCCACCGAGGGAACTACGTCAAAGACCTCAGCCGGCTGGGGCGACAACTCAGCAAAGTCATCATAGTGGACAACTCGCCCGCCTCGTACATCTTCCACCCGGAAAACGCTGTAGGTCTCAACCCCGAATCCTCACAATCAGACATCTGTGTCACCTGTGTCCGAACAACGCGATTCAAAAAGCCGAGGCTGTAATCAGGAATCAGTTTTCTCATTTCTTATGAAGGAATAATATGTTTGTCATGTTTTATTAATCAATTCCATAAATCTGTATTAAAACAAGTCTGACATGACATGCTGAAAGGCGACATGGATAAAAGAAAAAAAAATAATAGGTAAAGGTTTTTGGAAGTAATAATTCATTTTTTTTTTTTTTTTATTAAATATGAAGTACAGAATACCTAAGAATTCAAATAACAGGAGTGAATAAATAAATAAATAAATAAGTAAGTAAATAAATAAATAAATAAGGGACTTCAATAAATTGACTAATTAGCCTGGAATAAGTATGATAAAGATAAAGATGAAAAAATGATAAAGATTTGTGTTTGGTATTTTAATTAAATGTCAATTTGGGCTAAAAAAAAAAGATTTATTGCCGATTCGATTTATTTTACATTGTACAATATGTCGTTTTTCAAATAGTTTATGAATATCAGTATTAAATAAAACATTTGTAAAAAAGAAGTATAAACTCAGTGTTAATCTGTACTATTTTAGGGTAAATAATTCTGGATATTATGTTCAGATTTAATGCGACGTGTAAACTCTCACTCCTGAAAACACTGTGATCTTTATAACGTCCTCCCACACAAGCTTCATCACATAATCAAGAGCCATCAATAAGAGTCTTAGTGGAGGAAGCAGAATTAAACTTGAGATCTTTATTTATAAATCACAGCAGGGTGTGTGAAGAAACTGGGAAGGTCACTCTCACTCTTCAGTGCTTTAACGCTTTTTACAGCAGGTGAGCTCTGAGATTTTGGTTAAATACAGTGATCTGGTCATAATTCATTCCAAAACTCTGGTCGTGACCCAATTTGGTGGTGACCCCAACCTAATTTCCCCATTGGATTGTATGGAGATACGATTAGTCCGTTCCAGAGCCTACGAACTGTATGTACATATTGGCTTGTTTGTTTTTTTAAATATTTTAAGCACAAAAATAGTTTATCATACCAGAGAATGCCGAGTGCGATAGTAGACTGAATGTAAAAACCCTGAATAACACTGAGAAAACCTTGAACAACAGAGAATATTGCACGAGTCTGTATTAGACCTGTACGAACTGTTCACTGTAAATATTTTTTTTAAGTACAGAAAAAAAAAATTTAAGTTTGAAAAATGCTAAATTATACTAAATCTTACTGTAAACAACCAAGAAAACGAACCTTGCATGAGTCGACTTCTGGTGTTAAGGAAGTGAGGAGGAAGATGGGC
>JAQLOM010000001.1:6863885-6880591 GCA_030068315.1 Chrysichthys thysi
CTTGTGGAGGTCCACAATTCTTTTCCTGATGTCTTGGTTGATTTCTCTTGATTTTCCCATGATGTCAAAGAAAGAGGTTCTGTGTGCCTTTTATATGCATCCACAGGTGCCACCAATTAACTCAAATGAAATAAATGAAGCTATCAGAAGCTTCTTAAGCTCAGAATGGAATCATCTGGAGTTGTCTTTTTGTTTAAAGACACAGTAAACTTAGTGTATGTATACTTCTGACTTTGAACGTGATAAAAAAACATAAAAATTCTCCCTGGCTCGATTCTGACATTTAACAAATGGAAAAAATATGTTAATATTTATTAATCTAAAACAGACAGTTTACTCTTATTTTAATGTTTGACAGTAAAGAAAAAAAAAAGTTGTTTTTTTTCTGAATTGTATGTAAATACAGTGGAACCTTGGTTTGCGAGCATAATCCATAGCACTTGTATATCAAAGCGGGCTTCCCCATAAGAAATAATGGAAATTCAGATAATCCGTTCCGCAACCCACAAATATTTATATAAAAATGATTAATACAAAATATAAAGTAAATATACATAAAACAGAGTAGCGTGCACTTTAGCTTTGAAAAGAATCGTGGCTGGTGTTAGGGAGACGGGAGAGTGTCAGAAACAGGAATATCAAAGGTTACAACAAAAACACGGAAACTGGAGTACAAACGAGTCAAAACATGAGCAAGGTAAACACTAGAACATGGCTTGGCAACAGCGTTAGGGAAATGCAAACTTAGCATTCATGAGTCAGTCTATTTATAGTCTATATAATTAGTCCTAATGCAAAACACCTGTAGTAAACAACATGATGTGAAACAGGTGTGCTGCATATGCGTTCCGCAGGGGCAGATCCATGACAGAGAGCAGGAGGATTATTGTGTGTTACTTTCACTACAACTCGCAGAATCACTGCAGTCTGTCGGCTCACTGGGATCTTTTTCTTTTCATGCGACTTTAACAAGGAAACTATCCAATGGTAGCTGCTTTTGCCTCCTTTTGAGGAGTTCATGGAAATGCGACATCGCGTGGTCATTAAACAGATGAGTGAGCACACACACTAATAGTATATGCAAGCGCGGAATCCACAATCCTGCAGTGAGTGAGAGAGAGAAGTTGTGATCACGTGAGGCTCAGCAGATGAATACTACTCATATTGCAAAACGTTGCTCGTTTACCATGTCAAAATTTATTAAAACATTTTTGCTCCTCTTGCGAAACACTCGCAGACCAAGTTACTTGCAATCCAAGGTTCCACTGTATCTGGTTTCAACTGTATGCATTTCATTTACTTAAAAATATAATGCTAAGCTATGCAAATGCATCTAAAAATCACCTCACAAAAATGGGAAGATTTACTCTGTCTATATTTACCATTTTAAATTCATTCACAAAACTTCCAACTTTCTGCATAAATTTGCTTGAATACCTTGATACAGAGTTGTGGTTCTTCAAGATGGCTAAACATTATCGCATTACGTGACAAGGTGAAGCCTTCTGTATTTTTCTAAATTAGAGTATGTTCTATTTTCCCTCTTAACCACATTTGCTAGTGTCTGTGATGTGACTAAATAACTGGATGCTGTTTCAGGCATATAGTTATGGAAAAAAATTTTTTGGGGTGGGACAGATTATTTAGCTACACTGGCCTCATACTTACAAATCTTGAGAAGCAAATGCCAAATGCAAAACATAGTCTCGGCTGATTGTCTACATTTCGGGTAAATAAAAAAAAATATATATGGAAGTTTTTTTTTCTCTCGTAGACTAGGTTTGTCTGTTGATTCCGTCTTTAACTACTTGGAACTGCACAGCAAACACTTCACACACTCACAACAGTGTTGCCATGTTTTCTAATAATCTACAGCCTTGGGACCATCTTTGATCATTGTACAGTTTATACATGTTATGTAAAATCGCAGACTTCGTGGCATGGAATGAATGCATGTGTGTGTTTACTTGGTGTTGCAGTCCGAATGCTGCAGGCAGTGTGGAGACTCTGGATGAACAGACAGAGACTGAGTCTGTTGTGTCATTCAGGAGAGAGAGGCCTCGCCACAGAGAAAGCGTGGAGCATGGTGAGATATGACCTATGTCTTCTTAGTTTGATCTGTTTATGAGTAAGAAACATTCATCTAGGTCTTTTATATATCTCACTCTCACTTTTTTCCCCCCTGCCACTTTTAAAATTTCTACTTTAGGGTCACGTATGAATGGTCAGTCACGTTTGGAGAGGCACTTGGCAGGTTATGAAAGTGCCACCACAGTGATGAGCAGTGAACTGGAAACCACCAGCTTCTGTGATTCAGATGATGATGACACTATGAGCAGGTTAGTGGCAGAAGAAAAAAAAAAGAAAGAAATGCCCTGTTATTACTATAAAACGGACACCAGTGAATCAGGAAACTGCGTAACTTTTAAACACTCTTGTGTTTTGATTTCTGTTCTCTGTGTGCTTAATGCTGAGGTTCATGCTGTGTGCAGGTTTAGTAGTTCAACAGAACAGAGCACTGCCTCAAGACTGCTAAAGCGACACCGCAGACGTAGGAAACAGCGTCCTCCGCGGCTGGAGAGGGTACCACACGCTTATCTCATCAGATACAGGGATCTGAGTGTTTGCTTTTCTGTTCTCTTATTATTTTTATTACTTTCTTGTAGGCTTCATCTTTCAGTAGTGTGACAGACTCAACTATGTCACTGAATATCATCACAGTCACTCTCAACATGGGTTAGTATGTTTTACTGCATTCAGATTCATGAGAATCATGCACTCTTTAGTTTTTAGTTTTATCACCCTGTGAATTTATGTTTACTTATACCACACCACGGTTAAATTATCAAATCAGATTGGTCAGAAAGTGTATAGATTACATTTCTAGAACAGCAACTCTAATTCTGGAACTGCAGCTTGGTTGTAGTTCAAGTGGTGGGTATATATTAATAGGCTTTGCCTCAGGCTGCTTGACACCACCTTGCCATTGATTACTTTCCTGTAACAGCACACCCTGTTGTGTTTTTTTCCCTTACATTTATTTTCTTTGTCCATGTTAAAGATCTGAATGCTGATTTTCCTTAAAAGCCTTGGCAGTTTACGAGACTACTGTGTGTTAATTTGTATGTCTGTGTGTGTTTAACAGAGAAGTATAATTTCCTTGGCATCAGTATTGTGGGACAGAGTAATGAGCGAGGCGATGGCGGCATCTATATTGGCTCCATAATGAAGGGTGGTGCCGTGGCTGCTGATGGGCGAATTGAACCTGGGGACATGCTGCTTCAGGTGAGAGAGAGAGATTGTATGGGTGTGTATTGTGGACAAAGGGAAGATGGGGCAGGTGATATTGGAAAAACAGGTATGGTATGACTACCAGAATTACCTGAAATTATGAGCTCTTAACTAAGCCCTAATTGGTTTATTGTTTTTAAAAGGGTTTAAGTTTCAGTTACTTACACACACACACACACACACACACACACAAACACACACACACACACACACACACACACACACACACACACACACACGCAAGGAAAAGGGACAGGTTTCTGACTGAGGGATGTGATGTCAGAATATGGCCCTTTTATCCGCTCATTGAGCACTTTATTAGGAACACCTTTACACAAAGTGTTTGTGCATTCATTCATTATCTAATCAGTCAATTGTGTGGCAGCAAAGCACTGCCTAAAAGGGTTGTGGAGGTGGTATGAAGGGGTGGAGAATGTTTTCTTGTACTCTTTGGGCCTGTTAATGTCAGTTAAACATCACTTGAATGTCACAGTTTATTTGAGTATTGTTGCTAACTATGTACAGCCAGCCCTTTATGACCACAATTTACCCATCTCGTAATGGCAAATTTTAGCATGATAATGCGCCATGTTACAAAGCAAAAGCCATCTGAAACCGGTTTCAGGAACAGGACAACGAGTTCGGTGTTCTTCCCAGTCACCAGATCTGAATCCAATAGAACATCTTTGGGATGTGGTAGAATGGGAGATTCACAGCTAAATGTGCACCTATAAAATCTGCAGGAATTGTGTGATCCCATTATATCAGCATGGACCAGAATCTTGGAGGAATCTTTCCAACATCTTGTGGAATCTGAATGTATCTCATGGCGCCCTTTCCCAGCATTAGTATAGTGGTAGCGGTAGCCTATGGGCCAGTGGTAGCCTAGCAGTCAGGGCATTGGCCCTTCAATTGGAAGGTTGTGGGTTCAAGGCCCAGGCCCAACAAGGTACACTGAGGCGCCCTGAGCAAGGTACCGTCCCCAAGCACTGCTCCCCGGGCGCGGCGCTGTTCGGCTGCCCCCTGCTTCACTAGGTGAATGGATTAAATGCAGAGAAGAAATTTCATTGTGTCATGCTATGCTGTGCTGTGGTGTGTTTCATGTGTGATAAGTCACTAGTATCACTTTAGTGAACCTAAAAAAGTGTATGTGGAGTTTATATTAGAAACAGGATTTACAACCCTGTTAAAACGTGGCTATTCTAGTGTGAATTTACTCTTTCTTCACAGGTGAATGACATTAATTTTGAGAACATGAGCAATGATGATGCAGTCAGGGTACTGCGGGAGATTGTGCACAAACCAGGGTGAGGCATCAACTTTTATTGAGTATGTGAAGACATCAATGTGTTAGTCGTACATGGCTTATGTGTTCTTAACTGTATTTCAGACCCATCACTCTGACAGTGGCTAAATGCTGGGACCCTTCACCTCAAGGCTACTTTACTCTCCCACGTAGTGAGTCATTTCAAATTCAATTTAAAAGTGCATTGTATTATCTTAAGTGAATTTCTGAGGTCAGACTACCTTATATTGCATATTGATTACATTTGTTACTTAGTGCATCAGCTTGACAGGAAGTACATAAAGTAAGAAGAAATAGTACATAATGTGAGAGGTTTCCCGTTTCTCTCTTTTTGCCAGATGAGCCTATACGACCTATAGACCCTGCAGCCTGGGTCAGTCATTCAGTAGCCATGACGGGAGCATACCCACCTTACCCAGGCAGCACAATCACATCCAGCTCCTCTGTCACTGAGACTGAACGTATGTATAAGCTCTATCTAAACTCTCTTCCTGTTGGCTATCTTGTTCAGTTTTGTTGGTTCCTTCTCAATCTCTGATATTCTCTGTATTTTATGCCAGGTTGTTTTCTATGTATGCCCCCCTTTATTATTTTTAAGGATCATGGCATGGCTTTCGCATATATGTATCTCACGTTACCCTTGTAATTTATCTTTAGGTTTTGATGAGTTTAACCTGTCTCTTCACTCCGATATGGCATCTGTGGCAAAGGCTATGGCTTCTCCTGAGTCAGGTCTGGAAGTGAGAGACAGGATGTGGCTAAAGATTACTATCCCCAATGCCTTCCTAGGTAAGAAATGGGTTTTGAATGAGATTTTATTTAAATGACTGTTGTCTGTATTAGAAAACATACATTGTTGGTGTACATATGAAAAAATAGAGATTACTCTTAGTTTATACTGGATTAGATTGCTACGACTTTAGATAAGAAAGGTCAATCTAACAGGCTCTGTAGACAATAATGATCTGGTATGTACAGGCTCAGACGTGGTGGAGTGGCTCTACCATCACATAGAGGGCTTTCAGGACCGCAGAGAGGCCCGTAAATATGCCAGTAACCTCCTGAAGGCTGGTTTCATTAGACATACTGTCAACAAGATTACTTTCTCAGAGCAGTGCTACTACATCTTTGGAGACTTCAGTGACTGTGAGAACTGTGAGTGCTACAGTTTTCTACAGTTTCTTAAATCAAACTTGAATGTAACAGGTTTATTTATTGTATAAAATCTGTGATAACACTTGTGGCAAGTTTGATTAGAAAAATCAATCATGGAGAGAGATATAATCTGTATAAATCCCATTGATGTTATACGTATAGTGTTAACTATGCTAATTATATATCTTACTTACTCCTGCTCTCTTCTTAAATCTCAGACATGGCCAACTTGTCCCTCAATGATAACGATGGTTCCAGTGGAGCTTCAGACCAAGACACACTAGCCCCTCTCCCATTACCAGGTGCAACACCGTGGCCCCTGCTCCACTCCTTCCCATACCAATACCCGCACCCATACTCAAGCCAGCCACCTCCCTACCACGAGCTCTCCAGCTACAGTTACGCCCCTGGCAGCACGGGTAGCCAGCACAGTGAGGGTAAGAAATCACTTCATCCTCGAATCGGAATTTTCTATTCTAATCTATGATTGTATATATGAGAGGATGTTGTAAGAGGGATTCAAAATTAAAGCCAAAATGTCTCTGAGGTCCCCTAGTGGCTGGCTGCAGTAAAATTTTTAACCCCTCCCATTCCCAAGTTAGGAAATGGAAAAGGACCTCAACTTTCTTTTATATCTCCACACAGTTTTATAGAGAATAATGTTCTGTTGGCCCTCTATTGTGCTGTTGTAAGTTCAGTTAACCCTCAGTATTGCTCCTTATGATAGTTGGGTTTTACAAGCATTATTTGATGATGAAAGTGTATGGTTGATGAGGTGCTTGACAGTTTACACATGATAACCTCATAAACGAGCACACACTTTTCACTCAAAATGCACCTGAAGCTCATGATAGTTATGTAGCAAAGCCATGTCTTGTTCTAATCTAAATTGTTTTCCAGGGCAGGGAGTTCGTTGAAGTTTTTCCAGTATGTTTTTCATTTTTGATAATTATTGGATCATTGTACTGAATTTATAATTAGCAATCCAACGTGAAAGAAGTGATTGTATAAACAAAAACGGTGCAAATGGTTGTATTCACCGTGGAGCCTCTCGGTCCAGTTTTAGCAAAATGTCAACTCCCTTTTCAAATAAAAAAGGCTTCAAAATTGCACACTGGGAGTGGTGAAATGTTATCTACTCATATGTACAGGCTTTGATTCTAATATGCTGACTTCAGCCAATCAAGAGCTGATTACTGGCCAGTTAAATAGTGCTGTGAATTTTTTTTGAACTGAAGTCATAAATCCTTTTGTCATGTCACAGATGTTTCAGTGTATTTCAGCATTTTGATATATGCCATTTAAAGGGGTGATATTTTTTTGCTTTTTGAAGCTCTGTGCTGTCTGACTAACAAGTAAGGATGTATACATTTTTAATGACTTATGGTTTCATCTTCCTTCATGTCTACAGGGAGTCGGAGTAGCGGCTCCACTAGGAGTGAGGGCGAGAGAAGGAGGGGCAGTAAGAGTGGCAGCAATGTGGCTGGCAGCACCCGTGACGACAAATCTCCCAACGGGGGTGGAGCTGACTCGCGCTCAGGCAGTGGCAGCGAATCTGAATATTCAGTGCGTAGCAGCCTAAGGAGGGACCATGGCTCAGCCACACCAAGTGAGCACAGTCATGCAAGTCAGCGCTCACATCACCGGGCACCGCCCCCTCACCTCGCTCCCTACCCACCTGGCATTCCCATTCCATACAACCCCATGATGGTAATGATGGTACCACAGCACCCACATCCACACCCAGCTTTGGGAGCTCCTCATCCACAGACAGCTGGCACAGCGCTACACCCAGGGCTGCCACCTCCCAGTAATCCTGGGGGACCTCCTGGAGCTCCACCCACACGTGACCTGGCATCTGTCCCACCTGAGCTCACAGCGTCCAGGCAGTCTTTCCACCTCGCCATGGGAAACCCCAGCGAGTTCTTTGTGGATGTCATGTAGGGAAAGTTAACACAGCATAAGTGTGTCTGTGTGTGGGATGGATGAGTGAACCAGTCAGTGGTTGAGTGAATAAATGAAACCTCTATGAGACTTAATCATGTAATAACTGTGAGCCTCATTCAGTAAGCGACTGAGATGTAACACTTGGTATTGCTGCAGGATAGCTCTTTATTGTTGGCATCTATCCTTGCCAACAGGAACAGGGTTTCTGTATAAAGCTGGACATCTTGCACAACTCCAATTTAGCACATCAAGTAATTTTATAGTGAGTTCAATCTCACCAACATAATGTAACTGGGTCTGGCCTCCCTAACTGTGCTGTTTTTTTTGTTTTTGTTTTTGTTTTTGTTTGTTTTTAAACATCTCCAAACATTTACTGAAACAATTTTTCCTGCAAATATTTATCAAAGTATGCAGGGAGCACTATACTCTGAATAACATAGGAAAAAAAAATCTCTGAGGCCGCTTTATATCCTATGAAACTATTTGCCTTGGCAAAACTCATCCTGCCCAAACGCTAGTTCTTTTGATCTCTAAATATGTGTTTGGGTTTTTGCATAACCTGCCTGCAGAGGTGTGTGTTTGTTTTCATAATGCAGATTATGAAAACTGTTTTCCTTTAGATACACTTTTCACTGAATAAGTCAAGAAGCAGACAATTTGACTAGTATTTTTTTTTTAATAGGAATCAAAATAATCAAGACTATAAAGGATTCTGGATGTTTTTGACAAGGCAGCTATGAAGTGGTGTTAGGAAGTTGTATTTTCTCAAATCCTTGCAACCATGAGCTTCCACAGCTGAAATGTTTAAACATAAGGTGGAAGCTTTCTAGCATTATGGCAACTAGAACTGTTCTTTATCGTACATCTTTGCAGTATGTGAAATGCATTTAATAAATGGTGATAAACTAATGTGAAACAGGGTTGGACTTGTAGGATAATAAACAGTTTGTAATAGTCATTTTCTCTGGTACTGTGGACTAAAGTTGACTGAAGAGTAATCATGGTTTACCGTCAAACACAGCTGCATATGTTGGCAGACTAGAGTTGTGGTACAGCCAGTGGTACTTGGAAAGGGAGAGTTAATACCAAAAAATGGTACTTATGCTGGGTAGAACAGACAGTTTTTTATAATCCACATATTTCACATTTCTACTCATTTTTTGTTTGTAGACTGACAAGCATAATCATTTTTGTATGAACGAATATATAGATATAATCAAAAGCATACAGGTGCTAAATGAAGATTGAACAG
The DNA here is from genome assembly GCA_030068315.1 of Chrysichthys thysi. Lineage (NCBI taxonomy): Eukaryota > Metazoa > Chordata > Actinopteri > Siluriformes > Claroteidae > Chrysichthys > Chrysichthys thysi. The sequence goes on from JAQLOM010000001.1 coordinate 6,872,837, forward strand.
AACAGTGCCACTTTGGGTGCCATGTTTGTCACTTTTGTGTTTCTTTCTCAAAATAAATTTGTAATAGAAGAGAATATTTCTGGACTATGACTCTAGTTTGTTTGTACTCATGTACTGGTTGTGTGATATGCCTTACTTGCCCATTTCAGTTGTGACTAAACACAGTTAGTCAGATTTTAGCAGCAATAATGCAATGTTTTTTTATTTTATTTTATTTTATTTTAAATATAATAGCCTTTTGCTTACTGTGTCTTTTTGTATATTTGCTTATTAATAAGACTTGATGCTTATATATCTAGTACTATTTTATATCAATTGAATTTGTATACTGTGCTCATATGTATTCCTTAGGATTCTCTAGTTTTGTCCCCAAAAATATGCAGGTTCATGGACTGGCTCCTCTTGGATATGATTGGGTGTGTGCGAATGTCTCTGTAAATGGTGCCCTGGGTTGGATTGGCATCCCATCCAGCGTGTTTTATTGGTGTTCCCCAGATAAGCTCTGAATGCAGTGCTGCCGTGATCAGGATCAACCGGTTACTGAGGATGAATCAATCAACAAGAGGAAATCTGCTTTATGTCAAAGTCCTTGTGCTGTAAGTGGCCTCTCATGATGTAGCTGATACCCTACACGCTTCAGGATTGTGGCACGACGTCAACTAGAGTCGAGACAGCTGTAGAGACTCTTATTATGCACAAAAGATCCCAGGGATCTATTAATACTGTGGTCGTCACTGTGCTTTTTAGCAGCTGTCCTGTGTAAAAGTGTGAACAGGTACATATGTATTCTATATGAAACCTACAGTATGTACAGACTTTTGTATAGTTTTCTAGGAACGGTACACTCAGTTGGAAAAATATTAGGTATTGCCATACATCAATGCTCCTGGGCTATTTTCTTAGGTTTAAAAAACTATCAAGACAAAGTTCTACTTGTACTGCCTCCAGTTAAAACAGGTAGGATTACTTGATGCAAGGGCCAATGGGGTAAAAGTACATACAAATGTGACAACTGAGTGTCCATGACAGCTTCTGCCCTCCTGGGATGTTTAAGGTCCGACAGGAGGAGGTCAGGGCTTTGATAGCTTCATAGTATTTAGATTTAATTTTGTCAGTGAAATAAACCCCCTACAGTATAATACAGCTGGATGTTGGTTCACGGGCATTTCATATTTACGTTTAGAAATAGATCACTAATTGTGCTGTTTATGTAGCTTCCTAGTAGTTGTGGTTAATAGTCTGTTTTTCTTTTTTTTAAATTGAGTATATAATGTGGTAAATGATCCTTCCCCATACAGTACACTAATCACGGGTTTTCAAATCAAGTCATCCAGTGTGGCCTTTTGGCTGAATCCCAGTAGGACATATTGAACATATAGTGCCCCCTGTTGGACATATAGTGCCCTACATTATTCACTTTGGTATGCACTATACAGTAAGGAGACACCCAGCCATTTGGGACTCATGCTTTTGATGATTTTTCCCCCAGTGCCCCCGGATGATAGTCCAGAAAGCAGGTTTAACAAACTCCGAGCCTAATCCGGATCTCTGAGCTGATCTGAGTTCAGTCAACTCGGAGTACATTCATCTGAACAATGCGCGTGCGTTACGAATATAAAAAAGACGTAAATGGAGGGCCGATAGTACGATTCACCGAGGCAACCGGTGAAGGGTAAAAAATAAGTCGAACTACTTCCGGGTTTCCCTACAGTGTGGTGGACTGCCGCTAGGGGGTGCGCAAGACAGATAATCACGAAGGAGGAAATTAAAAATAATATTTTTACAAATCTAAAATAAACTGTTTGAAGTTTTATTTATTTATTTATTTTAGTTTAATGCATTTTTATATTAAAACATTTAAATATAGGCTAGTGACGTCTGATTTTTTTTTCGTTTGCGTGCATTTAAACAGCAAAAAATGTCAATGTATTGTACATACATAAGTGGCATCTATGAAATGTCCTAAACGGCATTGCTCATGTCCATTATGTCCGTTCTCCACTACCACATTATCTGGGTTCAAAAGTTCAAGCTCCGCCCACTTTGGTTTACGTCAGGTCACATGTCATTGATAAGCCAGGTTTTTTCCCCCTGATATTATATTGAATGTTAAGTGTCATGATGTGTGTGTGTTTATTTTATTAACCTTACAAATCACACTTTCTATGGTGGAAATTCATGAAATTGCTTGCCTCAAAACATTTGTTTTCAGAATCAAAAATCTTCTAGTTTACATGTACTCATGATACGAGGGAGAATCAAAAGGTAAAGGCAAAATACACTGTATGTCTATTTGTATAACAGTTATATATGTTATCATACCATTATCTTGATAAAATGATTATAATGTGTGTGTGTGTGTGTGTGTGTGTGTGTGTGTATTTGCAAATTGCTCTGTAAAAGACTTTTCCTGAAGGGTGTGTTCAGAGTGAAATGACCATCATCCAAATGCTAGATTTCTTCCTAGATTATAAAGAATGCAAAAATATTTAATCTTATTAATCGAGATGAATAAAGGAATTTAAAAGGGTCTTATTTTGATTGGATTCTGTTCTAAGATGAATATCCAGTCACTGGTCTTGCCTTAAAGCAGGTCTGGGATCAGTGTCAGTTCAAGCCCCGCCCACTGAGGTAAAAGCACTTCCGGTAGCTAAACTCCTGCAGTGTCGGGTTCCCCTGGTGGAAGAGGACACGCTCACATCCTCCTTTAATCACACTGCAGCTTTGTATGATTGTATATAAACACGACAGCAAACGAGCAGGATACGTTTGGTTGCATTAATTGGTCCGTGCTGTGCTTTATATTAATCCACCAGTTACAAGTCCAAGTCTCTGTCGCTTTTTCTTCAAGGAGAACAAAACGCCAACCGGAGACAAGACAGTTTTACCAAACCGGACAGCGGTCTAACGTTTTCAAGTCCAAGCTGATATTTGTAAGCTTGTTTCCTTCACTTTGGTTTAAGTTAAATATCCGTAGGCTGACAAGAGCCTGAGGCTCGTTTCCGCTGCCAAGGTAGATAAACTCTTGTCAAGCTGCTGTGTTTATTTTCCAGGCTAACTAGCTAAGGCTAATCATGCTGGTGCGAAAAGTAACTCAGAATGCGGCGCTGTGTAACGCTGTGCTTCGCCTACCACAGTCCATGTCGGGGTGAGTCAAATCTGCGTGTTATATTGATTAATGGGTCCATTTCCTGTCCCTGTTTAAGCTAGCTTGGTTGGTTGGTTGGTGGTTGTAAGTGACATTGACCCTGAGTTGTCTGGCTGAGCTATCTGTGCTGCGCTTTTCAGTTTTCAGAGTCTGTAAATGTAACACTGGAGACATTTAAACAAAAAACAGTGTTTGAAGTCACTGGGACTGCTTTTGTTTTATCAGGACACAACGCCAGGCAGGAGCGGTCCTAGCTGTGCAGAGTCTCCGTCCTTATGTTAGCCAAAGTGCCGAGGTAAGAGGAGCTCGTTTTCCTGTGAAAGTGACAAACTGCCTTGTTAAAACTTCACTCACTCTTCTAAGGTCAGCAGAGGCATTTTTACAAGCGATATTAATAAGCTTTATATGTCATAATTTATACATAATGGGCAACATGATCCAGGAAAAGTGTTTGTTGTCAAGTGCCACAGTGGCAGGAGTGTGCCACTGGGAGGTGTGAAGAAACTGGGCCAAAGTTCATCTCCACTTTCCATCATCACATGCCGTATGGAGCGGTCACACCACCAACACCCATACCTCAGTATTATGGAGCAGATCAAGTGCTGTAAATTACTTGGAAACAATTCAGAATGTCATAATAAAGATATGATCTCCTAGTGAGTAGGAGAGAAGGACACACACAGACACACACAGGAGGGGAAAGGGCTTGGTGTCCTTGCCAGTGCTCTCTGGTTCACTGGGCAGCCCACCAATGTCACGTTGTTTGCAGGACCTGTCTGTTTTTAGACTGTGCCTGGTGTTTGGGTTTATGAGAGCTGTAAACCTGCATAGCTTTGCCTCTGTGAACGCCTGAACCGGTGTAAACATAAAGGGTGAAGTGGGTTACTGAAATGTATGACATGAGCTGGACTCTGAGTAAGCATGTTTAATGACCAGAAGTGAGAAGTCATAATGGTTAACATTGCTTCAGTGCATAAATAATTTCCCTCCCATTTTCTCTAAATTGTCACATGCCATTTCCCACCAACTAGCTAGTTCTATCATACAGCAACTACCAAACAGGTAAGTTAGTGTTTCCTCCAGTTGTGTAACGCCAGCCAAACACATTTTTTAAATTTCTCCTAATGCGGTGTGGCATACCACACTTTACCACGCTTTCTCATCCATGAGCTTACAGGTGATGGATGGATGGATAGATAGCGAATTCTGAATGCTATCATTCCTCCGGAGAGCACAGGCAGTTTTGTTTCTTTGGCTCCTGGCCATGAATGACTGTGCCAATCCTTGGGATTCAAACTTCCAGTTTTCTGACAATGGGACAAAAACGCTTTTCTTTTTTCCATATTCTATACTCCTTAGTTTTCCAAGCTGATTTCTGTCCCTCAATTAATAGGTGGTCTTGGAGAAGTCAGCAGCTGGCAGTGACATTACCACCAAGGCTCAAAGAGTGGACAAGAAGGCTGCCAGTGTGGTAAGTGTCTGTTTTTCCACACTGGTATGTAGAACATTCAAGTTCGTGCTTATGGAAAATATAATTTTGTTTGTTGTCTTTTTAAGGAGTCAAAATCCTTTGCTGTGAACATGTTTAAAGGACAAATCAGCACCTCTCAGGTGTTCCCCTTTCCCACTGGTAAAATCCATTGCTGTTCCTGCTACATTTACATATGGAACATGATATTTGCATATGCAATTGTGTTGTCATTCTAGTTTTTTGAGATATTTTGATTGCTGATCTAACAGTAATGCCACTAATGTGTTGTACTGACTGCTTATGTGCTTCAGTGCTGAATGAGGAGCAGTCTGAGTTTCTCAGAGAGCTGGTGGGACCTTGTTCCAAGTTCTTTGAGGTGATTTCGGTTTCATGTCTCACAAATCACTGAAAGTTCAGATTATTTTGGTTTTGCTAAAGTTTTTGTTTGTTTGTTTGTTTGTTTGTTTGTTTGTTTATTTATATCTGATGTGCTTGACTTTTTACCTGTTATTTATCTCTCTATATGGTACATGTAGGAAGTAAATGACCCTGCTAAGAATGATCAACTGGAGAAGGTAGAGGATCAGACCTTGGAGGGGCTGAAGGAGATGGGAGCTTTTGGCCTACAGGTGCCTGCTGATCTGGGTGGTGTGGGCCTCAACAACACACAGGTGAGAATAAACAGGGGGTGGGGGTGGGGGTGAGGGGGCAAATAAGATGACGAATGAGCAGAATAAAAAATGAAGAGAGAACGAATTCGTATTTTTATTCATGCCCAAGTTTTATTGATATGCAAGTGTGAATTTTGAAGGTACCAGAGAACCAGCATATTGTTATTAAATTGTGTTAGTCTTTATCAGCTTTTCACTGTTCATATGATAGTGGTGATTTGATTGCATCTGTGACTTGTGTGCAAACAAAAGTAAATAGAGGGAAAAAACATAAAGTGGTGCCTGCAGTTCACGAACGGAGTGGCCTACGAACAATTTGGTTTGTGACCAAATATTTCATCAAAAAATGCATAGGTCTGTTTATAAAATTATCATATGTTTATTATAAATATACTATAATGCAAGTATATAATAAATTATAAAAAGAACAGATTCCTTGGCCAACGCCATCCTAACGCTATGTCATTCCAAGCCACGCACTGAGACGTTGCATACGTATCGGTCTCTAGCAGCCATTAGTGGTGTTCAGATGCGCTCTTGGTGCTTTATAGCCGTAAAGTTGAAACAGTAGCCCCCCCCCCCCCTTCCATTCCTTCATGTCTGAACTCCTTACAAAGGTAAGCAAAGTGTGAACTTTATTTTACACTATATACTGTATACTGTGGGGTTTTTTTTTTTTTTTTTTTTTTACTTTAGTTAATAAATTTCCTTTATTTTTAATGTATTTTTCATACTATGTTGGATTTTTCTTTAAAGTTTTTACTATAAAAACCATAAAATTAACTAACAAAAATTGTTTGATAGACTTGTGAACAAATGAATTGAATTTCAGTGCTTTCTTATGAGAAAACTTGCTTTAGTTTGAGTACGAATTGGTTCACAACCACTTTCTTGGAATGGATTGTATTCGTGAACCACAGGCACCACTGTATCTCTAATTTTGAAATGAAATCAGAGGGGGGCATCATTATGATTGGTCTGCTGAGCCAAAACAGAGAGGAAAGAAGGATGTTTGTTAAAGGAAGCCTGAGGGAAAATCCTTGTGTGTGTGACCTCAGTATGCCAGGCTGGTGGAGATTGTGGGCATGCACGACCTGGGTGTGGGCATCACTCTTGGGGCTCACCAGTCCATCGGCTTTAAAGGCATTCTTCTCTTTGGCAACGAGCAACAGAAAGAGAAGTACCTTCCCAAGCTGGCCTCAGGTGAGAGTTGTCTGTCATAAATAGGGCATCAATTATAATGAATAATATACATTATACAAAAAAAAATATTAATAGTAATAATAGTCTAAACTTTTTATTTATTTATTTTACCTCAAGTAAAGTTAAACAAGACATGTTTGGTGGATATATTTTGCATGAGTGTTTTGCAGTGTGATGCAATGCAACCTTTAGAGAAATCTTCAGATTTCCTTGATGGTCATCTTGCATCGTGAAATGCATTGTGCATTTACACGGTGACCTAACATGTAATATATGTTTGACTTTTTCCTCCAGTAAAAGATTCTTTAAAATGTTTGATGGACTCAGTAAATTAGCTGTATGTAGTGGTGAATTTAAATCAATGGCTTTGATCTGCAATAGCACAGCCTTCAAATGCATACGACTACAGTCGATCCTCTCATCTATGGACACTGCATTAATGGATATCGGATGCAACGGACAAAATCCACTGGTCTGAATACATAATCCATTAGCCAGAATGTCCAGTTAGAAAGTTTGCAAATCCTGGGTGTTGCAAAATGAGTCCAGTAGTTCAGTAATTGTCTGCTAGGTGGCGCGCGTGCTAGTAGTTGCTTACAAGCGTCGGTTGAGCTGTGGTCGTTGTGAAGCTATACTGTTTTTTTCAGCGATTATTTGGTGTTTTTCTGCCATCATTATGCCACCCAAAGATAAGTCTAGTGGTAAAAGTAAGCGTGTCAAGCTTGGTATTGGCCAGAAATTAGAGCTCATCAAGAAGTCTAGTGTTACTGTCTCCTGTGTTTGTGAGGAGTATGGTGTGAACGCACATAAGGGAAATGACCTTCACAATTGTATGTACGTATTTATTTACATTAGTATTTAATGTACTTATTTATGTTGGTCGTTATGCTGCTCGTCACGTGTACAGTACGTGGGTAACACCTTTTATGGACGCTTCACATCATCGGACTATTTGCGTCAACAGACAGCGTCCCCCCCAGTTAGTCCATTAATGCGAGGATCAACTGTATATGAAGTCCCATGCGATTCATGCTGGTATTTTTCATTAGGCTGAAATCAAGACCATTACATGTTGATCTCCAGGAGATGGTGCCAACTAGCACCTTTTGTTACTGAACATGGCATTGATACAGATGCATTCTTTAATTGGATAAATTCTGAGAGCTGTTTATGTTCCACTTCCTATTTCGGTGACCTACGTTCCGGGGGGGGGGGGGGGGGGGGGGGGGGGGGGGGGGGGGGGGGGGGGGGGGGGGGGGGGG
>JAQLOM010000001.1:6952447-6963937 GCA_030068315.1 Chrysichthys thysi
TGTGTGTGTGTGTGTGTGTGTGTGTGTGTGTGTGTGTGTGTGTGTGTGTGTGTGTGTGTGTGTGTGTAGGGATGAGGCGTCAGGGTTCTGCTATGTGAACGATGCTGTTCTGGGGATCCTCAAACTGCGGGAGAAGTATGAGAGGGTTCTTTACGTAGACGTGGACCTTCACCATGGCGACGGTAATAGCTCCTCACTGTCAATACCATGGTTTTATCTCTGTGTTTATTTATTAGCTCCTACAGTTAGTTTCATAGGTACAGAAGTCTGAAATGTATTAATGATAGCTGAATGATTTTATTAATCTCCTAAACCTTCATTTTTGAATGGACAGTCTGCTCATTTTCTGATCTGTGGTCTGATATGTGCAGGCGTAGAAGATGCCTTCAGCTTCACTTCCAAAGTGATGACTGTGTCTCTGCATAAGTTCTCTCCTGGCTTCTTCCCAGGTTGGTTCAGCATGCTTCTTTTGCTTCAGCACAGATCAGCCTGCCTTTTAATTCACTGAAGTGACAGCCATGTTTTAACTGATGCCAAGCTCGAAGCAGCCAGCTCCACATCAGTGCCCATAGAGTCTGATTACCGATCCGATAGTTCAACACAATGGCTTTGCTGACTTGAGGAGAATAGTGCACAACAGGGGCCAGCACCAGCATTTCAGCCACTGAGCTAATGTGGGGTTTTTTTCTTCTTACATTCAGTTACCAAATGTTATTGCACTGGCACAGGCTAGAATATAATCTAAATGCATTGTTGTTCTCCATAACCCATCCCACCCATCATGCCCAGCATGCACGTACTGATAATGGCACGAGGCAGCATGACTTCAACTCGCAGTATCATCATGTACATTTCAAGGCTGCGTTTCTATATTGGACTGCTCACTTTTTAATAAAAGATCAAGTGCTATCTGAAGTGTTTAAATATGATTTTATCTAACTTGAGAGAAGCAAATGTCATGGTCACAATAAGGCTGTCTGAACAAATTTCCATTTCACAATAATTATAAATTCAAGAAATGAATGCATAATAATAATACAAATAGCACAAATTGCATTTAATTTGGTTGATTTTTATTACATCACATTGCTTTCAGGTATTAAATGCTTTAAGGAAATTTCAATCATTTTAAAGAAGCTCGACTGTGGATGTTCAGTTCAACTGAAGAGCATCCAAAAATACTACCGAATGCGACTTGTTTACATTTTTTTCTGACGGTAATGTTGTGTATTGTGATAAAATCTTCACAGTAATACATCAACCCATGAGCTAGCTGATGCAGGCGACAAGCAGGTCAAAAGATGTGATGGAGAGTAGCATCGTCCACTGGTGATCCAGGAAGCGTGCTCATCTACAGTGTGCGTGTTATTAGAAGAGTTTTCTCCTCCACAGGTACCGGCAATGTGTCCGACACAGGCCTTGGGAAGGGCAGATGGTACGCTGTTAACGTGCCGCTCGAGGACGGGATCAGAGACGATCGCTACCTCCAGGTCTTCACCAGGTTTGCTGCTGCTCCTCACAGAAAACAGTGCTAACTCACCAAGTGAATATGCTTGTAAATGCAGATTGAACTGAGCGGCTGGTAAGGAAAAGTATTGTTTTTGACAGTGTCATACAGGAAGTGAAAGCTCTGTTTAACCCCGAAGCAGTAGTGATGCAGTTAGGTGCGGACACCATGGCTGGCGACCCCATGTGCTCTTTTAACATGACTCCAGTAGGGGTGAGCAAGTGCCTGAACCATGTGTTGGACTGGAAGCTACCTACACTGCTACTGGGAGGAGGTCAGTGTGTGTCTAGTACACTGGGATTCTTTATTCGTGGACGGTACATATACCAAGTACACCTAATCAAAGTAAATCAAATTATATATTCTATTCATATGACTGAAGAAGGTAAAAGTCCAGTCTGCTTATTTTGTTCCAGCACCTCCAAGATAGAGGCAGGTTCCACAGCTTGAGTACCGCTAGCTGGTCTAGTGGGCTTCAAGATGGCATTGAAATCTTCAGAAGTGATTCACAGTTAACCGTCATGATCCTGATCACGGTCACATGACAATACAGCAGTGGGTTTGTTTGTGTTGAGGAGTGGAAGTCCGTTTAAGTACGTTTTTTGCGGCATTGTTAAGCAGTCAAGTTGATCAAGCACAACAAAAGCTCAAAGACGAGCTCTTGTCAGAGACGCTGAGTGTGTTTGTCCGTTCCTGCTGGTTGCCTCTTGTTCCTGTTGCCAGGTTGAAGCCATGGCCAAAAAGTTTATTAGTGTGTGATTAAATGCGGGGGTAAGAAAGTAAACTTTGTGATTTTAGCCCATTTTGAAAGGAGCTCTGAACTCCAGACCTGCCTGACTAAGCACTGGATGAAAGGTAGTAATTACAGCAGTACAATAAGGCCCTTTTGCTGAGATTCTCTCTCTCTCTCTCTCTCTCTCTCAGGTGGGTATAACCTCGCCAATACTGCCCGCTGCTGGACCTATCTGACAGGGACAGTCCTGGAACAGACTCTATCCTCAGAGATACCAGACCATGAGGTAAGGCCCTGTCCACTCTTTTCTTTCAGCACTCCCTGAAAATCTTCTTTCTTCTCTCTATCCTCCATACCTCCCTCACTCCATCTCTCTCTCTCTCTCTCCATCTCTCTCTCTCTCTCTCTGCTGAGTCACTGACTCTAATCAAAGATGTCCGAGTGCCTCTCAATAAACGCATTTGTTTTCATGTGATTCAGAGAGGAGGAGTGTGTGTGTGTGTGCCTGTGTGTGTGTGTGCGTGTGTGTGTGTGTGTGTGTGTGTGTGTGTGTGTGTGTGTGTGTGTGTGTGTGTGTGTGTGAAGGGGGTCTTAACAATACCACTCTGTCCCTGCCGCCTGACAGAGAGGGGCTTGTGCTTTTCTTTCCTCAACCTTTTTCTCCCTCTCTCCTCTTTCCTTGGAGAAAGAGAGGGCATGTGTGTGCACACATCATGCTGAAAGGAAGGGGTTTTTTTTGTGTGTGGAGGCTAGAGATTTTTTTGGAGGAGGAAGGATTGTAAATTCCCACATAATTGCTTCTTCAGAGGAGAGAGCTGGAGGGACAGTGTTTGTAGGGGAGGGTAGTTGGATGGAAGAGCTTTTTGAATGTACAGTGATAGGTTGATATGTCTCTCCCTCTCACACTCACAAAGAGGGTCTTTTAGCACTATAGAGGGCGCTTTCATGGTCAGCTAAAGAAAAGATGCTCTTGTTTCTTCAAACCTGAACTCTGGAAAGAGGTTGACCTTTAACCTCATTATTGGCCAAGCACCTCAAATAAGACTGCATAAACGTTGACTGACCGTGGGGTGGAATAAAAGGTATCTGGAGGCTGTTGTGCTTAATCCACTCATGTGGCTGTGTAAGGAGTAAAGCACAAATGTGCATGCTATTATACAAACATAGTCAGTGATGGAATGGTGTGTTGTGTTCCAATCCAGTAACAGCATGTCCAAGTGTTTTATTTCTCTTATAACCACATCCATTTGTCACTGATTACAATGGCTCTATTAATTGAACAACAGTAGATCATGCTTTTTTTTCATTTAGATTTATGCCTAATGTTGGGAAACTGGCACAAAAAACAAGTTAGTTCAATAAACAGATGTTTCCTCCCAGCTTGTCATGTTGACTAGAAACCACAGCTCAAAGTGCTCTGTCCTGGAGACTCTTCTGCGTCACAGAACGTAAAGGTGCTTTAAATATCTCTTTACAGAAATCTTCACCAGAACAATAATTACACACATTTCTAAATTTTGTCTTTTATTAGGCTTATATATTATATGGAACATCAGCTATACAAGTCACTGTCTAGTCGTTTCTTTGAGCTGTTCTTTTTCTGGGGAAGAATGACACTACAACCTATATCTTTAAGAGAAACAAATGCAAGAATTTGGTGCATAAAAAAAGTTTTATTTTTGGGGTTTTCACAGGGTTAAACCTTAAGCCTACAGAGTCAAACAGATACATACACCCAATTTGATTATTAGTTCAAGTTATTATCAAGTTCCAGAATGTCTTTTAATTTGTCAAGGCCTCTTAATCTCTTATTATTTATCATGGTTGACTACAGCTGTTAGCTTCTCTGTGCACAACACAAAGTGTTTGTTTGACAAGTACAAGTAATTTGGAGGTGTAGCAATGTTGGCAAGGTCTGGAAGAAGACCCAAACTATCGCAGTCAGGTGAGAGAAGATTGCTCCTGACCATCTGAACGAACACAAGAGCCATCAAGGCACGGATCTGCTATGAACTGGAAGCTGCTGCAACACTGATGGCACTCAAGCGAGTTTTACATTGCTATGGACTGAGAGTCCAAAATCCACACCTTTTGACTAAAGTTTGCAGCTGACCACAAACAAGAAAGTTTTATGGTCAGATGAGTCAAAAATTGAGTTGTTTGGCCACAATGATCAGAGGGACAGATGAAAACTGTGAAGCATGGTGGTGGCAGCATCATGCTCTGGGGCTGTTTTGCTGCCAATGAAACTGGTGCATTGTACAAAGTGGATAGAATAATGAAGAACCTCAGAATTCTTGAAAGTTGGACACAATCGGGTGTTCCAACAGGACACTGGCCCCCAAAGGTGAAACTTGCTAAGTGACGTTTACCTAATAGTTGGTGTGCTGTATGTATATTTTTGCCCCTGTGTTGATGTCAGAAAACCATATGTAAATTAAACTGTGGACCATATTTTTTTAAAGATGGATATTACAATCATTCTGTCAAAGGAAAAGAACAGTTCAACAAAATTCTAGAAAGCACAATACAGCTATGATATTCATGTCCATGGCAACTCAGATACTATGTAAACTTCTGACTGCAACTGTATTAACACTATAATACAGGTGCTCCCCTAGTTACAATGTCCCGACTTCCGATTTTTCAAAGTTACGATGATTATTGCAATCTGCTAAAAATTGTAAAATATTTAGGAAGTATTTAAGATCCGCGAGCAGGCATCCCTGGCAGGCTAGTGTAACAGCGTATGAGGTACGATGCATTCGGACGATGCCCAGATGTACACGGATGTTGCCTGGATGTACGCATCACTCATCTTGTGTAGTGCCTCACTCTCTCCCACAACTCACGGTGTTAACTTGTGTATCGGTGTACTATACAGTGCATTACCATGTTTTTTTTGTGTGTGTGTGTGTGTGCCCCAGTATGTCTCCTACAGGGAAAGATAAACTAGGTTAAGCTACCTAAGCTAGACTAAGCAGTGGTTCAACATACAATATTTTACATCTCCATCATAACCTGAGGACTATCTGTACTAAAATACACCCAAGTTGATCACTTTATTAATTAATGGTTATTGTGTCTAGGAACATTGATGGATGATTCATGTTGTATGCTGGAAAGTATTAAATCCCAGTCTTTTCGAGACAGTCCAGCCTCATGCCTTATTAAATGTCATTATAAAATGACTTAACCCTGTAGATGTTTTGCCATTAGAGGTGACCTTCCTTCACTTTGGTTTAATCTTTAACCCCAACTCTGCCTGTCTAAACATCAGCATATGAGGTACACACTATGAGCTCTCCTCTCTTCTCCTTATTTCCCATCTAACCTCCCCCCCCTCCAAAGTGTCTCTTATTTTTCCCCTCCAGTCTTTGAAATCACAGCAAGAGTCCCCCAGCACCCGCACAGACTCCCTCTCCCTGCCACTATTGTGTGTCCATCCAGGCCAAACAAAACACTATTTAGCTGTAGTATGAGTCCAGAGAAGATGATCAGCTGGACAATTGGTGAAAGAGAAAGCCCTAAAGACGTAGAGCTGATATAAAGTGTAAAGACCTAACCGAACGTCTAAAATGATTTGAGCATGGAATGCTACTTTACTTTTCTTTCATTCTGTGCTGGACACTCTTTCTCTGTTTTGTCCTGCCAACAGTGGAAACAATACGAGGCAGAGATACTCAAGTAGGGAATACAACAGCTTCATTCAAGCAGTCAAGCTCCACACACTCACACAGGCAGATGACCAAATGGAAGGCCAACAGAGGGTTATATAGCTAGACCCCAGCCAAAGACAGAACTGTCTTTTCTTTTCCTTTCCTTTTATTTAGGCAGTAGCTCATGAGTTTGATGAAGCTTTTACTCACATGTTCTTTATGGTTTACAGTTGATGTGGACAAAATTCTGCTTGGCAGTTCACAACATTTCTAAGTTCTAAGTGTCTTGAGCCTTAATTCATCAGTTTCTAATGTCTCTAACATACAAAAAACTTTTCCTGGCACCCTCCTATTTCAGACACTTGCCTGCATTCCCATAATGCACTATGTGCACCTGACCTGTGGTAGTATCAAGCTATCTCCAAAACAGAAGATCCTTTACTGCCTGTAAAGCACGTTGATATCTATGATGGTAAGAAAAATGTTCAAGATAGACTTTTCACCTTTGACTTATGGGACATGTAGGAATAATGTAGGATGGCTTTATTCTGCCTTCAACCAGATGAAGGGATCTCAGAAGGTCTCAGCGCTGGGTTTGGTTGGATGCCTTCCTGCATACATCCAGCCTGAGTAAGCAGCATTGTTGTGTAGACCTCAGCTTTAGAGAGGTCCAGTTCCCTTCCTTCATCTTTTTCTCTATATGAGCCTAACTAAGTCGCTGATAGAAACTTCTGCCCTTTCTAGAGTGTCTTTAGAGGCATATTTCCTGAACTTCAGCTTAGATTCGTCAATGTGTCATTTGAGGTACCCAAAATGAAAGAGATTAAATTTTAGTAATTAAGAGCATTTTTACAGTGAGCAAATGATCACATTCCCCAGCTCAATCTAAAAATAAGCCTCAGCTGACTGACCGTCCAGGTAAAATTAGACGAGGCTTTTGTCTTTATCTATCCTTATCAGTGATAAGTGGGAGAAGCAGATAATGTTTTTGTACCCGCGGCGTTAGGCACTCTGCTGTGACCCCTGGGTGGAAATGGCCATCGCTGTTCAGCGGGCCGTCCACATGTGTACATCCTCTCTCATCTTTTTTTAGGCCTTGTTTTCACTGGTTTCCGCTGAGCTGTTCCCAGCACAGCCCAGTGAAATAACAAACAGCAGGCTCTGTGTTTCCCCCTGACCATATACTCACTCCATTACTCAGCCTTTCTTTGACTGTTTTCTTTGCTTTCCTGTATCGCACACACTTTCTTCTTTTCTCCTAGATACAAACGCACACTCATGCATTCTCTTTTGCTCTCCTTTCACATTGTGGTGAGTTTGGGAGGAGTCCGATATAAGTTTGAGGGTGTTAGATACCGGGAGCAGCACCATTTCCCTCTATTGTGCAATGACACGCATACACACACACACAAAACGGTATGTGTTTTAACGATACTGAAGAGTCGACTTCATGCAGAAAACTATACAGTTAGCGCACAGGTTACAAGTGCAAGCTGAGGTTATATACATGCAGCGCGCACACACACACACACACACACAGGAGGACAGCTGTGGCTATGCTAGTCAAACTTTGCTAAATGGATTAGAAGCACTCCTGTTCCATGTGAATGATGTTTGGAAGGCGGGGGTTTGGCCCTCCTGGGATGAGTTCGCAGAATAAAAGAGACCGCACTTTCTAGTGTTTGTGCTGGTTCTTAGGCGAAGAGAATTAGGTGTGAATAGCGTGTGAGAGCTGTAGATACAAAGAAGTCCTTTTGACCGTTTTACCCTTGTGGTTCATTTGGATCTCTTGAATATTTGGAATGCAGCAGGATAAAAAGGACATTATAGCAGTACAGCACATCACAGATTTTGGTTTATTGATGTTACAGGACTCGCACCATTCTCTTTTAGCTGTTATATAAAGTGTGAAAAGATTTCAGTGTTTATTCCTGAATCTTGCGTACGTGTGGTGGTGCATGTGGCTGTGTGCTTGCGTGCATTCTCTGTCAGTGGTTGGTCTTTTCTGAGCTCCACCAAGCTCTGGCGACGCTTACGACGGTCCTCCACCTCCCAGTCTGTCTCCACACAGTATTGTGGTACACATGCCAATTCACACTCATACATACACACCACGCAGAGGTGGTGCTGTAGAGGAAGGCAGGGAGACTAGACGACGTGATGTTTTTTGCGTTGTCTGAGGGTTTGCCCCTTAAACGTGGGTTGATTTTCCTGTTTTTAGACAGAAAAGTAGAACTGGAAAAGAATAACATACTGTAAATGTAATGTCATGCATCACTACTGCAATATGCTCCAACCTATTAAAACCATACAACACTTGATCTGACACCACTTAAATATTAGCCGATAATAATTTGAGTAATCATTTTTAGCTACATTTTTAGAGATCTACTGGAACACCTGGGGTGTACAGAATACAGTTTACTGAACAACAGTAAAAAGTGTAGAGAGTGTAGAGTACATTTTAAAAGGTCTAATGTACAGGAACAGTGAAGTACTGTATTATGTTCTCTCTATAGTCAGAAAGGCATGGGTATGTTCAAACATGGTTTTATATATATATATATATATATTTTTTTTTTTTTTTTTTTTTTTTTTTTTCATGAATCTGTTTTCAGTTATAAATGCTAAATCACTTCAAAGTACACTTTAAGCGGTGATCCAGTCCATGTTACTCGATTTACATTAACTAATTCCACTTTCTGTATGCCCTGAATTCCTCTGTGAGGAATACTGTTGTTACTATATAAAGCACAACATGTTTGAACGATCGAAATAATCATAATTGTGTGATTTGCGTTATAGCTGGTACTACAGTCAGAGTTAATCAACATCTTCTGACCAATCAGAATTGAGAATTCAACAACGCAGTTCTATTAAACAGTCTTAATCTACTGCAGTGTTATGATAAAAGTGTTTATCGTAACGATGTACTTTAGACTATCCTGGATAACTAGAATAAACATGTATTCTGTTTGTTCTGGTTGTCCCATGGTCTTGTTATGTTTTCAAGTAAACTGTGTTGTAATTACAGCTGACCCAACTTCAGTTGTCTCAACTACCCATGTTTCAGTGATGTTCTAGTTTGTACAGGCATTAGTTTACTTAAAATACTGTTGTGGTGGTAGCACTTAAGGATCACAAGTTGCATAGGTTATTCAGACATGTTTAAACCAGACATCTAGAACAAGCTCTGCTGAATCCCCTTCCTGTCTTGTCTGGAGAAAGGAAGCTTGACATAGAGTGATGTTCATCACACCCCTGTTATCAACTCCAAGGCCTTTTCTGGTTGACGTGTTTCTTACCATTGTAAACTTTGGCTGCACATTACAGCATTTAATACCTATTATAGTGGTGCTTAAAAGTTTGTGAACCCTTTTGAATTTTTTTTCCAGAAGTCCTAAAAGTAGATGAAGTGCACTCAGTGACACAAAAAATGATTATACTGGGTAACTGTGATTGGGAAAACGTATATGAACCTGTAGAATTAGCAGTTAACTTGAAGGTGCCATTAGAGTCAAGTGTTTTTAATCAATGGGATGACAATCAGGGGTTGAGTGGGTGCCCTGTTTTATTTAAAGTGCAAAAATCTATCAACGTCTGATCTTCATAACATGTTTCTGGAAGTGAATCATGGCACGGACGAAGGAGATTATTGAGGACCTCAGAAAAACAGTTGCTGATGCTCATCCGGCTGGTAAAGTTACAAAACCATCTAAAGAGTTTGGACTCCACCGATCCACACTCAGACAGATAGAGGAAATTCAAGAGCATTGTGACCCTCTCCAGGAGTGGTTAACTAACAAACATCACACCAAGAGCAAGCAGTGTAATAGTCAGCAAGGTCTCAAAGGAACCCATTGTAACTTCTAAGCAAATAAAGACCTCTCTCATGTTAATGTTCATGAGTTCACCATCAGAACACTAAACAACAATGGTGTGCATGGCAGGGTTGCAAGGAGAAAGCCACTGCTCTCTAAAAAAGGATGCTTCGGCTCGCCTGCACTGTCCTAAAGGTCCTGTGGACAAGTTATAAGGCTATTGAAAATAAATTGTAATCAGATGAGCCCCAAATAGAACTTTTTGTTTTATGTTTGGAGAAGCAAAAACAGTGCATTCTAGCATAACAACCTTATCCCATCTGTGAAACATGGAGGTGGTAGTATCATGGGTTGGGCCAGGACAATAAATTCTGAATTATATCATCAAAATCTAAAGGAGAATGTCAGGACATCTGTCTGTGAACTGAAGCTCAACAGAATGTGGGTCATGCAGCAGGATAAAATCCCTAAGCACACAAGTCATTCTACCAAAAAACAGTCAAAGAAGCGTAATGTTAATGTTTTAGAATGGCCAAGTCACCTTGCTGACCTTAGTCCAATAGAAATGTTATAAAAACAGTTCATGTGAGGAAACACACCAACATCCCAGAGTTGAAGCTGTTCTGTAAGGAGAAATGGGCTAAAATTCCTCCAGGCTGAGATGCAGGACTGATCAACAGTTACCAGAAACATTTAGTTGCAGTTATTGCAGCACAAGGGGGTCTGAAAAGAAAGGATTTCATACTTTTACCACACACACACACACACACACACACACATTGGATTGCTTGGATTATTATACACTTATATCAACTTGTATCTATATCGTTTAGGACTTGTGTGAAGACCTGATGATGTTTGCAGAAATGTAGAAAAATCTAAAGGGTTCCCAAACTTTCAAGCACCACTCCATGTGCAAATCCAGTCACATGTGTCAATAGAAAAGGCCCAGAGCTCACAATCTGACCTCAGATCAGCACACAGAACTGTGAGGCTGGGAAAGCTCTGCCATCCCGTTAGGGAAATGGCTGGCTCCCACAATTCCTGGAGTGGGATAAATGCAGGAAACAAGTCTAGAGGAAGTCAGTTACAGAGCAAGCCTGGTGTTGTGACATGCAGGTTAGAGGTCCAAAGCCAAGAGCTGATATTTAAACCAGCTTTCACATTGCATAAGTGTATGAGGGACAATGAGAATGTGAGCAAGGTTTTGACCTCTATGCTAAATGTATTGTTCTTGGTTTCTGTGTGGGTTTCCTATAGCTGTTCCTGCGTGACTTGTCCTGTCGAGAAGAGAAACTTGACCTTTGTTGTGTTTTGTGAACTTAAGTCCTGTGAAGCTTTTCAAAACTTTCTTTTCTCCATCATGGTTTAGAGTTATATAGAAGCGATTTAGGTACTGTTTTTGTAGGCCTTTTTCAGTGAGAGGCAAGGAGCTTTTTTTTTTTCTTTTCACTTTTAAGTACTCAGTGCAAGTTTGGGTAGAAATCAAGCATATAGTATGACGATAACGGACACAAATATGCACCAAATGTAACCCACACTCAAAAATACTGCAAACGCTATGTGCGCTTGTTGTGCTTCAACTTGTTCTTCAAAGTGGTCTTGATGTGGTCCAAACCAAACAGTCCAGCAGTGAAGCGGACAGAGTTGTCTCAGCTTGATCTACATGGGAAAGCTTGAGTTCATGGGAAAATACAGGAGTGTGTGTGTGTGTGTGTGTGTGTGTGTGTGTGTGTGTGTGTGTGTGTGTGTGTGTGTGTGTGTGTGTGT
>JAQLOM010000001.1:6984733-6994914 GCA_030068315.1 Chrysichthys thysi
ATATATATATATATATATATATATATATATATATATATATATATAAAATATAAGTAGGTTTTTGTTTTGTTTTGAAACAGAGTTTAGTTCTTCACATTCATCATTTAGTAGAACTGGCTGGAGTTTGAAGGGCATTGCAGTCCCAGCCACTAGAGGGCAGAAGCGGGTACAGGCGCACATTGCGCTCCACTTGTCCCTCTTTACTAGCCGTAGCTCGGCATATCTTCCTTCCCCCGGAAGTCGGTAGTCCTTTTCCGCAGACTCCAACATGGTGAGCAGATCGCTTTTCCCTTTCTCCTCAGATTTCATCCACAAACATCGGCCTTTTTGCACCCTGTTAATCAACCAAAGCATTAAAATATCATATTTCCACCCGCCGTGTGCTCATAAATCTTTAACTTATTGTAGCACAAGTAGATATTTCTCTGAATAATGTTTTGTTCGCCTTCAGCCTTCGCTCTCTGCTCACTAAGCCACATTAGCTTTACAAACATGGCGCCTCAACACACGGCTTCGTCATTAAACTCGGGGTATTTCTCCGTCTTGAAAGGCTCCATGGTTTTGTCCTTGCTGTAAAAGTGAGACATGAGGGACAGAGGTGTAGTTTTAGAGAGCGTTGTTCGGGTTTCTCCCTGAAGGCCTCGACCGCTTTCTGTGTTCGTGTGAATGAAGCTGAGGAGCTAGCGTGAGGAGTCGGGATTATCTCTGTGTGTGTGTGTGAGAGAGTGAGAGACAGTGAGGAAAAGAGAAGCGGGTTTCAGACCAACGCAGAAACGTGACCTGTGACTGTTTGTGTTTCCAGGCTCGAGGACCGAAGAAGCACCTGAAGCGCGTCGCAGCGCCCAAGCACTGGATGCTTGACAAACTTACTGGAGTGTTTGTGAGTGTTCTGTCACGTGACTCTCTCTCTACACGCACGTGTTGAATAGGATGTTGGATGTTTTTTGTAACTAAAGTACTTTTCAAATGGAGAATGTGAGCTGTGTGTGATGTGTGGTGGTGTTCTCAGGCTCCTCGGCCCTCCACCGGTCCCCACAAGCTGAGGGAGTGCCTGCCCCTCATCATCTTCCTGAGGAACCGGCTGAAGTACGCCCTGACCGGAGACGAGGTCAAGAAGATCTGCATGCAGAGGTTCATCAAGGTCGATGGCAAGGTCCGCACTGACATCACCTACCCTGCTGGGTTTATGGGTAAGTCGGAGTGCTCGTGTCTGTAAACGTGTATACAGTGAACCCCCACCTATCGTTCCGGCATTCCGGCACCCCTCCACGAGAGGTGAAATCCGCGAAGCAGCGCCGTCACGTTGTTTTATTTATAAGGTTTTATAAACCGTACCCACTCTCTTATTAACCTTTTCCACACCCTTATAAACACATCCTATGCTCTTAAACATACATAATTTTAACAACAGATAATATTCTACATGCCTACTTCTTGTTTGCAACCTGTTTACTAGCTCAAGCAGAAGTGGCGTACCCCGCTGCTGTGTTCATCCGCTGATGAAATACAGGGCATACTGTTTTATTTCTATTTAAATGTTCTTTTAATGTTTGAAGTAACATTTTTTTTAAAAACAAATTATATTATATATTTTATATTCCAGAGTCCCACGAAAGCCAAAAAATTCTGCCAAGCAAAATTTGAAAATCCACGAGACACTGAGCCCACAATAGGTGTACTGTGATATTGCGGGGGGTCACTGTATTTTGGATAAGGGGTAGCTCAGGGGTGAAGACGTCGGAATACTGATTGGAAGGTCAGGAGCACCGCCAAGCTGCTGCTGCTGCTGGGCCCGCGAGCAAAATCCTTAACGTCAACTGCTCAGTTGTTTAAATGAGAGGAAAATGTAAGTCGCTTTGGATAAGGGCGTCTGCAAAATGACTGTAATGTGTAAAACTTGCGTACAGGACGGGCCATGAAAAAGGAGCGCGTCTCCAGTGCTGATGCCACACTCTTTGGAGGAGGCTGAAGCTCCTGTCTCTCCGTCTGTCGCCCCAGGCATAGGTGTGACTGGGGACCACTTTCAGCATCTGTTGTGACCTTTGTTTAAGTGAATCCAAACAATTTGTTTGCTTGTTCCACGTACAGTGGAACCTTGGATTGTGAGTAACTTGGCTTGCGAGTGTTTTACAAGACGAGTGTTTTGACTTGGTGAACAAGCAAGGTCTTGCAATACAAGTAGTATGCATACGCTCCGTCTGCCGAGCCTCACGTGAACGCAACTTCTCTCTTTCACATATATAATTTTTTTGTATAAATATGTGTTGGTGTGGAATGAATTCTGAGTTTCCGTTATTTCGTACGGGGAAACCCGCTTTGATATATGAGTGACTTGGATTACAAGCTCGTCTCCGGAATGAATTATGCTCATAGTGCAAGGTCCGACTGTGGTCCTAATGCCGGAGGCGGGCTATGTTTTCATAGCCCACCCTGTACTTAATGGGTATTATTAAGCAAGCAGCACCACATGGACTGCGATGTGAAGGGTTGTGTGTGTGTGTGTGTGTGTCCGTCCAGTTGATGCCCAGCCATTACACAGGATCTTTAGAAGTGCCTCATGGTCTGAGATTTTAGTTCCACCTGAAGTGTTATTTTCATGGATGAAATGCGTAAAATGCGGGATGTGCCGGTCTTCTATAAAATGGCTGGTAGAAGTCGTCACGGTTGACGTATGTAATCGTTTTGATTCATCAGACAAATCAGGTTTGTGAAGATGTGAGAAAAGGACTTGGTCTTTTGTAATCATTAGACACTCTGGAAACACTAACTTTTTTCCTGTTGTAGTCAGTTTATTCAGTTTTGTTAGTGTTTGTCGAAAAGGAAATTGTTGGTGAGATCCCAAACCAATGCCACTAAGAGAAATTACAATTTTTAAATGACTGGATGGGGAGAATCAGTAATCACTGCAGTTTAAGTCAAAATAAACGGAACAATAAATACATGGGTTGCCGCAAAAAAAAGAAAAACAGTGCAAAGGGAAAAGTATTGCACATGACAAATCTGGTGCTTATGGCTTTCTGCAAAAAAAAATTGCTGAATAATAATCCAGATGAAGTTTCAATGTGTAAATCAAAGCGATCTAGAGGGCTTTGAGCAAGATATGTTCTTGACACTTAATAATAAAAATCATATTAGTCGGGTTATTAAAATGAAGTATATGTAATACACTTGGGATTTTTAGTGACAGCCATGTGCACATTAGAAGAAATCCCTCATTGAGAGACATGGTGTATCCCATACAGATAGACTAGAATTGCTACAGGCATCCTCCAGCAATATTATTTCACAGGCACCTGACCAGAAAACTTCTCCCGTCCAGGTAGTACTGTCAAATGGTCATTTGCCAAACAGCTTCAGGTTGTTCTGTTCACTGACTCGACTGCTTTTCAAATATAGCTATAGATCTGGCTGAACGGAGACGCACTCTGTACAAATCCCCTGTATGTGGTACCATTAAGAATTCCAACCATGAGCGGTCATCGGCGGTAGTGATGTTGAGAATCAGTTTGACTTTATTTAAAAAAAAATATATATTTGTGAACACTTCTGAAGGTAAGAAAATATGGCCGTATTTTGATGAGGTTAAGGTGTATTTGAGGGTTTGTTTTTTGAGGTAGTGGTAAGTTTGCATCCATCAGTGATTTTATAGTATGAGAGCGAATTCTCAGTAGAGGTGTGTGATTGTTCAGTCGCTGTTAGTGTGTGGTGTTCAGTGATGTGTGCAATAGCTTTGTGATGCAGAGCCATGATCACATGTATTGTTACTTGTTTTCCTTTTGGGGTTGTTTACACATTTTAGCACGGTGTTGGTGCCATGTTGAAATCAGTGGTTTGTGAGTAATGGTTGAATTAGATAGGCCGGTTTAACAGATGGATGAGCTGTTAGATGCCCTTCCTTCAAGGCTGGCACATGCTGGAGTGTTTTAATGGAGCCATCGTCATTCACCCAGTGGGAGTTCAGATAAGATTGCCAAGAGGATATTAAATCTGATCTGATTCATTGTTAAAACCTGGCGATGTAGCACGATGCCAGGCTTGGTGAAATAACTACCAGAATGTTGCTCCCTGAAGCCTGGGATCTTCACGGGAGACTTGGAGCTGTTTGTACATTCAGCCGATGAACAGCATGTGGTATTGTGTCCTGGGTTGCAGATGTGATCAGCATCGAGAAGACTGGAGAGAACTTCCGCTTGATCTATGACGTTAAAGGCCGTTTCACCGTCCACCGCATCACCAACGAGGAGGCCAAGGTGAGCCATCTGAGTTTCATTTTTCTATTTTTGTTTTTTACTTTTTGGGGGGTAGTAAAAGGGCTCCGTGGAGACTTTTATTTCAGAGCGTTTACTCTATTAAAAGACCATGAATTTGGCTTGGCTTGGTCTCGGTGAGCTCAATTAGCCCAGCTCTGTGTTAGTGTGATGTTAGCCAACTATGGGTGTCTTTAAACACAAACCTGGTTTTCATTTACAGCGTTTAGTCTACCAAATGCTGTAAATGTGGAAAGTGTTGGATAAGGCTTTAATGTCAGGAGTGTTCAGGCTCAATATGTGAGATGAATTTGCCTGTCAATAATGACATTTCAATTTAAGTGGGATTGACTGTGTGATTATAATGTCTGCCTTTATTTCTGACCACTTGGTTGTACAACCTTGCTAACCTTGTTTGTTTGGACCTGTGAGTTGCCAGCCTTGTTTGGCTTTTTTACGTTTTGCTCATTTGGCATAAAACTGAGCAGCTGAAGATTAAAGGTCTTGCTAAAGGACACCAATAATGGTAGCAAGTGTCTTGACGGTGTTTTTCTGAGCCACCCTTTTCGCCAGTCTCTGTGCTTAGCTTCTTCGTAGCTACTATGATATTAATGTGTCTGAATTTGCATTAAAATCCTTCTTTCCCTGTCTCTGTGTTTCTGTAGTACAAGCTGTGCAAGGTGAAGAAAATCCTCATTGGCACTAAGGGAATCCCTCACCTGGTGACCCACGATGCCCGCACCATCCGCTACCCTGATCCCCTGATCAAGGCCAACGATACGGTCCGCATTGACCTGGAGACTGGCAAAGTCACAGACTTCATCAAGTTTGACACTGGTCAGTGCTACCATTTTGTTGCTCTTTAAAATCCTTATTTCTTCAAGGGCACTGACACCAGACAATTAATATGGGGGTAATGGGAGGAAAAAACTTGCACCATCCAGTTACACTGTGATCCATATTAATTATTTGGTGTGAGCGTTCCTGGGAAAAACCACACAGCTTTAATGTGTGTCAGCATTGTACTCGAGTGACCATGTCTACTGTCTCTCTTCCTGTGTGTAGGTAACCTGTGCATGGTGACAGGCGGTGCTAACTTGGGTCGTATTGGTGTCATCACCAACCGAGAGAGGCACCCTGGCTCCTTCGATGTGGTGCACGTGAAGGACAGCACGGGCAACAGCTTTGCCACTAGGCTTTCCAACATCTTTGTCATTGGCAAGGTGAGAAAGAAATATCTTCTGCTGATAGCAGCGTAATGCTCTATATTCATGTTCTGTTTCATTTTATTGCTTACATTTGCTCTAAATACAAAGATGGTTCAGTGAGGATTTCAGATGAGTGGTAAAACTTGAAATTTTATTGCAATATTCTTATTGTTGGCAAATATTGTCATGTTTATTATCCGGAATCCAATTCTGAATGATTTTATGGACGTGCATAAAATGGGAACATTTCAGTTTCGATTCTTTTTTTAAATAATGAGCCGGTTCAGTTGTAATGCATACAAACCAGTTTAATATTATTAATATCGACAGCCCTGAGGTAATCATGATGTCTTTTTGTGTGGTTGTCCACTTAACCAGGGTAACAAGCCATGGGTGTCCATTCCTCGTGGAAAGGGTATCCGTCTGACCATTGCTGAGGAGAGGGACAAGAGACTGGCTGCCAAGCAGAGCAGCAGCTAAGTCCACTCAGGACTAGCTTCCCCAAACCCTGGTTTCAAATAAAAAAATATTTACACCAATAAATGGCACAAGAGTGAATTATTCAGGTTTCTTTTAATGGTAGTGACAAGGAACAAGTTGAAAGTTGCTTGAAAAAGCCATCCAAATTAGGCATTTGTGTTCATGTGGAGCTTATGAATATCCTACAGCGTTACCAAATTAATTCAAGTCCAATTGCGTCCCGTGGTGACTGTTTTGGTCCGTGAAACATTAACCTATATTTCAGGTACAGTAATTTTTGAAAAATGTACATTTAGCCTGCAGCAGTCAGACAATTGTGTTCCTCTTTTCTGTGCTGTCCTGTTTAGTGCTCCATTAAGCTTAGTCGTAGAATGGATTGAAAACTAATAGTTTACAGATAAATGGCACTTAATATTTGAAGCTAAATGCAAAAAGCTTCCAAAGCATAAATGTGGGCCAATTTAATAGTAAATATTATAAAGGCTTTCAAGTAATTAAAACTTAACGAGTTTTGCAACTGATTTTATAAATAGTTTGAGGATCGCTGTAAGTGTCCGGCCCGGAGTAACCAAAGGAACACAATACAGACTCTAACGTTTAATAATAATCTGATGGAGGTAGATGTGCCACTTTATTTAATTTTAATAATCTTATTAAAGAGACCAATTAAAGGGATGCATGATGTAAGCAGGCCCGAGAACTAGAGCTGAATTTGGGGCTGGTGAAGTTCTAATTAGAACTATAGTAGTGGGTATATCACCCAATGCCTCTTCACTGCCCTTGTAAGATGGCTGAGCACATGAAACGGTTCCACACACATATTATAAACATTGGCTAAACTATGGAAAGTCAGGGGGGCATATATTAAAAATGTTTGAAACATTTGATTGGTGATATACAGAGAGACAGGGACATGCTGTCATTCCATGGCAGAGCACAGTTGGGAAGGGACTGCGCAATCCAAGGTGAGGCTCAGCTTACTGCTGCCTCACTGCGTCTCTTCCCTGTATTTGAATGGAAATGTGAAAATTCAGTGATTTTTTTTAATAAAAAAAATATAAATTGTTTAAGTTAAATGGAAAATGTATTCATAGTTCAAGCCATTTGATAAATATAACCATTTCATTTATTTATTATACGAATTATTTTTTCCATGATGACAGGTGAGGCTCTGCTTCTCCTGACCACACGTCACTGCTGTCTAACATGCCCATTAACTGCAAGTCTGTATGAAAAGTCATACTGAGTGGCTTCATAATTTATGTTTCTCAAATATAAAGGAAGTTATACTTTTCAATGTGTATATACTCCACCATAGTATAAGCTGAATAGAACAGCAAAATGCATTAGGAGCTTGGGCTTTAATATGACATTAAAAATTGGGTCAATGAAAAAATAAGTCTTGACAATATGAAAAAGTAGCAATCCAAACGACACGTTCACCATGAATTTGAGGTGTACTGCTGTAGTGCCTCCACACCAATGCAAATCAAAGCTTCTTGCAAGTTGAAATCGTAATAGCATCACTTTCCAATAAGAAGACTATAGTAATGGGTCACCATAACTCGCTCCAAAAGATAGTGTGTGCATCTGGAGAACTGTAAATGGTGCTGAAATGTGTTATGTCATGTTTCAGACATAATAGCTCATATCCTGATCAACCATGACATTAAAACCACCTGCCTTAATATTGTGTTGTGCTTCCAAAACAGCTCTAACCCTTAAGAGTTATGGAATCCACAAGACCGCTGAAGGTGTGCTGTTGTATCTGGTACCAAGACATTAACAGCAGATACTTTAAGTCCTGTAAACTGAGAGGTATGGCCTCCTTGGATCGGATTTGTTTGTCCAGCACATCCCATGCTCGATCAGAGATCTGGGGAATTTGGAGGCCAAGCCAACGCCTTGAACTTTGTCATTATCCTCAAACCATTCCAGAATTCCGTGTGCGGCAGGGCACGTTATCCTGTTGAAAGAGGTCATTACCGTTAGGGAACCCTGTTGCTGTGAAGCAATGTACTTGGTCTGCAAGAATGCTTAGGTAGGTGATATGCTCAAAATAACATCCACAGGAATGGCGGAACCCAAGATGTCCCAGCAGAACATTGCCCAGAGCATCACACTGCCTCCATTGGCTTGCATTCTCACTATAGTGCATCCTCATGCCATCTTACCCCTGGTAAGTGATGCACCTGTCCATTCACATGACATAAAAAAAAGCTTATGCATCAGAACACGGTGGACTACTGATCAGAAGGTTGGCAGTTCAAATCCAAGCCCTACCAAGCTACCACTGTTGGGCCCTTGAGCAAGGCCCTTAACCTCAAAATGCTCAGTTGTATAAATGAGATAAAAATCTAAGTCGCTCTGGATAAGGGCGTCTGCCAAATGACTGTAATGTAATGTAAGAACAGGCCACCTTTGTCCATTGTCCAGTTCTGATGTTCACACGCCCATTTTAGGCATCTTCAATTATCGACAAGGGTCAACATGGGTACTCTGACTGATCTGCAGCTACTCAGCCCTATATGTAGCAAGTTGCGAAGCACTGTGTGTTCTGACTCCTTTCTATAATAACCAGCACTGACTTTTTCAGCAGTTTTTAGCTCTTCTGTGGAATCAGACCACCAGGGCTAGCCTTCACTCCCCACAGGCATCACTGAGCCTTAGGTGTCCATGTCTCTGTCACCAGTTTACCGGTTGTCCTTGCTTGGACCACATTTGGTAGGTAGGTACTAACCAGTGCATACCAGCAACACCCCACAAGACCTGCTGTTTTTGAATGCTTTGACCCTAGCCATCACAATTTGGTGTTTGTCAGTCACTCTGATCCTTATTGTTGGCCATATTTCCTGCTTTCAACACACCTTGAAGAACTGACTATTCAATTGCTGCCTAATATATCCTACACCTTGACAGGTGCCACTGTAATGGTGTAGTTACTGTAACTGTAATATGTGCTGGTGTTCTCACCACATGCAGTCACTCACAGACTGTAGGGATTGAGGCCTAATGAGTGCCTGCTTTCCAATAACCCTGATACCTCTTCGAATCCTTGGCTCCTCGATCCTACACCCCTCAGCATGTAGCTCAGAAATGCAGATCGGCTACATCAATAAACGAAGACACTTTAGAATGTTGCTCTCATGAGCAAGGTAAAAATGTTTGCCCTCAGTTCCTCCTGCTCCTGTTTCATTTCCTCCAAGCAAAGTGCTAAAAGACGAGGAAGTGACACAAGCTAAGGGAACATGGAAATGCAATTAATGAGATGCACAGACACTCCATTTTAAAGGTGATGTTCGGTTGGATCTTGACGCGAGCCGCTGTAGAGCTACAGAGATAAAGAGGGACACTGATGTATTATATATGGGTTTATGTAACCATAAACTTTATAAGTGAGTCAGAAACCGGGGCGTGTTTGCTTCTCCACGATCAGTTTGGATGGATATTGCACATAATTAGAGGACCATGGAGGATTATTACTATGCTACTTTAGGCAAGACCCAGGATTTGTAAAGTTAACGAATCACAAGGAGCTACGTCACAGGAGGAATGTATACTTGCATGTGAACGTGTGTGTTCCACTTGGCTGTGACTCTTTTCCAGGCCATATGGGTCCTGCTGGGTTTCAGCCTGTTTGTCCTGCAGCCTTTGGCCTGATGGTCCGCAGTGCTGCAGCGTGGCTCAGCTCATCCCACTCCAACACACTGCTGGGGCTCGTGTCCAGAATAAGACACACACTCACACACCTACACAGTGTCTTGTGTCCTTGAGTTTAATATATACGCTTTTGCGTCTAGTTGGGTTTAGTTATGTTTCGTTTCAATACACAACAGTTCTTTGTGTTCGTAACCACATTTACCCTCTCGGGGTGTTGTGTTGTAGATGTGTAAGCATTATTATTATTATTATTATTATTATTGTAAGTGTGTTTGTTATGAGAGCAGAATTTAAAATGGACCTGACATACTTTTTGCAGCAGGTCTGTGGTCTTTTGTGTCAAATGACTTTTTTGTGCAATGGTGCCCTTTGAAAATGAAATGTGAAGCTTGCCAGACTCCAGCACTGCTCCTGCACTGCTCACATCTCCCCCTTGTGTAAAATAAAACACAGCACTTTGATCTGATTACACAAGAGCTCAGTGGTTTCAGAATCACATTTGGACATTTGCCCCCTCTCTTTATTTTATATATATATATACATATATATATATATATACACACACACATATATATATATATATACA
>JAQLOM010000001.1:7058853-7081359 GCA_030068315.1 Chrysichthys thysi
TGTGTGTGTGTGTGTGTGTGTGTGTGTGTGTGTGTGTGTGTGTGTGTGTGTGTGTGTGTGTGAGAGAGAGCGAGAGATACAGTGTTTGTATTGCTCCATGTTATGGCTGTGTCGTCTTTACATCCTGCCCGTCTCATTCTTGCTTTTTGCTCCTTCTATATCTCTATGATTTGCAATTCTCCTTATTTTGGTCCGGGAGAAATATATAGTCACTTCTTTCTGTTTGGTTCGTTCTTCCACTTGACTGAATGAATACATCGATGCAGATGCTTCCTGACGCTTCTCAGAGCGTGTATGTGTTTGTATGCAGCTTGCATTTCCTTCTCTGTTTCTCTCCTTCCTCTGCTCTCTGTCAGTCTTTGCTCTTCACATATTAATGGATTAATGGTTAAGGATGAGCAGATGTTCGTCATGCTCTCTGAGTTTGTGCGGGTGTGTGTGTGTATGTGTCTGGTACAGTACTTGCTGAACCCTGTGTAACACTGAAAACAGATTTTGCTTTAACAGCAAAGAGTGGGTGGTCAGTGTGCTTGTGTGTGTATGTGTCTGCGTGTGATTCATATTTACATTCCTAGACTTACATAAATATAAATGCTGCATCTTTAACTGTTGGTGAGCCATCAATGAGTAAGGTTTTGCTTTTATGAATGACAGTTTAAGGGATGCAAGGATGATGGTTTTTTTGCTTCTTTTCTTAGTCAAGTTCGGTTTATTAAAGCGTCATTGTGTGACACACTCGTGCATGAATTAAGATGGTTTTTTTGTATGACCAAAAGACACCTGGCCAAAACCAGTCTAATAAAACCTAATAAATATCAGACAGTACAATCCAATACATAGAGTTCAAGGAAATACCACATTTGTCCTTACTGTAAGAACAAAAGTGAACAGTAAAATAAAATGATTTGGTGTAAATGAAAAGGCCGTGACAAAAAAGGATAAGTCTTTTGTTGTAACTCGGTGGTAGCCCAACCTGGTTATATGGCTTAATAAGGAGCAGTGAGAGTTCATGACATGAAAAGGATGTTGCTAAGGATATTTTTGAATGTTAGAAACTAAGTATACCATTCGACGTCATTCTGTGTCATTAGAGGGTCGAATGATTTCAGGCAAATTTCTAAACTCTCTTGTGCTCAGAAAGGTTTATATATATCGACATTTATTTAGATTTCACTCTGATTGTGTGTTTTCTTAAAGCTCTGTCCTCCAGCCTTCCAGTGAGCAGCAAAAATTACGCTGATGGAAACGTTTGCTTATGTTCGCTTTTGTTTGAATGAATGTGTAACATGAATGCACTTACTGTAGTGCCCTGATGAACCCGAACTGATGAGAGATCAAAGCCTCTTTGAACTTAGTGCTTCAGTGGCTGCTTCTCAGGTGTGGCCACAAAGATGCTCTCAAGCTCATAATGTCATGTTTGTGCTGATGTAACATCCAAACCTTTGACATCTAAATGCTTTACAGGATTTTGGTTTGCTATCAGCTAAATTGATCACAAAATTCGTGGGGGGAAAAAAACCCACAAGATTAAAAACAGCTTTAGAAATGTAGAAAGATTAGGCCCGCTTGTCGCCGTTTTAAGATTCTCGATTCATTAATTAATTTATTTATTCCAGTCTGAGAGTAATTCAGAAAGTATTTTGGCATTGACGGCAGTTAAAACCTGCAAAAACGTAAGGGACATCCAGAGACTCCTACACTATATTGTTGGGACCATGTTGCAAATAATTTTACAATGACAGGAATGCTGTTACAGGAAAATAATCAGTGATGGGTTGGTGGCCTGATGTGAAGCAGAGAACCAGTTACAACCCAGGGGTTGATTATTTCCCAGGAACAGCATGCCTCGAAGGTTTTTAATTCTTCTTAATCCACAGTTATGCAACAATGAATATTTTTAATTTATTAATAAGCAGCTATTCAGTGACCCCCCCCCCGTGACAGGTGATATATCTGCGAAGTAGCGCTGTCAGATTTAGTTTATTATTTATATATTAAGGCTTTATAATCCATTTCCACTCTCTTATTAACCTTTTCCACCCCCTTATAAACACGTCCTATGCTCTTAAACACTTTCTACACTCTTAAACATACGGAATTTTAACAACATATAAAATTCTATACGCATACTTCTGCCGGTGAGGTCACTTCCTGTTTACAGCCGCCCTACCCAATCCTAGCGCTCCCTCGCGATCACCTGACTTTTCCGACTGATTTTATTATTTCTGTATATATTACGGCTTTATAAACCATTTCCACTCTCTCATTAACCTTTTCCGCACGCTTATAAACACGTCCTATGCTCTTAAACACTTTCTACACTCTTAAGCATACGTAATTTTAACAACATATAAAATTCTACGTGCGTACTTACTGCCGGTGAGGTCACTTCCTGTTTACTGGCTCAAGCAAAGGTGGCGTACACCGCCACTGTGTATTCATCCGCTGATGAAATACAGTGCATACTGTTTTATTTCGACTTAAATGTTCTTTTAATGTTTAAATTAACATTTTTTAAAAATTATATTTTATATTTTATATTCCAGAGTCCCACGAAAGCCAAAACATTCCGCGAATCAAAATTTGAAAATCCGCGATGCGCTGAACCCGCGATAGGTGAACCGCTATATTGTGGGGGTTCACTGTAAACAGTTTTCTCACCACCCTCACCAGACAAAAAATGGAGCTTGTCATGTTACTGAGGATCCAAAAAGTAGAACGTCGTCTGTCGCGAAGAGTTTCCCAAGGTGGGAAACCTACTGACTATTACAAAGTTCTGACACCTGAGACTCCTTAAACAAACATTACATAAACATCTCTTAACAGAAAACTTCACCATAACGCCAGCTATAGATTTTTTTTCCCCCCTTAATAACAAGATCGTTTTTATCATTTTATGATTAGGCTTAGATTATGTGGAGCATCTGTTATACAAGTCCCTGTGTATTTAAGTGCATGAATCACCGTCAGTTATAAAAATATAAAACACCTTCTGATTTAGTCAGATTCAAGAATTCAAGAGCCCTGTGGTAAGGATCTCTTAAATACCAAGAGCAGAAAAGCAATAGCACATGAATTGGCAACAGACTTAAAAACTCTCAGCTCTTTTGGATTTCTTTTCTATAAATCCAGCGGCTAATGATAGCTCCAGACCACATGCCATCTGACAAGCCATGGTTACTATGGCATATAATCTCCTAATTAAGAAGTCTCTTAATTGAATACTCTAGTTAAATGCAAATTAAATGTTAAATACTGTCCTCTAATTAATCCGTGTGTAGGCTGACACTTGTTGTGAAGATCTTTTATAGCAATTTTGGAGTCCTTGTTGGATTTGGTGTGACTCCAGCCCTTTACTAAACCTTTAGCTGTACATTATGAGCAGCAATCTGG
Organism: Chrysichthys thysi; assembly: GCA_030068315.1. Classification (NCBI taxonomy): domain Eukaryota; kingdom Metazoa; phylum Chordata; class Actinopteri; order Siluriformes; family Claroteidae; genus Chrysichthys; species Chrysichthys thysi. The sequence continues at coordinate 7,062,247 of JAQLOM010000001.1, forward strand.
TGAGAGCTCTGTTATGTACTCATGGAGGTGTTGGCTGTCAGGTTTAGAAAAAAACTTGAAAAAGTCTGTACCTAGTTTCGAGTTCAAGATTTTCATTTTTGGTCTAAAGGTAATTTGTAGCATTTTTGCTCTAAAACTGAACCTGCATGAGCATTGGGATCCTCTGGACTTTGGGATCACAATCAATCCTAAAATAGTGCAATGATGTTTAGTTGTTTAATTCAAATTTTTCTTGGCTGCAAGCTTTTCCGTAGGTGTTTTGTCACTTGTGAGGGTATTGCGGTGGCTGTGGAGGTAGTAGAGCAGGCAGACAGCTCAGCTAATAAGAAAAGCAGTGTAAGACAGGACTGATGTTTTGACATCCCTCCACTGCTCAGCAACAGCAGGAACGGAGTTGAGCAGCACAGATGTATTGGAAATCCCTCACCCAGTGTTTGGGTTATAAATCAAACTAAATGCTCTCTCCACACTGCACATTAGCCAAGTGTTTATCTTTAGTTGTTTACTACTATCTTGCCATGATTACTTCAACTGTAGCTAAATCTAAATCTAAGATAATAACAGAAACTATATTAAACTCTAATTAAATTAGCATGCGTCTCACACACACACACAGGTTGACAATTAGATGATGAAAGTTCACAAATACAGTGGTACCTTGACTTACGACCGACCCAGGTTAGGACATTTCCGAGACATGAGGTTGACGTCGGTCTATTTTTTGCTTTGGGATACAACGTTGTTTTTGTGATACAACATTGGCGATTTCATCACGTTTCGTGCGGCCCGCCGCCATTACACGTTCCCGTGTCCCACTCTGCCCCAAGCTGACCTACAGATCACGTGTCGAGCTCGCTGAGTAAGCATCACCGCAGCATTTCTTGCTTGGTTTTGTGTTCTTTGTGCCGTTTTGGAACTTTATTTGTCCTGTACCCTGTGTTTTCATCATGGGTCCTAAGAAAGTGAGAAGAAGAAGAGGCCACATACCTTAGATATAAAGTGGGAAATCATTGAAAAACACGCTCAAGGTGTGCGCGTTACGGACTTGTGCAAGGAGAACGAGCGGAGTAATTCTACCATTAAGTTGACCATTAAGTTAAGTTTAGCACTAAAGTGTAGCGTAAGTTTAGCGATACTTAAAGTGTAGAATAAATTTAGCGATGTTCTGTAAGCGTATAGCAAGTGTTCAGTTGGCGAAAGAGGGCGACGTACGTAATGTAAACAAACCTCCTCCGACAATCTCTTCCTCCTCCCACCATCAACGTCTGTCCTACACCTCACTGCTCCGCCTCCATCATCGCTTCTTGTGATCCTCAAAGTAAACTTCACTTAATAAAACCAGTTTATTTCTTTACATTCACTTTTATTATGTTTTATTATTGTTTTAGACATTATTTGTTGTTTATATAGTACATTTCTCTTATTTAAAAGCACATAACAAAAGAAATTGGTGTGTTTTGTTGGGGGTTTGAAACGAATTATTAGTAATTCCATTCATTTTAAAGGGGAAATTCGATTTGTCTTATGACACTTGTGATATACGACCTCGCTCCAGGGACGAATGAATTAATGTCGTATGGCAAGGTACCACTGTAGTACAAATTTATTTTTTTCTTTTATGTAGCTAACACTCTCATTATGTTTATCCTTCATGAGTTTACCATGTAGACCACCAGCGTATCAGCCAGTCACAGTCAAACATCACATTATCTGTAACAGCGGGATTAGCCCTGACCTTCCTTCTAGTTGATGAATTCCTCTGAAACTTTAATAAAAGTTCTCAACAGTTATAGTATAGTTTGTTCAGTTGTTGTTCGGTCAGCAAGTGTATTTGTTCGAACGTTTGTCCATAGGTTTGGTATAAATATGACCTCTAGGGCCTAGAAAATATCATTTTGTTTACATTCTTAACAGCTTCCTTTGACTCATTGACAGTGGAGAATGATGCTAAATTAAGAACGAAAACCAGTTCCTGGTAGCGACTGACATTATATGAGATGGATTACATTACGGTTATTTTGTGTGTATCTTCTCCTGATGGGATACTTTTTTTTTTCCCCCTTCCACCCCAGGCACTTCACTCTTTTGCAAAACACTGATCAACTGTGAAGGTTCAATCCTGAATAGGGACTGGAGAGAAAAGGGGAAAAAAAATCAAAACAAACCAGTCCATACGAAATGGCCATAGACAAGAAAAGAGGCATTGTTTCTGTCCTCTGCTCCCATGCCTTCTGTGGATCCACAAGAAAAGGACTGACCCATATTTAATAAATGGCCGCTTTCCAGGGTGCATCTTGTTAGGCGAGTTGCTTTGAGGTTATTCGTGGCTTCTGTGGTTCTCAGCATGCATGAGTGGCTGGCTGCATTTCTGCACGAGCCGTCTGATTGGCTGAGAGGAACGGAGACGTTTGTGTCCTAGCAGTGTTCAGTGGCTGAGTGACCAAAGGCAGGTCAGCATAAGAGGAGGGGTGGGTGTGTCCAAAATATCTGTACATGCACACACGGAAAGATACACAGGTGCACAGACGAAGACGCGCGCTGTTCAGTGTCTTCTCTCTTAGATTCTCTTTCACATCTCCTTTGAAGTGGTTGGCAAGGTCTTCAAAGCCAAATCCTTGCTTTCACAAAGAGATCTATATGAATCGGTGAGTTCCTGTTGTTTGGACCAAGTGCTTGCTAAGTATAGAGAGAATGCAATTTAGACTTTGACCATGTATCAGTAGGTTTACTATGAGTATCACGAGTGCCGCAGTTTGTGTGAGTTTTATTATCGGTCTTAACTGTTGTGAACAAAGTCCAGAGAGGGTTAGGGTGTTTTGGTGTCCATTTGAGATGAAATGTAACACGAGAGCTGGTGGCTGGTGCAGTTTTGGTCTTGTTAGACAGCTGTTTGTGCAGTTGTAAAATATGAGGTCCCATGCATAGACACCCATTAATACAGCTCCTGTTGTATTGGTGGTCTTGCTGTACAAGGTTCTTGTCTTCTTATTGAAAGTAGGAACACATCACATGGTTGTTGACTCAGGCCTTTGTAAAAGTGATCAGCATCAATCAAAGAAAGTCTCAGATTTATTTTTTTCTATATCCATACCTAAGGACGTACCCATACTAGGTGATCCGATCCGCTTCCAGGGTGTGTGTGACCCCTAAAGACCGGTTTGCTTGACCAGTGTGAGCGCTAACCGCACCCAGGCACCAAACTCAAATGCTATCATGTGCACATTTCAATTCACTGGAGAATATTAGGGTTAATAACGGATCTGGTTCTCCCCTTGGTGATGAATGCAGCGTGCAGTCTGTGAGTAAAACTGCAAATTCCTTCTGCAATGTCAGCAGCTTTTGTAAAACTCTTCTTATGCATGCGGCGTGATTTACGGGAAATCATTACATTAATAAATCTGTACGGCATGTGAGAGGACCGTGTGTCACCACGCCCAGAATAATCCACAGTGTAAAACCAGTTTCCATCACGCTAAGCAAGAGTGCTTTTCTTCAACACAAAAAGTTTCATCGTGATGATGTAAGTGCCCCCAGGAATGGAACGTTTAGCGCAGTGTGAGCTCGGACCAGCGCAGGAGTGGGGAGGGGGGAGACAATCGCTCCTGGGAGGAGTGCAGGGAAATCAAATCTAGTATGAGGGCACCCTAAGCCATATCACCTTTTCTCTGCACCACGGGTATTTTTTACACTTTTTTTTTTAAATGCATACAGAAACATGCTTATTATGTCCTGAAGGTGGCAGAGCCTACAACTCCAGTACTGGGAACTGAGATCCTGGAATAACAGCAACTCCAGAAACACTAATCCTGTTATAGGAATGAAAAGTGCACTTAATTATTTTGAAAAAGTTTTCATCTTTGGAACATAGGCAACTGTGCTTGGTAGTAGTGTAGAAGATACACACATGCATGTTTGCAACCCTATCAGTGTGTGTGTGTGTGTGTGTGTGTGTGTGCGTGCGTGCGTGTGTCCTGAGGAGTGGTGGGCTATGGGCTGGGGGCTTTTGTTGACTCAAAAGGTATTCCATTGTCTCAAAGGACCCGTCATTGCTAAGCAACCTAACTCTGAGGTTGTGGCATCCCTTTTCTGCTTTAAGGGATCAAGTTCACTGGCCCAATACACACACACACACACACACACACACACAGAGAGAGAGAGAGAGAGAGAGAGAGAGAGAGAGAGAGAACTGTGGTTTGGGGGGAGGTGGGTTGAGAGGAAGAGGAAACTTGGAAAGTTGGTGTGTGTGTTTGTGTGTGTGTTTTGGGGGCGATTCTGGCTGTGCATGCATGCTGCAGCTGTGGGTGTCATGAGTGTATTAGGTTATTCTAACAGATACAGCTATAGAAGACTCGCATGGGAATTTTTCTACAATTAATTAAAATATTAATAAATAATTTTTATATGAATCTCAGGATGGACCTGATTGGGAGACAAATATATAAAAGGGCTGTTTTCTATGTTGCATACTCCATATTAAGTCATTTCTTTAAGCCTAACTGCTAATTCAGTGAAAGGTATGCATGTGCTAATGCTAACTTCAGGCTGTTTGTGTCCAGACTTTGAGGAGCAGCTGTATGATAACAGGGTAACTGGGCAGACATTCCGGCACCCTTCCTCTCAGAGCTCAGAGGACACGTCCACCACGCTCAGCCGCTCGCCTTCCTCACTCAACAACAAGAAGCCAGAGTTTGTCTTCCTGGTAATTTTCTGTTGTTTTTTTTTTGCAGGTTTAAATTCCGAGTTGCGGGGTGTGTGTGTGTGTGTGTATGCTTTCTTACGTCAAATTTGTGAAAAGTTAACGGTCATCATGGGTAGGTGTACCACACGGAATAGATATCGGATAAACTTGCACAATTAAATATAATCAGTAATTAAGCGTCCCAGACAGTCTCAGAGAGTGAATGAGCTCCCTGATACACTCCTTGATGATTGGCTCTCAGACCTAAAACCTATTTTTTTTTAAACCATTGAATCAAGAAACTTAGAAAGTTTCTTATAAGGTCTCCTCTTCAGAGAGGGTTCCAAGTAGACGCCATGTAGAATGTTAGGAATGCTTAACTTTCCAAAGAGCATATGGAATTAATAAGCTATTACTCCCTTTACAAATAATCTTATTCAGCTGATGTGTTTTCCGTTCTTTCCTCCTAGCCTGCAAATAAACAGGTGTGTGAAGATGAAACAACATCGTTAGGGATCCGGGCTCAGGACCCAGCCGCTTGTGGCTCAGATCGCTCCCTCCTGGGTTGGAATTCTTCACTGGGGCCCCCAGTTGCTGAAAAACCTCGCTGGCACCTGAGTCGACACTCCTCTGCACACCTCGTCCCTATCGATGTCACAGGTAACCGATACGTAACATGTCCTGCTCTTGCACTTTGCAGTGCACTTTGGTTTATCAAATATTTTCTGTTTTCTCTGAGGTCACAGTTTGCTTTTGTCTGTTATTAGCAATAGTTAATAACTATTTGCCTTTTCTAGTAAGTACATTTGATCATTGATGTTTGCTCCTCCGATAAATGAAAGGAAGTTTGCGTTTAAGAACAATGAACATTTTAAAGTGCGTCTAGGATCTTAGCTGTTATCTTAGTTACTCTGATGTCTGAACTGAGGTTCAGCCTGGGTCAGGCATTTTAGGATTTCCTACATGACATCATTTTCCTCATATTGTTTCCTTGCCACATTTCCTACTTGTATTTTCATGGTGAACATTAAATTGCCCAGCCTGAGTGATATAACTTACACCACATGCCAGATCATCTCCTCATTTCCACTCATGGGTGCTGTGACCTTTTTTTTTTTTTTTTTTTTAATCCATGAGAGCCTCCTACGTCTCTCAAGCTGTCACCCTGTTTTAGTCAGATATTGGCTCTTCCTTTGGCATAGCGTAAGCACTTCCGATCTCTGGGTTTTCCTATTCCTTCCTCATCACTCTGTCTTTGTTTTCTGTTTTTGGCCTGTATTCTTCAGCTTTTCTGGTTTGCCCCCCTTTTGCGCTTGTCCATTTCCTCTCTCTGGGTTCAGTGCAGTAGAGTAGGCTTGGTCTGGAAACTCTGTTAATGCCATGCTCAGGCAGCCTGGGGTCTAATTCGTAAAGAGGTGCCATTCTACTCCCCATCCGCCTAAGAAAATGAACAGGTAGCTGTTGCCATGGCAACGTCCAGCTCTTCCCTCTTAGCTTGGTGAGGGGGAATAGAAAAGCTGCTCAGAATGAAAGCAAGGGATGGAGACAGTGACAGAGAGGGTGTTTGAGTGTAAAGGAGAAGGAGGGAGAGCCTTTTCCCCCCTCCTCCTTTTTCATTTTCATGAATGGCGCAAACACACTTGTTAGGAGAGAATGCAGATTCCTTGGACGTTTTGTGAGAGAGCGGGCAGAGTGGGTTTGGGCAATGTAGCCATGGTGGCTCAGTGGTTACGGTTCGGGCCACTGATCGGAAGCTAGTGGGCTCCTTGGTTGTGTTCTTGAGCAAAACCTTTAACCTTTAACTGCCCAGCTGAATCTGTCCAGTTGTAAGTTGCATGGATATAAACATCAGACAAATGCGTAAACATGATCTGTCATTTCAAGCCAGGTATTAAGTCACCCAGGTTAGTTTTGTGTTATGGCCAATCAGGTGCAGTAGGTGAAATACTTCAATTTTGGACAGAATTGGTTGACAAATATGTTATCTTCCTTACCATTCAACAGAACTGAGAGATTTGAATTCTAAACATTGTTTTAATGAACTTAATGATCACTATCCAAGCTGGTTGCTCCAGTTTTGATAGAAAAACCTGCCTTTTTTCACGATAAAACTACGCTACTGGCAAAGTTATCTTTTTCGGTTTATGAATCCTCATGTAAATATTCCTAAACTAAATTCTGACTGAGTTTACCAAGGCCCTCCTTGTAAACATATTCACACTGTTGCTATGTGGAATCTTCTTCCTGCAACAAGATTCATGTGAAGAAAATAAACTTGTGTTACATGAATCTTTTCTTGAATTAAGTATAGTGTTGATGCTCTACTGGTAACTCTGCAATAGCAAAGTTGCTCTACATTTGAATATTTGGGAATGTATAGGAGTTGGGAAATATAATTTTGAGTAGGGCAGGTGCAAGTTTAAAAAGTAATTGCCCATTGTTGTTGTTTTGTTTTTTGTTTTTTTTTATCAGTCCATGACTATCAACCCTTTTCTCAGAACCTTTCACTCAGACACTGTACACTGTCTAGTGTCTTATTCCATTTCCTAAAAATCAATCAGGCACCAACAAGTCATAAGTTATTCTTCATCTCATGCTGGCCATTCTGCTTGGTGGATATACTACTTGATGTTGTTAACCAATCAAATCTGTTTCATAAACACCAGCTATTTTTAGGCATCTCTAAAAGGTACATGTCTAGAATATATCAGTTTGTAAACTAGATGTACTTCTAGACTAAAACCTGAAATTTACATTCAGCATAGTTTTTGTCTAAAAGCTTCAAAATGATTTAACTCTGTGATTTGTTTTGTCAGCTGGCCATTTTTATTGGAAAGCATAGTGTCTCAGGAATAAACTATTCGATCATTTCTATATTTTACGCACACATATTTTGACAAAGGTCTGTCACTCAGATTGAGAAGTGGTATCTCATGTCTTGCCTCAGGCCAGAGCTTTGATAAGCACGCCAGCGAACTCCAGGCCCCATTTAGAACTGAAAAGGCGGTTAACCCAAAGACCATCCGCCGCCCAAGGAGTGTGATCGCAGGCCCTGATGTCACGCTGCACTGCCAAGGTGACCAGTAGGAAGTTAGAAAGTTCTGATAGGGACTGAAAGCAAGAGGAAGTAAACAAAAACAGCCAGGTCAATGGGCCAAAATATGTGTTTTCTTGCTACTATGTATGCTTTTCTTAGATCTCAGGGACAGAATTTATGGGCTTTCACACATTATTCAGTACAAAACAATGCATGCTTCCAGAATTATGAAAAATCTGTTTGTGCTCTTGGTTTCTGAGTTCAGTCTGTTTTTATCTCTCTCTTAGGTGATGGCAAGATTCTTGCTGTTGATCTGATTCAAGGTGCCTGTTCTCCTGACGCTTCCCAGCCAAGATCTCTGGAACCCACCACAGAGAATACAGGCGAGCAGCACATACCCTTACGGAAAACTCAGAGTGACAGAGAGCACAGTGTCCCCCCATCCCCCAAAGCCCCCACAGGCATGATGGACCATGCCACTCTTATGTGCCCCAGCTCTTCCTGGAATGGCCCAAAGGGTTCCACCTTCTCTCCCGCCTGGAATGACTCCTACAATTATGCCCTAACCCCAAACTCTGTTGCCAAGCAGAGTACGTCCAAACCTGAAACATTAGACTCTGGAGGAGGTGGCGTAACGTGCCCTTCCCAGATCAGCTCTGCAATGTCCGTGAGCTCTGTATCACATTCTCGCTCTTTCACTTTCATCTCAGAACCTTCTGGGCATAGGACATATGCAGCCACACATGGAAATGCAATTAAAGGAAAAAGAAATGAGACTGAGGGTGCACCATCCAATCCAGCTGCTGGTAATGGCCTCAACAAATGTGAGCAAGAGAAGAGGTCAAAGAGAGCCAATGCTTTCAAGTTCCGCGAACGCTCCCTTTCAACGCCAACAGATTCTGGATCTCTCTGCTCAACAGACAACATGTGCTGTCCAGGGGAGACAGTCCCTATAGTCCGAGAAGGTGAGAGCTATGCTTTGCTATACCCTAGCAACAGCTCTGAAGACAACACCAGCACTGATAACATGTCTGTAGCAACAGGGTCTGACTTCTTCCCACTGAGTAGACTGAGGTCACGATCACGAAGCATCTCTCTGAAGAAACCTAAAAAGAAGCCACCGCCTCCAGTACGCAGTGTGTCCCTAGTAAAGAACTTGTCAGCAATTGGTGGGGTGGGCCCACACCATGGTGAAGGACATATCAGAGATGGCAGACCTAAGAGCCTCTTCATACCACGAGATCATAATTTCCAGGATTCGTTCCGGCCGGAGTTTCTCATGGCATCTAAGCCGGATGAAGAGACGCACAGCAGTTTGGAGACAGCTTCTGATACATCTCAGCCCCTTGACAGAGAAGCTGACCTAGCCTTCCCCCCTCACTGGCAGCTTAGTGAATGGAAGTCCAACAATGACCCTTATCGTTCATTATCAGGCTCCAGCACTGCTACAGGTACAACAGTAATTGAATGCATTAAAGTGCGTGGAAGTTCAGAATCACTGGATTCGCCATCAACCTCTCGTGCCACTTCCCCTTCCCCACTGTCCATTGAAGCAGAGACTAAGGTCTCTCCATTCAAGCCTCCATGTCTTATGTCCCCATCAAGTGGATACTCTAGTCAGTCTGAAACGCCCACCCCAACTATTACAAACTCTGCCATCGCTGGACTCACCCCAACAGCGTGCAAGATGCGCCCAAAGATCCCAGAGAGGAAGTCCTCGCTTCCAGCCACATCACCAAAAGACAAATCTCAGTCCCGTCTCTCTTTTGAGTTACCTGTGAATTCCCCAGTAGACTTGTCATCTGTCAAACCCAAACCTAAAGCTAGTCGGAGGCACTCAGACACATCTACCACCAGCAAACCAGGAAAATTGAGTCAATCATCGCAGCCCATGGTTACCACAACGGATCTGCGAAACATCAGACTCCGTTCAGTGAGCCGCTCAGATCTTGAGGACAGTCCTGATGGCTCCTCTGACATCATAGAGGAGGAACAAGGACGTGATATTAGCCCTCCTACCACCCCATGTAGCTCTAAACCACCCAAGCCACCAGTCGCAGTAAAGCCACCGCTCCCCAGGCGACCCATGAACTTGATGCTCAAGTCTCCCTCCTCATCACCCCATGCTCAGGAATCTCCACCAGCCTCCCCAATAGACCGACCAATGCCTGTAGGCAACATATACATGGTGGTCAGGAAGCCTAAACCTAAGAGGCCTTCCCAATCATCAGTCAGTCCATCTGCGGTTACGCCTCAAGAGCAGGTGCCAAGACATCCACCCCCTCTACCTGAGCTTGACCTAGAACATGGGATACCAATTGAAGAGGATTTTAATTTTCCTAGCAGTCCAGAGAAAGAGGAAATAGGCAAGACCCTCCGTAGTCAAAGTCCCATCTCCTGCATAGGGGAATTGGACAAGAAGAAACCCAAGATACCACCACCGGTACCCAAAAAGCCAAATGTTCTTCTCTTACCTTCCCCTACTGTCCAAGTGCCAAGCAATGGCAGTACAGAAAAGCAAAGCATCTTACTTGAAGGTGGTTCCCAGTCACCTCTAGGCCCACCCCCATCTGAAGCTGAGGAAGCCTCTTATAACGAAGAGGTCCAAGAAATACCTACTAACCAAGACATTTGTGAAAGCAATGTACAACATGAAGATCAAGGACACCTGGAGGTTCTGGGAATTGAAGGAAACAGTGATGCACCAGAGGACGGTACCCCGAAGGATACTGCATCTATTCAAGATGTTGACTTTAAGGCATTCACTGCAAAAGTAATGATGGGTATGTCATCTTTTTCAAACATTGATTGATTCAGGTAGTAATAACAATGAATAATAATTATAATAAATATAATATATATGACCTGATGCCAGTTATATATAGCTTATAATTGACCGAGCGTTTGTATTTTAACATCCATGCACTATAGAGGTTACTTACGTAAATGTGTATTTCAAAATGTGCTCACAGAAATGCCACTGGAGGAAAGCAGCTCTGTTAAAGACAAGACAGAACTGCACATCACTGAAGAAACAGACGATGATGTGCCTGTCCACACGCCTACCACACATACAACTGAAGACCTTTTTACCATCATACACAGGTCTTATGAACACTAGTTCATTATAGTTCTTTGTTGTCGATTGATCAACTGCAACCATAACAAGCATTACTGTAACAATACTACAAACACTGTACATGTTTTCTTAAATGCATAATTTAACAAGTCAATTTTTCTTACCCAGATCTAAGCGGAAGGTCCTTGGCCGCAAGGAGCCAGCATTTGGCAGTCGTCAGAGCCTTGTGTCACCTGTAAAAAGCAGCAGCGGCGACATACGAACACTGACACTGGGCAGCATTCCAAGGTCAAACTCTCGGAATGAGAACTTCATGGCTCTTCTCCAGAAGAAAGGCAGCAAGTCAAGCAGTGGAACACGGGTCTCCGCCATGGAACTCCTGAAGAGCACAAACCCTTTGGCTCGCCGTGTCACTGAGTTTTCTCAGTCGGATTTGGATGCTAGTGGAACTGACCCATCGAAAATGGCTCTACCAGACCAGTGATTCCTCTTTTAGAGAACCAAATGTAATGGGTGATTTTCAGTTAGTGCTCCACTGCACGTCTAAATGGTTTTACTTCCCAGGATCTAAAGTGGGGTGCTTTTGAGTTGTTTTGAACCCTGGGTCTCACCTTTTTTGTCATGTTGCTGTGGAGTGCTGTCCATATCAAAGAAAAGGAACCCAGTGTTGGCATGAGTTTCTGACATAGTTGGGTTAGCATTGCGTTTTACCACTGAGAATGTGTTACATTAACTCCTCGGTGGAAATATACAAATGGTACACCAGTTATTGTATGTAGTCAAATTTGCGAATGCCCACCTTTTAAGATTCAGAATTCTTGCAAGTGAAGGCAAGACAATATTTCTTTTGTGATTAAGATGGGAGTTCACAAAAAATGTGTTCACACAATAAGCATGATTGTCCAAGTCAAAAGGAGAAGCAGAAACATTCCAAATAGAAAATATGAAACAAATTCGCTTAAAAAGCACTTTTTATTACTGAAGTAGTTTACAGGTAAACTATTTGTCATTTTGTTTGTTTATTTAAAAAAAAAAAAAAAACATATAAAAGGCCCCGTTTAGCTTTCTGGGTTCTGTTTAACCCAGAGTGAATCTCTATATAAAATATGTACGTGTACGTTTAAAACGTTTCCTTAAAACTGCCCATTTTGGCATGTTTACAGCGAAGACGGACTAAAATCACAAAATGGACAATGCAATATTCTTCATCTGAATCTAAATTATAGCCTTTCCCTCACTGCCAGTAGTGGTGCATAGTGGGTAGTAGTGTTGTGTACGTGTAGCACATACACACACTGAAAAACCAAAACCACCACAGAGCAGATTATGAGAACAGTACCAAATGAAAGAAAATAGGAGCTGGAAACAAAACAAAACAGAGAAATGATCTATGACTATAGACGGAAGGTTTCAAATCCTCCTAATGGGGTGTTTGATTCTGGCTGTCTAATATGGAGAACCTGTCAGGGGTGTCTTGTTCTGGCTACCGAATGAAGACTCTGCACTGTTTAACTCTCAAGGAACCAAGGAAGCGAGTTGCCAAGGACTATGAATGGCAAAGAAGAACTTCTTATTGTTGCCTCCGTATCTTTTTGCCCAGACCTTTGGGAGATGTGGTGCTGCAGACTGCTATAATCACCACATACCCAGATTTAAAGCTGCAGCTACAATGTGTTCCTGAACATTTTTATCTATGTCCACATTGTATATGTCACTCTCTATATGATCATTTCATACTATGCATCAAGGCTGAATGTGCTGCTTCTGTGCCAGTTAAGGCAAATTAGCAGTGAATGCCTATGAATGTCAGGAAGAGGGAACAAAGCTCAACAGTTTACTTTAGTTTTCTGGGGTTTTTTTTTTTTTTTTGTATAGTCACCACCCATGTCCTTGCAGAAAAGGAAATTTATTTCTAATCGATGTTCTAATGCATACAGAGAGACTATCGTGAGAAACTGAGACCTGTGTAGATCTCATTATCTGGTTTGTCTACTAGATGTTTGGTGACAAGAAAAATAAGCATTTGACGAGCAAAGCATTTCCCACAGAGACTACTTCTTCCTTCCCGTTCCTCTAAAATCTTTCCCCCACATGTGACTGTGGCTCACAATCAGAATCAAGAAACCTGGTGCTATTGAGCCAGAGCTCCCTCTGCAGTCCAGGAGGGGAAGCACACCTGGTGAAAAATCTGTTCCGACTCCCCTGAACACAGAGGACAAATATGAAATAAGATTTTTTTTATTATATCAGTCCTTCAGGTAACCTGATAGCATCTAAATATAACAAAGAATATAAAGTATTACATTAAAATAGTGAGTGAAGCTTGTTTTCAGTATTTAGTGAATGAAAAAAAGAAAAGACAACCAGTGTTTGTTTGCCTTGTACTCTGGCGTCAAGCCTGTGTTTTTAAATGCCTTGGTAATGCACTTCTGTAGAAATATCCAGAGTTTCTTTTAGTCTTTTTATGAATACTACTCTAAAGGTCATCATTACTCTTGTGTACTCTGTGCTGCATCCATTCTTAGTCGATAATAGTATCAAACAATTCAAGAGAAAGGTGGAGAGGGAGAGAGAATGTCAAAATGCTTAGATATACAAAGGGTGAAGTATGTGAAGGAAAAAACCCCAACAGACTGTTAGAAGCCATGTGTTGAGTCACTGAGAGTTTTCACATAACTGTAAAGACAGCTTGGACTGTACGTTCTGCCACAAAGACCAGAATGACACAGGTGCCTACAGTATTTATGTGACAGCCTACGGTGAAAACATATTCTTGCTTTTGTATGCTTCCTCCTTTCTCCCTCCATCTTGGCCTCTTTACCGCTTGCCTAATGATACCCACAGGATCTCACGTTCGTACACAGAGGAGAGATGAATCTCAAAAACACCCCAACAAAGGGAGAGCACAGCAAGCACTGAAAAATGCAGACCCTACAGGGACTAGTTTCCTAAAAGCATTGTGCTTAGGATCAGCACTTATTGGGCAAAGTGTTTAAAAGTGACCCTCATGCTCTCGCGCTCTATCTTAAAACAATTTTTTGGCAATTAGTTTAAGTGAAAAATGCCATCCCCCTCTATGCCTAAAAAGATCTATGCTTTTCAGCCAGTGCCAAATTTGAAAATATACACTGTATATAACATAGAAAATTCTAAGATACAGCTTTGTCAAATTTTTTATCACAGATGAGTATAACAGAGGATTATTAAGGCTATTAAAGATCAGCTTAGAGTTTGCTGACTCTCGTAAGAAAAAGCTTTAATTGCCCCTTGTCCTTGGGACAAAAACAGTTGGGTGGGAAAGAAAGAAAGTACTGGGAATTATATTTTTGTTATTTTATCATTGGAAAGACGTATATAAAATCTCTGAATATTATGAGCCTCCCTCTCCAGCAGTAAGGATATGTAGCTGTGAGCTCTTCAAGCAGCTATGTCTTGCTTATGTGCTTAAAAAAAAAAAAAGTTACATGAATAAATTATTTTTCTTGCTTAAATGCTCTGTTGGAGTCTTCATTTTGAGTTATTGGCATCTAGAGACAGAAAGACAGTGTGCAGGCATGATGCAAATTATTTACAAATGATTCAAATAGTTCTGATACGTTTTATTCAACTTAAGGTTTGTATTATAGTAAAAGGAATGTGTTTCATGCTGGATATTACTGAATTGGACATGAGAAACAGATTCAAACTGTATTTGGAATATTGACTTTATTTATTTATTTATTTATTTTTATGGTTTTGTTTTGTTTTTAACAAAAGTGGAGAATGATTCATTCGATAGTTTAGGTAATGGCACTTGGGCAGAAAAGTTTGGATTGCATTGCCCTCTTGTGGACATCTTGATGGAGACTAAATATCAGCAGAAATAAGTCCGTTTTAATTTCAAAACTAAACAAAACTAAAAGAATCAAAAGTTTACCTTTTCATCACTAAGATTAAGACTCAAGGTAGATTTAGGCAAAGCATTAGTTAGTTGCATTAATAATTTGGGCAGTGGAAGGTCTTCACAAGGGAGTGTGTGTGTGTGGGGGGGGCTGTGCAGGATAGGGTTACATACATGTGGGTTAAATCTACGTTACACCATCACCATGGCCACAAACCATCTAAAGAATCTCAGCTACAGAATGAAGCCCAGATGATTGGCCACGTGCAGAAAAGTGTCAGGAAGTGTGATCATCTCCCAGGACGTGTCAGTGGGTCCAGATGTTATCACTGTTATCACTATACACTTTTATAGATTCATAGTAGTTATTGAATGGTACTTAATTAAAAATTCAAAAGTGAATATGCAGTTTAGGGGTTAAAGCAGATAGTCTCCAAATTGAGAGCCATGTTGAGAATACAGCATGCAGGCATGCCGAGCATCACGTGGTTTTGTTTATTTGAATACATCGCATGTTTATCAAACCCCACTGCATTTTTAATAGTGTGATTCTATCAGATATGCATGAGTCTTTATGGCATGCCATGTGTTGTTTTTGCCATCCTGCCTCCCACTTGGAACAGAGCAGCACGTTTTGCTATGAGTAATTTTCCAAAAAGCAGTCATAGCTCATGAATTGTACTGAACAGATAAGGTGAAGGAAACAAACACAAGATGAAGTTAAGAAGTTATTCCTAAGCTACTAGCACTCAGATCTGTGTTTTCGGCTTGCTTTGTAACCTTAGAGCCGTCTGTGTTATGCTTTGCAAAGGGGAGGGAATGAGAGAGAATCCCTGGTTGGTCCATGTGTGTGAGGACTTCTAGTTCAGAGCAAGCTGAGCCCTGTGCCATCAGTCGAGTGTTTCCTGTTTCTGACAAGCACAGTGCACTGCTGCACATTAGAGGCCCGTATTTTATCGAAGTGGAATACACACACACACACACACACACACACACACACACGTGCACAGAACGCCCTGCAGAGGAAAGTCTGCTATCATTTTACAGATACACAGCCACATGGAGGATGTTCTGATGGACTCCTAGTCTTTGGTAGCCCCTAGGTCAGGCATGTCTGTGCTCATGGGGTCTTTCCTCAAGCCGGATGTCTGAACCTGACCCTTCCAGGCAGTGGGTGCAGAAGCAAGAAAAGTGGATCTTCATCTGTGGTTTAAATGTGGCTTAATGGCACTCTTTGCTGCTGAGGTGGTATGGTTTTATTTTTGGGATCTCATGGAGCCTCATCTACAGTGATGCAGCCTGAGGAGCCTGTGCGCCAGGAACTGCAGTTTTATTATGTGGTGAGTTATGACCTACTACACAGTGGGTAAATGTCATTTCACTACTCCTAACAGTCAGATTCATCAGTCGTTATCGTGGCTTTATTGGTCTTGTCTGGGCAAGCCTTGGTTTTAGCAGGACAATGCAGTATTGCACATAATTTACTGTGCCTCATATTTCTTATTTAATCATTATTTGGACATTCCTCTTTAGAAACTCGGATAAGATAATGGTTATCAGTGACGTACTGGTTTCTATTGGTGACCAAACAAAAATAAATAAAGAGGTCCGCTGACGGCTGATTTTTGTCGAGCTATTTTTCTGTTACATGAGCACTTGTTGAGAAACTGCAACTTTATTGCAGTGTTTATAACAGCGACACATGACTCATCATGTAGTAGCTGTTCCTGAGTCAGGTGTCATTACTGACTCATTAAGCATTTACGTCAGTACTGACAGAGTGGACGCAATTTATAGATCAGAGATAAGTCGACCATTTGTCTATAACTGAGTCATTCACAAGCATGCCGAAGAACATGCACTTTCTGAGACTGAATTTCAGCCACGGACGTTATGATTTTAGGTACTGACAATGGGAATGGACTTTATAATCATTAATGAATGTTACTAATTCTTGAACTGACATACAGTTAAATGTGGATTTTTGGTGACTGCATTAGTATGAGTCACCAGTTGTGTGCTTCGCATGGTTATTCGATTTTGAAGCTGGCTTTGATGAGAATTAATGAGAAAAGAACAAGAACACAGCTGTAAAATGTCAAACATCTGCATGCAAAGTCCTGGCATGGCTGCTTAGTCCAATCTCGTTATATTCATCAGCTATACAGCCACTCTAATGGTTTAAAAAAAATCCTCCCAGACTCAAATAAAATATGAAATAAAACTATGGGGATACGCAATTCACCAGGAGTTTAATTCTCAATGTGATTGTGAGAATTGGAAGTTGTTCAAACATCTGGTTCAGGAAGGTATTGCTCAACATGTTGGATGAAACACGATATAATTAAGACCACATGTCACAGGGGAAAGTAAGACCGTTCTCTTATTCACTGCCCTCAGCTTTATTTGTGGCCGTTCTTTAACACCAAGGCAGTATTTTGCATCGCGAGGTGTAAAGTCTGTAAAAGTCCTTTGTGCCAGTTTTGCTCATCATGTTGTTGTGTCCTTGAGAATGCAGGAGGATCCTGCTGCTTCTTCTGAACTTTAAATTCAGCACAAACAGTTTATGTAAGAAAGAAAAATCTCCTAAATGGATACAAATTACATAAGGAGATGTTCAGGGCTGAACTGCTGTGCCTGTTTGGGGAGTACACGGCACATGATTTGCTATTAAAATTTGCAATATATTCCTCGCTTTAATTCATTGCATGATTAATGCAAAGTATAAATAGATGTGTGGGTGGAAGTGTGCTGTGTTTGTACTCTTTTCACAGGGTGCTTTATGGCACTGTCATTGCACAGCCATACCAGGATTCCATCTGGAAAACTGAACTGGTGAAAATCAGACGTGTAGAACATAAAACTGTATACATAAATATATAATATATATATATATTCATGCTGAAAAACAACATTAGAAAACTAATCAAGCTAAGGCATTCTGATGAAAAGCTGTAAAGTGAAGAATGTGTCTGTCTCTGAGGCCTTATTTATGGCAGCTTTAGAAGTTTGTGCTAATAACAGGCTTAAGTACAAGGTAATGCCTTTATCCCTTATTTACATGACAACATAGTGCAAATGTGTTTCGAATTAAAACAAGCAAATGTGCTATGCTCCATTTTCTATTGATCAAATAACAGATTCAAAGAGAATTGCAGCTATTAAATCAGATGTAAGGAATTACACAGGTTGCGATGTACTGTTATAAGAACGTATTCCACAGTGGGGAAGTGTGAACTATTTCTCTGCAGAAAGTTGATTATTTTCTTATAACTGCATGCCCCAAAAAGTGTTTCATTACTCTTATACCACACCATTTTGTCAGTGGTTATGTTCATCATTAATTAAAGAGGAATCCGTAATTTGAGGTTAGATTTAACGTTGTGGAACATCTGCGAGTTCCTGTTATCATTTACGGTACACTGTTACAGTATTACCGGGCTCTTTTTTCTGTCTCTTGAAGGTAAAAACAAAATTGGATTTTTTTCATGTTACTGAGAAACAGAAAAGCTCTCCATCCTGAAGACTCTTTCATGCGTGAAAATGTACTTGCTGTTACAAAACACTGACACTGGAGACGTCCAAACGTGTTAAATAAACATCTGCCTACAGAAGGCTTCAAGTTTCTCACACATACACTCAAGGTTAGAGCTCAAACATTTTATTTAAATAAAAGAACCCTTTAAATCTGTTTGTTATTAGTTCAGCTCTGTGATAGATTGGTGACCTGACCAGGGTGAACCCCACCTCTTGCCCGAAGTTGGCTGGGATTGGCTTCAGCTTCTTAGCAACCCTTAAAGCATAAGTGGTATAAATAATGGTAGGATGGATGGATGTTACTAAGTTAAGATGATGTGGATAATCCATCCTACAAGAACGTGTAAATGAGCTGTTACTCTACAGACAGTAATCTTTCAGAACAAGTGCATGAATATAAACCTTTGAGTTCCCTTACTGCTGACGTTACTGTCAGAGCTGCTCTTACAGAAAGTTCTGACCAATCAGATTCGAGAATTTAGCAGTTCTTCTGTATAAGAAGCTTGATCAAGGCTATTTTCTGTCTCTGAACTACCACAAGGGCAAGAATGCTATCTCACAACCTTAAACAGGTCTATTTTCTTTGATATAAATGTGTGTTAATATATCAGAAGATTTATTATGCTCATTTTCCCTCTTTGCCCTTCACTAGGCCAACACCAGAGTCAAATTTTGCTGGTGGTGTTGTGCAAGCATTACAGCCATTCTGCACACCGTCTGATCCAGCTTTAACTATGAATTTAATGAGAACTACAACCCAAATTCCAGAACAGTTGGGACGTTCTTCAAGGTTGAATAAAATGAAAACTAAAAGACTTTCAAATCACATGAGCCAATATTTTATTCACAACAGGACATAGATAACATAACAAATGTTCAAACTGGGAAATTGTACACCTTTA